>ML664161.1:34690953-34710256 GCA_007570785.1 Antilocapra americana
TGTGTGTGTGTGTGTGTGTGTGTGTGTGTGTGTGTGTGTGTGTGTGTGTTCAGTCATGTCTGACTCTTTGTGAACCCACGTGACTATAGCCCACCAGGCTCCTCTGTCCTTTTAATTTTCCAGGCAAGAATACTGAAGTGGGTTGCCATTTCCTTTTTCAGGGGATCTTTCCAGCCCAGGAATCGAACCCACATCTCTTACATTTCCAGCACTGGCAAAGGGATTCTTTACCACTGCACCACCTGGAAAGCCTCTTGCTTTAAGCACATCTTAAATGTATTAAAAAAGAAAGTTCTGGGGGCTTCCCTGGTGGCTCAGTGGTAAAGAGTCCGCATGCCAATGCAGGAAACATGAGTTTGATCCCTGGTCTGGGAAGATCCCACATAATATGAGACAACTCAACTTATGCTCCACAACTACTGAGCAAGTCACATCGCAGTCTCCTACAGTCATTGCAGGTCATCTGTAGCTTTTTTTTACTTGGAGTCCTTGGTCAGGAATGCCATCCAAAATTACAGCTTTGTGTTCCTAATGGCAAAATGCAGTCCGTGCTTTGACAGTGTGGTAGAGAGTGTGGTTTCCAGACGTGCTTCCAGCGGGTACATGGGCTGGTTTGGATGGTTTACCTCTACGTTTAGAGTTTGATTATAACTCCTAAGGCACTAAGAAGGCTATGGTTGCGATATACTCCCGCTTCCCATCTGGCAACCCTATCATTATTGGTCAGAGATTCTTTGGGCGGGAGCACGGGGGAAGTGTCATATGTCACTGTTTCCTTTCATTGTTTTCCTTTCTGCTTCTTCACATCTGCTTCTTAGGGTCTGGAGAAATCAGTAGGGAGGAGGAAAACCAAAAGAGAGGGCTGGCTATGGGGGAAAGGCTCTCTCTTCATGCCCAATAAGTAGACCATTTGCTGACTCTCCAAGTCAGTTTATTCAGTTAGGAGACAGACTTTTGTTGGGAGAGAATTCACAGACATCCCTGGAGAGGGATTTGCACTGTGCATAAATGCCCTGCCGATGGGGAGTAGCTGAGCGAAGGTAACCCTGATGAGCCCTTGAGTCAGCAGTCCTGGAGCTTAGGGAAAGGAGGAGGCCAGACTGAGACTCCTGGACCCTGCTGGATTTTGAGCTCCAGATCAAGGAAGTAGGGAGGATTGTGTTTCTGGAACTGTCTTTCATTGGTGATTGACTGAATGTCCATAGTATAACAGGGTGAATAGTTTAACAGTGTGTGGAGTGAATCAAATTTGCTGTTGGAAAGGTATTTTTCATTTTTATGACTAAACAAAATATTTCAGTTTCAAAACTTAAGGAAAATCTTTAGTAGCTCAGAGATGAAGGCAATAATTTTCCCTCTCCCCAACTGCATCTTCAGTAGGTCCATGTGTCTGCACACCTGAGAGGTGTGGGGGCAAGGGATGTAGGAAGTAGGGGAGGGCCCTTCCATGTCCATTTTTATTTGGTGACAACCTGTGAATCCAGGGACGCTGGTGTCAGAACAGGGAAGCTACTGACAGACAGGGCCTGAGGCTCTGATGTCAGGACTTAGTAAAAACTGTAACAGGCGGTGGTCCCTCTTAGGAGGAGCCCTGGGGAACTTTTTCGATGGTAGAGAATTCTGTCTGTTTCATATTGGTGTCATCATCTGTTTAAACAGTTTAAAGGTGACATTCTTAATTTTTTATTTTAATCTGACACAAGTTTTGAATGAGCTGGGAGCCTTCTAAGAGCCATTTTCAAGGCAAACCACTCATGTACATTTAATGCGAATTCAATCCATACACATGGGGCGCTTTAGAGAGCAGTAACTTGGCTAGTAAAAGTTGACAGGTGGAAAAAACTTCCAAGAGAAAATTTCTAAGGAGAAATTCAGAAATGTTTTTCTTGTTAAACCCATGTAAAGAGAGGAAGGATTCAGAAGGGAAGAACAGGCAAATAATTGCAGTACAAAAGAAGGCACTTGGATCCATACAAGCACTATAACAAAGCTGTAGGGGCTTCTTAATTTTCAAGCCCAAGAAAGCCCAAGGCCTTGCTCATGTCTCCAGTTTTGATGAGCATTTATATCAGTTGTTGCTGTTCAGTCTCTCAGTTGTATCTGATTCTTTGCAACCTCATGAACTGCAGCACACCAGGCTTTCCTGTCCTTCACTATCTCCTAGAGCTTGCTCAAACTCATATCCATTGAGTATGTGATGTCATCCAACCATCTCATCCTCTGTCACCACCTTCTCCTCCTGCCTTCAATCTTTCCCTGCATCAGGGTCTTTTCCAATGAGTCCGCTCTTTGCATCAGGTGGCCAAAGTATTGGAGCTTCAGTTTCAGCATCAGTCTTTCCAATGAATATTCAGGATTAATTTCCTTTAGGATTGATTGATTTGATCACCTTGCAATCCAAGGGACTCTTAAGAGTCTTCTCCAACACCACAGTTCAAAAGCATCAGTTCTTCAGTGCTCAGCCTTCTTTATGGTCCAGCTCTCACATCCATATATGACTACTGGAAAAACCATAGCTATTGACTAGCTAGGCCTTTGTTGGCAAAGTAATGTCTCTGCTTTTTAATATGCTGTCTAGGTTTGTCATAGCTTTTCTTCCAAGGAGCAAATGTCTTTTAACTTTTTGGCTGCAGTTACCATCTACAGTGATTTTGGAGCCCAAGAAAATAAAGTCTGTCACTGTTTAAATTGTTTCCCCATCTATTTGCCATGAAGTGATAGGACTGGATGTCATGATCTTAGTTTTCTGAAAGTTGAGTTTTAAGGCAACTTTTTTGCTCTGCTCTTTCACTTTCATCAAGAGGCTCTTTAGTTCCTCTTTGCTTCCTGCCATAAGGGTGATGTCATCTGCATGATATACTAGTTATTGTATGAGAATTAGTGAGAAAAGTAGCAAATAGCACCTGTTGTGTAGATGCTTAACTTCCTCTAAATAAGAGCTTTACAAAACCTATTATTGGGATTATATAAGTTCCTGTAAGTGTTAAAATGAGACCATCAGTTATCATTTTTAATGAGGAACATTTTTTTGATAAATGATCTAATCAGTTAAAGCCAGTTTGAATTTTTTAATTCCTGTAATGACTCCACGCTCTACTTTTGAATGAACTCCATTCTACAGATGAGGAAAACCGATGCTCAGACATCAAGTCAGCAGCCACAGTATGCCAGCTCATAGGCAGCCCCTCTAGGCCTCCAGTTGCCTCAGCCCACATGCTTGTTCTGCTTCTCTGGGACTCTGAGAAGTCATTTGTTTTATACTTTTGCTTCCCTAGAGCAAGAGTTTTATGTTTAAGTTCCTGACTAGGGACTGTCTTCAGAAACAGTTTCTGATGAGTCAAAACAGAGCAAAAATGGCTAAGGAGGGAAAACCTGGAGGGTCTGTGCTATGCTTAGTCCCTCAGTCATGTCCAACTCTTTGTGACCCCCCGGACTTTCGCCTGCCAGACTCCTCTGTCCATGGAGATTCTCCAGATAAGAATACTGGATTGGGTTGCCATGCCCTCCTCCAGGGGATCTTCCCGAGCTAGGGATCAAACCCAGGTCTTCCGCATTACAGGCCATTTCTTTACCATCTGAGCCACCAGGGAAGCCCAAGCATACTGGAGTGGGTAGCCTGTCCCTTCTCCAGGGGATCTTTCCCACCCAGGAATCCCCCTGCAGTCTCCTGCATTGCAGGCAGATTCTTTACCAGCTGAGCTACTAGGGAAGTTCTGGAGGCTCAAAGAGTGGTCTCTCTCTCTCTCTATGTCTCTGTCCTTCCTTTTCTCTCTCTCCATGTTCCTTTCTTCTCCCACCTTCTCTCTCCTCTCCTCTCATTTCTCTGTCCCTTTCCTAAGTCCTGCTATAGTTTAATCTACATGACATTATTTTTTACTTGTCAGTAAACTGCTTATGGGGTTCCCTGTGGGTCAGACAGTAAAGAATCTGCCTGCAATACAGGAGACCTAGGTTCAATCCCTGGGTTGGGAAGATTGCCTGGAGAAGGGAATGACTACCCACTCCAGCATTCTTACCTGGAGAATTCCATGGACAGAAGAGCCTGACTGGCTACAAGTCCATGGGGCTGCATAGGGTCAGACGTGACTGCGCATGTGCACCGCTTATAACCATTCTTAGTTCTGGTCTTTCCCACTGGCGGACAAGCCTGTTCCTTTTCCTTTCTCTCAATGTGGAACAGAACCCCCAACACCCGGCTACCCAGTTTAATGGAAGAGAGAGCCAGTGAGTGAGTGGAGGGCCATTGGCCAACTGACCAAGTACCCGAGCAACAGACAAATTCACTTCAGAAATTTAGTCCTAGGCCAGTAAATCAAGGATGCTCAGCCTATCCTAGATTCCAAAGAGAAAGGACCCTGTAGGCTTGGTCTCAGCAGACCAGAGGAAGCGCAGCTGTCGGGGAGACCTGGGGTATATTTAATCCGGTCCCATTTGAGCTGGATTGCAAGTCTGCCACTGCATCCCAAGGACCTCCTCCCTTGGTGTACCACAGCCAGAGCCTGCCCTCCCCAGATGAAAAGGTTCAGGTTGCCTGAGGTGCTGTGGCCCTGGGGGCCTCTTCCCTCAGACCCTGGTCCACCTACCCTGCCTGAAACCAGGACTGCGCCAGGTGACAGCCAAAGCAGGACTCCAGGAGAGACGTCTCTAGGAAAACCAGCTACTCTGGGCATGAGCACAGGACAGAAAGCTCCCAGGGGAATCTAGCTGACTGGCCTTTGTCCTTAGGTCAGGAAGGGAGCATCCAGACCTGGACCCCACTGGCCATGTCAAGTTTTCCGCCAGCTTCCTTCCCTGAGTCTCAGCTTATTCTGCTGTAAAATGAGGGCACATTCTTCCCTGCTTCAGAGGGTGTTGAACATAAACTGAGAGCTGCAGATATCCTTTAGAATCCTTAAGTGCTGACCTTTGTAAGGCATTGTTATAATGTTATCTCAGTGGCACCTGAGACCTTTCAGATCTCTGACCAATTATATGTGAATACCCTGATTTGGGAGGACACCGTATCATATCATTTCTCATCGTATCAATAGTTATTGTCAGATTGAGTTTGCCTAACCAAAACAGTCAGATTAGGAAAGGCACAAAACATTTATTCTTATTATCTGCCAGATATTCTTTAGCTGTTTTACATATGTCATTTCTTTGAATCATCTGAAAATGCAGTATTTATCATGCATTATACTGATGATGTGTGCATTACCCTTATCACTTGGGCGTGATTGTCAGTAACTGATGATAACTGTATTCTTATCAGTTTAGAGGAGAGAACACTGAGGCTTAGCTTGGGGGACTTGCTTCAGATCACACAGCTCAAGCTAGGAGCTCACAACGCCCATTTCCACCTGTCTCTTCTTACTGTATCTAAGTCCATGCAAGAGGGAGCATGATATGTGATCTCTCAGCCACAGATGAGCCAGGATAAGTTGTGTATGGTTTTGGAATTAAATGACATACACACACCTCGCCCTTTCCCCTGACTTTCCCTGCTCTGTGTTAGCTTTTCTCCCTTGTCAAGCATCTAGAATGGGGGTCCACATAGCACATCTGTCTTCATGGGGAGTCCAGCATGGCCATGCCTGCAGGCAACTAGCTCTCTTGGAAAAGACAGTCTCGGAACACCTTGGCCTTGTGGTCAGGAGGCCTGGGTTTGAGTTCTCAGTCTGCTTGTCACTGGCTCTGGGACCTTGGGTACCTTACTTCACCTGCACAAGTCCCAGCCTCTCTCCAGTAAAGCTGGGTGGTGGGATCGGGACTGGGGTTTCAGGATTCAAGTTAGGGCTGCTTTTCTGGGGTTGCCTAAGGAAGCTGCTTGCTCTAAAACTGACATCCTTACTGGCTCTGGGATCTGAGCCCAGAGTGTGTTTGTAGAGGTTTGGTTGTTTTTCTCATTCTGTGAAGACTCTGGGGCGGCAACTGGGTCTGAGCCCGGCTCTCTGTGGCTCTAGTCCCATGTGACTCTGAACGGCAGGCTTGAGAGCAGGTTCATTCTGCACATTTACTCCCTGTCACTTCCCCCTCCTCTTTGTTCTTGCTGTGGGGCCCTTGCTGGGGAGGCAACAACAGGGTCAGAGACAACGAGTGACATTGGAATTAAATGCCTACCTGGGGCAGTTTCCACAGATTCAGGCACTGTCACTCATCTCTCTATGAAGGAGTGCAGTGAAATTTTGTTCTCAAAATTTAGATTTACTTTAGATATATCCATGATATTTTTAAGCAACACATTTGTATTCCTAACAGTATTTCTCTTAGGTGACGTAAAAATGAGAGTCTTTAATCCTGGAGTGAGGCTCCATTTGTTCTTCTGCTGCTGATAAACCCACCAGGTAATTAAGCCCAAGAGGTAGGTGTGAGTGAGCACTCATGCCAGCCTCACACACCTGTGAACGTGAATGATGGGTAGCTGGACAAAGCACTTTCATTTATTATCTCTTTAAACCCCCCAGGTCCTGTAATAGTACTATTATTCTCCTAAATACATTTGAGGATTTAGAAAGAGAGAGTTCCTTGCCCAAGACCAAGTCCCAGCCTCAGATCCTACATTTCAATGGCTTTCAGAGAACCAGTGAGCTGTCACGTGGTCCACCAGTGAGCCAGGACACCCTCTCAGGGCAGGGAGGTGCAGATAGGCGTTTAGTTGCACTGGTTGAGACCCATAGGGTGGCTTGGCTTTACCAACGTCTCAGGCCTGGAAACTGAGCAGTAGGAAGACCTAACACATGGAGGGCTCCAATAGGAGCCGTCAACTGCTTGCAGGAAAGGGAGCTGGAGGTTTTGATGTTCCCGCAGCATCTGGGAATGAGAGTCTGTCTGCAGGGAGCTCTGTGAAGCTGGGACTCTGGCCGAGACAGTGGAGAGGCGGGAACTGGGAGGGTTCTGGAAAGGCGAAAACATTTTGTCCTTGAGCCTTCTCATTCTGTGCGAGAGGAAATTCCTCAACTCTCCTGAGGCAGCCTGCTTGCCCAGGGAGATCTAAGCATTCTCAATATTGGGTCCCTCGAGCCCACCGCTTGGGCCTTCTGCCAAGGGTGTCTGGCTGCCCCTGTCAAAGGCAGTGATGCCAGGGCCGGGGCAGACTGGCTCTGAGAGCCCGTCCTCTGGTCAGGGTCCTGTGTCCCCTTGCGCTCTGGCTCCACGCCCTTCACACAGCAGCTGCCTTGGGGAAACTCGTCCTCCCACCTCCCTGGTCTTCCCAGCCTCTCCCACCCTCATCCCCAGAGGCTGTGCAGGGCATGCTCTGAGTATGCCATATTTTGTTTTCATTTAGTGGCCAGCTTGAAGGCAGGCCTTTCCCAGGTATGTAAATCAGTCTGGAAATGTATTGTCATGGCTACAGGCTTCCAGGAGAAGATCTGGTTTGTGTGGCTGTGGGCTAAAAAGAACTCAAAATACCACAGTGCCCCTGCCCCCACACTTAGAGTTTACCTCAGAGATACCATAGCCTTCTTTGTCTCTACCCAGCTGGCTCCAGACTCGCACCACTGCCCCCCCCCAACCAAGACAAAAACAAAAAGACTAAAAAAGAATTATTGAAGATCAAAACCCTGTGGCTCGCAGGACGAAGGGCAGGATCAGAGACTGAGCAGCTGGGAGCTGTGGGAAGCACAAACCAGCTCACTTCTCCGCTGCCCCTTTCCCTTTGGCTCTCGTGAGGCAGGTCAGAGCCCAGCTTAGGGAGGATTCTGAGAATGAAGGAAAGCCTGTTTGTTACCTAACTCCCCCAGAGAACAGAATGGGGGTGAGTGGGCCAGCCCTGAACGCAGAGAGTTGTTCTAGTTTCTGTCTTTGGCTAGCTGGGGCACTCTTTCCCTCTCCCGGAGAGAGATACTCCCCCTCATTTCAGCTGTACAACAAACTGCATATATTTATGGTGTTTACTTCGAACCTTCACCACAGTTTTAAGAAATGAACATCTCCATCACTCCAAATGCTTTCTTATGCCCCTTTACAATCTATCTCCCCAACCCCTGCCCCAAACAACCTGTCATTATATTTTGCTTTTTCTAGAATTTTATATAAATGGAATCATCCAGTATACTTTCTTGGTCTGCTTTCTTTCATTCAGTGTAATTTTGGTGAGATTTGTCCTTGTTGTAGTGTTTTTGTTATCGCTGAGTAGTATTCCATTGGTATGGATACATCATAGTGTGTTTATTTATTCATTTGTTGATGAGCATTTGGGTTTTTTCCAGTTTGGAGCCATTAGGAAGAAAGCTGCTGTGAATGTTTGTGCATGAGTCTTTGTTTGGACATGTGCTTTCATTGCTCTTGTGTAAATACCCAGGAATAGAATGAATGGATCATGTGCTAAATGAATAACTTTTGAAGAAACTACCAGATTGTGTTCAAAAGGGTCTGAACTATTTTGCACTCACACCAGCAGTGTAGGTGAGTTCCAACTGTGCCACATCCTCGCCAGTACAGTCCTTAGGATGATCAGTCTTTAATTTTAGTCATTCTAATGATGTAGTGTCTTTGACTTTCTTGAAGTGCTTAAAATCTCAGGAGATGGTAATGGAGCACCATGCAGTCATAGAAAACAATGAAGAAGCTCTCTGTTTTCTGTTTTATGAGAGACAGCTAGATATGCAGTCCTCCCTCTGTACCTGCGGGTTCTGCATCTGTGGATTCAATCAATCAGATATCAAAAATATTTGAGAAAAAAATTTCAGAAAGTTTCAAAAAGCAGAACTTGAATTTGCCATGCTGACAACTATTTATATAATGCTTACATTGTATTAGGTATTCTAAGTAATCAAGAGGTGATTTTAAAGTATATAGGAGGATTTTTAGGTTATATGCAAATATTATGCTATTTTTTTTTTAATATAAGGAACTTGAGCAGCTGCAGATTTTGGTATCAGCAAGGGGTCCTAGAACCAATCCCCTGCAGATACCAAGGGATAACTGTATTGTTAGATGAAAAAGCAAGATACCAATCATTGTATATAGTTTGCTATAAGCCTTTTAAGAGAAGAAAAATAAAAGTGTATCCCTATGTGCCATTGTGTGTTATACCCATGGACCATCATCGCTGGCACGATGAACAAGAAGCTGGAAGTTGGTTGCCTCTGGGGAGAGACATTTGGACAGAGGAGGGGTAGAAGGGAGACTGTACACATACTCTTTGTATCTTTTGAACTTTATGCCATATGAATGTATCACTTATTCAAAAGAGTAAATAAAATTTAAGGGGTAAAAATCTCATAGGACACCAAGGGTTGGCTCTCCTCCACCACCTCCATCCCCGGAAGTGCTCCCGGGGACCCAAAGCCTAGGTTGGTCATGGCCCTCCAGAGGCCCCATCCTTTCCTGCTGGCAGGCAAGAGCACCGTTGCGTCATGCAGGCAAGTGGGCACATCCTGTTCCGAGGGGTCTCCTGGGCCTCCCACACTCCTTATCTGGCAGTAGTCAGTTTCTGGTGGGAACATGAGCCCCAGCACGTTCACATGCTGAGTGTTCCTTTAGTCCATGTCTGTGGAATGAATGAGTGAATGTTCACCCCGCATTCTGCTTGCCACGCAGAGAAGAAGAGTGAGGAAAAGAGCGAGTACCTCCTGCCTGCGGCCCCCAACAAGCCCGCTGCACCCCTCTTCCTGCAGGGCCTCTCTGATCTCCAGGTTATGGATGGGAGCCAGGTCACCATGACTGTCCAGGTGTCAGGTCTGTCCCCACGTCTCTCTCCTCGGGGTATACATGAAAATGGGCATGGTTGCCACGTGGGCATTGCTCCCCGACATCCAGCTCAGCTCATTGATCCATCAGAAAATCAGCCTAGAGCTTTCAGTCAATGGACCTGAAGAAATGAAGCCTCTTGGCCCCTCTTTTCTGCTTTCTCTGGGCAGGATTTTCTGGATTCAAGGTTAAGCAGTTCAGGGGAAGAAGATGGCCATGCTAGAGAGGTGGCCAGTATAACTGGAGATTGTAACACTGGTCCACAACCAGATGATGTGAGAGTTCTCAGACTCTCGAAACATAATCTCAGTTGTTATATTCAAATGTTACGGTGAGAAGATGGAACAGAGGCCTTCTCAAATAGAGATGGGGTGACAAGAGCATGGGATGAGCAGCCCAGTGGAAGATGTCACAGTCCTTGCTAGAAGCCAGCAAGCGAAGCCTGGGGAATCTCCTGGCACAGTCTTAATGACATAGACTCGTGTTGGCCTCTGATAAGTCCTGCTGACAGCCTGGGGGTCCTCTCTGGTTTTTCAGTTTTCTTTGGAGCAAAGGTGATAAGGATGAGCTGGGAGAGAACCCATGGTCTCAGGGTGAACTCCCCGCTCCTGAAGGCTAGAGGCAGTCCCTGGATAATACAAGCAGAGGCTGGGTCCCCTCCTCAGCACACACTCCTCAAGTTTAGAAATCAGAGGCCCCCTGGCCTCCAGACACAGGGTTGGCTACCCCATCGAGGCAGGCGGTGGTCTTCACTGTCCTTGAAAGAGCCTGACACAACGCAACTGTTCCCTGGGTCTTGCTCCCCTGGAAGCAGAACACCATGGCTCAGCTCTTACCACAGAGAAACCTCCACAGGTGGCTGCTGTTTTATGCCCCCCCAAAATTGCTAGGAGCTACCCCCAGGGAAGTAGACTAGCAAAAATTGAAAATGCTATCCATAATGAGCTGGGTCTGGAAAGCCTGACACCCATCTTCACCCTTGGACATTTGTATGGTACCAAAATGAAGTGCTAATGGAGCCTTTCCTTGGTGAAAACTGACAAGGGAGTTTGTGTGAAGTCCTGTGTGAGTTGTGCGGGGCAGGAAACAGAGCTAGAACCCACCGATCCAGCTACCACTCAGCATTATCAGTCTGAATTCTGATTTTAAAAGCTTTTCTACCAGGTTTTTTTTCATCTCTGAAATCGTATTTTTTTTTTCCACTTCTGGATTCTTTCTTGTTTCCCCAAATTTGTTGTTAAGTAATTATAATGAACATGTATTGAGTACTTTCTTTGTGCCAAGTGCTCTAATCTGCTCTTCTCGTGGGCTGCTAAGGGGGTGGTATTAATTTATTTAACTCTCCCAGTAAACCTATGAGGTAGATGGGGTTAGAATATTTATGGGTGGGAAGACTGAAGCAATGCAATGGCACAGTTCTAAGTAGAGTTGCCCGCAGCCCAGGGAAGAGCCTCTCTGACCAGCCTCCCTGCTGCCCCTCTCCTCTCTGTTCAGGGAATCCGCCCCCCGAGGTCATCTGGCTTCATGATGGGAATGAGATCCAGGAGTCCGAGGACTTCCACTTTGAACAGAGAGGCACTGAGCACAGCCTGTGTATCCAGGAAGTGTTCCCGGAGGACACGGGTACTTACACCTGTGAGGCCTGGAACAGCGCAGGAGAGGTCCGCACCCAGGCTGTGCTTACCGTGCAAGGTGAGGCTGGCCTGTGAGCTGGTGAGCAGAAGCGGGGCAGGGGCGGGGTAGCTACGTGGTTATGATCTCTCCAAAGACGATCTGAAGGTGAGGAAACCATGTGAGCCTACGTTGTTACCATCTCCTGCGCTCCCTTGGTTCCATCCCAGCCCCAGAGGCCAGCTCCCCATCCTCCGTCTGAGGCTCTGGCTGAGTGGGGCCACCCTTCCCTGCCTTCAGAAGCCCCTGCTCTCCCTTCATTACTGGTGAGCAGCCGTGTAGAGTGCTAGCAGAGAAATCTCCTAATACACTAACAGTTTGGCAGTGACCGCTTTGGAGGTGAGGGCCTGTGGGGGCCCTTGCCTTTAGAGAACCCATATTTAAGAGGAGAGACAAGGTAGGCACAAGCAAGTGACAGCGCTTCATCATACAGATCATTGTTACTTATCCCAGTGCCCCTGTACATTCTAGGTGACCTCCCCTTGCTTTGGATATACAAGTTCATGTTAATATTGCCCTCTGAGAAGCAATCAAGACAGATTTGCCATGAGAAGGAGGTGTTCTCCCTGAATGTTCAGTAACAGTCATTTCTGGATAAGCTGATCTTTGGATAACATGCTGTCTTCTGACCTTCGCCGCCTTGGAGAGTTAAGTGGATGCTCTCGGCTGAAAGGCTTTCCTCTCTAACTCTGTCTTCTGCTAACTTCAGAGCCGCAGGATGGTACCCAGCCCTGGTTCATCAGCAAGCCCCGCTCAGTGACTGCCTGCTTGGGCCAGAGTGTCCTTATCTCCTGTGCCATAGCTGGCGACCCCTTCCCCGCTGTGCACTGGCTCCGAGATGGCAAAGCCCTCTCCAGAGACACTGGCCACTTTGAGGTGCTACAGAATGAGGACGTGTTCACCCTGGTTCTGAAAAACGTGCAGCCCTGGCACGCTGGCCAGTATGAGATCCTGCTCAAGTGAGTCTGCATGCCCTGCTGACTTCCTCTAACCCCTCCTCACCCAGTTCCTACCTCCTGGCAAAGTGCCTACTTGGGACTGGGAAGCCAGAGGGGCCACAGAAGAATGTGGGGCTGGGCTTCAGGGACAAGGAAGAGCAGGCTTGGTGCTGCCGACAAGCTTTGTTCTTCCACCTCAAGGCAACAGGAGTTCACTGAGAGTCTTCCCTTCTGAGCTCAATTCCCCAGAGTCCTCCATCTTATTACATCCTGATTTTGTTCCCCCATTGTTTGGTATATGAGGAATATGAGTGAGGCAAGATGGATTAAAGTTGGGAAAGCAGCACTATCTATTGTGAAGGGAATATGCTGTGCTAGGTCGCTTCAGTCACGCCTGACTCTTCCATGGGATTTTCTGGGCAAGAATACTGGAATGAGTTGCCATTTCCTCCTCCAGGGGATCTTCCCAACCCAGGGATGAAACCCTGGTCTCTGATGTCTCCTGCATTGGCAGGCAGGTTCTTTACCACTATTGCCACCTGGGAAGTCCCATGAAGGAAATTTATTTATTATCTTTCACCCCCATACTTAGCAGCTTGAGACAGCAGTAACATTCTCACGGTTTGTGTGGGTTTTGCCTCAGGCTTTTATACAAGGTTGCAGTGAAGATGTCAGCAGGGCTGCTGTCTCTGAAGAGTCGACTGAGGCTTCAGGGTCCACATCTATGATGGCTCACTCACTCACAAGGCTGTTGGCAGGAGGCCTCAGCTCCTGGCCATGTGGACCTCTCCCTAGGGCTGTTTGAGCATCTTCATGACACGGCAGCTGGCTTCCCCAGAACTGGTGGTCCAAGGGAGACAACTAGTTTCAGTCTCCTATGACCATTCTTTGGCAGTCAGTACTTCTGCCACATTCTATCCATGAGAGGTTAGTCAGTAAGTACAGCCCCTATTCAAGCAAAGGGGCATTAAGTTCTCCTCTTGGAGAGAGGAGTATCAAAGAATTTGTAGACATTTAAAACCACTACAGGGACATTAATGATCCCCATTCATTTCTCCTCCCTTTCAAGGTCTTTCTAGGGAACATGGGAAGGTAAGCTCCAGAAGGCACGTTGCTGTGTTCCCCGTGCCTAGAACATTCTCTGCCCATAGTCGGCATTTGGTAGCTATGTGTTAAATAGATGTGATTCAGAAATCTTTTTCCACCTTTAAAATGCTCTAGTTCTTGAAACTCCACGTCCACCCTGGGTTGACGGGGACAGAACAGCAGCCCCTCGGGTTGGTGTTAGCACTGAAGAAGAGCACTTGTCTGCATCATGACTCTGCAGACAGACCTGCCACATCCCCAAGGCGGTCGGCCTGCTCTGGGTCAGGTGCCTGGCCTCTTTACAAGGGGCTGGCTCTCCGGGATCAGTCATTTCCCTGTACCGAGCCCACGGTATTCAGGGCTCTGAGCTACCGACAGGCTCTGTAACCATATGCCAAAGCTACTGCCATGAGGGGGCGTTGCTCTAAGTAAGGACAAAACCTACCCTGTGCTCCATCTACTTGCTCCCTTTCTGGGCGTGTGCTTTATACTTGAATTGTTAGCTTTTGCTGCATAACAAACCATCCCAATATTTGTTGAGTTTTAGTAAAATAGCCACTTATTATTTCTTGGGCATCTTTGGATCTACTAGGAAATTCTACTTAGCTGGCAAGGCTCGGCAAACCTCACCTGAGGTAATACCACATCCATGGCAGCTGATGAGATGGCTCTGGGCCAAATGATTATCCTATCACCATCAGCAATAAGCTCAGAACACACCGATGGCCTTAGCCTTGTTCCTGAACCAGTTATTGTCAGGAAGACCAATCTGCCTCCAAAATAGAGAGAAAATAGTTTCTTCCTCTCAGCCATTGCAAATAATGGAAACGTATTCTGTGTTAGAACAGAGCTTGTCTGTATGAAAGGAACGGTGCTTTGAGACAGTACTCATGTAATCAAGCTAGACATCCTACAAGAGATGAGTTTTTTGTGGGATTTTGAGGCAAATGAGGCAAGTCTCATTGGATAGACTGAATGTGAGAGGGTAGGAAAGAGCAAAGCAAGGCGGTGGGAAGCCTGCCAGGCCAGAGTGGAGGGCTGCACCGGGAGGTCGGCAGGCAGACGGTCTGGGCCCAGCTGGGGACAGTCATAAAACTTAGACCGTCTTAGCTGGAAGGGACTTCAGGAGTTATTGAACCGCCTCCTTGTTTAATAATGGGGGAAGCTCAGGCCTCAAGGTCATGGCCACCCAAAGGTGAGTAGCAGAGCCCAGACTGGAACCCTCATCTCTGTCTTTAAATCAGATGCTCCTCCTTTCTTGTTTCAGCACACTGGGAACTTGGGAAACCTGGGGCAGGACGTCACACTGGGGTCCCCAAACATGTACCCCTCACCCCTCTTCCCTCCCCTGAGTCCAGCCTCCTCATTCCTTTGGGAGGCTGCTCCCTGTCTTTGGCTTTTTCCCCAGTAAGGAGGCAAGTCCATGGAAAGTTGCCCTGGGGAATGTGTGCCAGGCCTGCCAGGGGCTCCTCTGACTGTTCTCAGACCCAGACCTAGAGAGAAATCAGATCTGTACCCGGGACAGAATGCCTTTCAAGGACAGACTGGGAGGAAGCTGGGCTGAGGGTGGGGGTGCGCCAGGTGCTGTCTGTCGCTGCCAAGGTTGAGGGTACATATGGGTGGTTGATTCTTACCCTCCCTCCCTAGTTCTCCTGAACTAAAAGGGGAGATGTCAAAAAAATCAGCTCCAAATTCTAGCTGAAATATTTGAAAGATTGATACTTGCCAGGAAATTAGTACTTTAATTTTGCATATAGAATCCATTCCAGGGGTGGGTGATTCAGTGTGGGGCAGGGTTCAAGATTGTGTAACCAGAGAGTGGGCTTCTGACTCACAGCTTAGGAGGGAGGTAGGGAACACAGAGGATTCTGTTGGGTGCAAAAGGTGCCACTTACAGAGTGACAGCCCCATACCTCGTGGCAGCACCTGGGCTGGGCATGGGGTTGGAGCCTCAGCCTCAGGTCTGACTTTGTAACTGAGTCTGTGCTGACACTAAAGAGGCCCCAAGGGGCTGATCAGCTGGTTAGCTTATCTGGGGTGTGGGTCCCAGGTAACCTGCCTCTCTGACCTTTCCACATGAACCCATGATTTGCCTTTAAAGTCTAGCTGAATATTTAAAATGGATAACCAACAAGGATCCATTGTATAGCACAGGGAAGTCGGCTCAGTGCTATGTGGCAGACTGGAAGGGAGGGGAAGGGAGTCTGGGGGAGAGTGGACACATGTATACGTATAGCTGAGTCCCTTTGCTGTCCACCTGAAACTGTGACAACCTTGTTAATTAGCTATACTCAAATATAAAATACAAAGTTAAAAGAGTCTAGCAGAGATTTTGGTTTGTAGCTGTAGAAATAGTGACCCCCAGTTCATGCCAAGGGATGATCTCTTTAGTGAGACTGCTGTAGTATTGCCAGTTTTGCCCCTTCAGACTGTCTGGGTGCCCCCACATGAGGCCTGGAGAAGGGTTGGGCAGCAGGCTGCCTGCACCCTCTTATTCAAGGCAGGTAACAGAAAACAGCTTCCCCCGTGGGGAGCTAGCGCTCACTTCAGCTCAGGGGTCAGGGCACCCGACTGTTGAAAGCCCTTGAGGGGCTTGGCTGGGGTGAAGCATGGCCATGTGGTCAACATCTGCTCCTAAATTTGCATCTGGGCTATGTTCTATTTGTGACAGGAGGAAACTCAGCAGAGATGTTGAAAAGGGCACCCCAGAAAACATGGCCTTGGGGCACCCTGTCCTCATGCTCCATGCCCACCCCAGACCCTGCACCCTGTGCTTACAAGAAAAGTGGGAACAGAGTGGGCCCTACTAGCCAGCAACCTCGAAGAAGTAGGGTGCTCAGGGGCTAGGCCTCCGCCACAAGTGACCCCATGGCTATTCTGTGAGTCACCCAAGCCCTGTTAGTTTTCTGTGCTGCCCTCCCAGGGTGCTCTGAGGGCCTGAGCCTTCCCAGAGCCTGGTGCTGAGAAGGCACCTAAATGCTGTCTGTGGAGCAAAGGAGTATCCTGGGTGCTCACACTGCCCGGAGTGGGGTGCCTGAACCTTGAATCTGCGCCTCCTAGAGCCCGAGCAGTGAGGAAGGTAACCAGCAGGTACCCAGCAGATGAGAGAAGGTTAGGGAGCATGAAAGGCCAACCTCTCTTCTATCAAGTGGGTTCCCAGTGTCGAGGAGCAAATAGTGATCCCCGGGACCCTCAAGAATCATCTGCCACACCATGGGCTGCCGGTGCCTGACCTGGAGCTGGCCCTGCATTGGGAGGGAGGCCACGCAAACAAGGTAATTGCTTGAGTGCATTGGCAGAGCCACAGGAACACGTGCTCAGCTCTCTGTCCATGTGGGGGTAACATACACACGTTCCCAATCATGGACCGGCAGGTACAGGTGCCCGTCAGGTAGATCCCATGTACATGTGGTTGATATACACGTGTACACATTGACACACACAAACACACATGTGTCCCAGGATAGATTTGTACTGGAGAGCACTGTAGGGTGGGATGGGAAAATTACAAGTCAGGTTCCAACCCTTTTCCCTACTAGCCAGCTCTGTGAGTTTAGGCAAAGTTACTTAACCTTTATAAGCCTCATTTTCTCACCTGTAAAAACAGTTGCTGACACCAGCCTCACAGATCTGTCAAGAGTAAGTGAGATGGAATATAAGAGATGGATTAGGTCTACAGTGGGACCTGGCGCAGGTGCCAGCCCCTGAAGTGCACATGATATGGACAACTGCAGGAAATAAGTGGGAGACCCCACGAGCCCAACACTGCACCCTGGAAACCCTGAGCCTCCCCTCCTTCCCTTTACAATGAGCACAAGAATGCTATGACCCTCACTGGGCTGTTGTGGGGACAAGAAACAGTGGCTGTGAGTCATCAAAGATGGAGGGTGCTACATTAAACATGGTTATTAGCAGGCAGAGTCGCCTCTGACTGTCAGATTTGCCTCCACTGCTTCCCCCAGTCTGAGCAGCACCTTCTTGGGCTGGTCAGAGCCCAGACCTGCCAGCAGATGGCAGCCTTGTAGGGTGTGACGGCTGATCTGCTGCAAGCCCAGCACAGCATGGGCATGGTACAGCCCCCTTCCTGAGCCCCTTTCCCCAGCTGGTCACGGACAGTGTTAACAGTGGGCTAAAGAATTCCGAGCCCTCTCTTTGTGACAGAAGAACAAAAAGGTCACTTGGGTAGGGATTAGAGGGTGTTTTCATTTCATGAGCAGGTGAAGGGGACCCAGCAGATGGGGGCACCTTGTGAGGAGAAGGAATAACCACCCCAATATTAAGGGGGCATGGAATGAGACTCAGGGTCACTGGGCGAGGTTAGCTGGGCCACACAGTCTAGACTAAGCAGCTCCATTACAGCCCTCAGCAGCTTTAGTCTTTACTCTTCCTTGACTGAGTGTCGATTGTATTATTTTTATAATGTATTTACAGAAAAGTATTCCTATTTCCGGATGCCTACCTTAGCTGCTGATTCTCTTTTATTTTTTTTCCTTTTTGATCAAGAGATGGAAAGATAAAGGGTGACCAAAGTGGGGGAGGACCCTGCCCTAAACCTAGGTCTGGTGTGGGTGTGTTAGGGTTACAGCTCCGTCCATGGTCCCTCTTCCCTGGAGCCAACCCGTGGCCAAGTTCCTGCCTGCCCTGCCCTCCCTGCTGCCCTAGACTAGACAGACCCTAGACAGCCCCTTGATCTGTATTGATCTTTTGAATTCTTTAGGAACCGTGTTGGCCAATGCAGTTGCCAGGTGTCCCTGATGCTACAGAGCAGCCCGGCCAGAGGGGTCCTGCGGTGAGTGTCCCCGAGGGGTTGCCAGGCCAGGCCCCATGCCACTCTCCACCCACCTTCCTCCTGGTCCCAGCAGGCCCAGCTCAGCAGCCCCAGATTGTTTGTATCCTCTAGCTGAGGCTGCCCGAGCCAAGACCGAGAGATTCGAAGGGGAATGAGGGAGGGAGAAGGGGGGGTACATTTTTTTCTTTTTTTTGCACACACCCTTATAAGGCTACTGAAGTCATTACCGATGTAACAAACCAACTAAGCAAGCAAGCGCCTCTCACCGAAGTTCCCTTCTATAAACACGGCCTGGCCAGCCCCGCCGGCCTCCCCTTTCCTCCGCCCTCCCTCCCTCCCTCAGGGATTTGCTCTCCCTGACGTCTCTTTCTTACCCGGCCCCTTTTCCTCCTGCTACTTTCCTTTTTCCCTTCACTGGTCGCAGGGGGAGGGAGCCTGCCAGCTGCGAAGGCCTGTGTGGCCGAGGAGCTGGTGCTGATGGTGGTGGTGGTGACGGCCACGGGAGCCTGAGGCCTGGCTGGCCGGTGGCAAGAGGGCAGGCTGAGCCTGCAGAGGACGACGGCGGGGACGTGCGTGGGGTGCTCAAGAGGCGCGTGGAGACGCGGCAGCACACGGAGGAGGCCGTTCGCCAGCAGGAGGTGGAGCAGCTGGACTTCCGCGACCTCCTGGGCAAGAAGGTGAGCACCAAGACCTTGTCTGAAGAGGACCTGAAGGAGATCCCAGCCGAGCAGATGGATTTCCGCGCCAACCTGCAGCGGCAGGTGAAGCCGAAGACCCTGTCGGAGGAGGAGAGGAAGGTGCACAGCCCCCAGCAGGTGGACTTCCGCTCCGTCCTGGCCAAGAAGGGGACTCCCAAGACCCCTGTGCCTGAGAAGGTACCCCCTCCGAAACCTGCCACCCCAGACTTTCGCTCGGTGTTGGGCAGTAAGAAAAAATTACCAACAGAGAATGGTAGCAATAACCCTGAGGCCTTGAATGCCAAGGCAGCAGAAGGTCCCAAGCCTGTGGGCAATGCCCAACCTTCAGGGTTCCTGAAACCTGTGGGCAACGCCAAGCTGGCTGATACTCCCAAACCCTTGGGTAACATCAAGCCAGCAGAGACCCCCAAACCCTTGGGCAGCACCAAGCCAGCTGAGACCCCCAA
>ML664161.1:34710266-35162640 GCA_007570785.1 Antilocapra americana
GACCCCCAAACCCTTGGGCAGCACCAAGCCAGCTGAGACCCCCAAACTCTTGGGTAACGTCAAGCCAGCTGAGACCCCCAAACCCTTGGGCAGCACCAAGCCAGCAGAGACCCCCAAACCCTTGGGTAACGTCAAGCCAGCTGAGACGCCCAAACCCTTGGGTAATGTCAAGCCAGCCGAGACCCCCAAACCCTTGGGCAGCACCAAGCCAGCAGAGACCCTCAAACCCTTGGGTAACGTCAAGCCAGCAGAGACCCCCAAACCCTTGGGTAACATCAAGCCAGCAGAGACCCCCAAATCCTTGGGTAATGTCAAGCCAGCAGAGACACCCAAACTCTTGGGTAATGTCAAGCCAGCTGAGACCCTCAAACCTATGGGCAATGCCAAGCCAGCTGAGACCCTCAAACCTGTGGGCAATGCCAAGCCAGCCGAGACCCCCAAACCCTTGAGTAACGTCAAGCCAGCGGAGACCCCCAAACCCTTGAGTAACATCAAGCCAGCTGAGACCCCCAAACCTGTGGGCAACGCCAAACCAGCTGAGACCGCTAAACCCTTGGATAATGCCAAGCCAGCTGAAATCCCAAAACCCACCGAGAAAGAAGAACTTAAGAAGGAGGTTAAGAATGATGTGAACTGCAAGAAGGGCCATGCAGGGGCCACAGATAGTGAAAAGAGACTGGAGAGCCAAGGGTCAGCCCCGACCTTCAAGGAGAAACTACAAGATCTCCATGTGGCAGAGGGTCAGAAGCTGCTGCTCCAGTGCCAGGTTTCCTCTGACCCCCCGGCCACCATCACCTGGACACTGAATGGAAAGATGCTCAAGACCACCAAGTTCATCGTCCTCTCCCAAGAAGGTAAAATGGCTGGGGTGGGGAGGAAGGGGAACCCTGTCCTAGCCACTGTCAGCTCCCAGAGCCCTGCTTGTTAACGCTCATAGCCCAGAGCTGGGTGGGAATGGCCGCTTTCTGTGCTCCTCACTCACAGGCTCAGTGCCCGCCCAGGGCCTGGGGCACACACTCCATTGCCAGGAGTCAGAGGCGGGAGTCTGGTCCCAGGGCACATTCCCAAACCTCAGCATCTGTCTGGCAGAGCCCCCTCATGACACCCCCAGGCGTGGCTCCTCAGAGGAGCCCTGGGTCTGGGCTGATAGCCCATCTCTGGCCCAGAGAGGGCTCCAATCACAGGCTTGGACGTGGGGGCACCAGAGCTGGGGCTGGCCGGGGGCTTGGGGCTGAGAGCTGCCTTTGAAGCAGCATTTTCGGTTCAGGGCAGGATTTGTAGTGATGGGATGTGATTTGAGGTCAACAACAACTTGAGTCTTGATAACACTGGTTTAAAGGGACCTGAAGGGGAAGCAGCCAGGCGGACAGAGCCACTCACTTCCTAATTTGGATGAGGCTTGTTTGCTGGTATTTCACATTCTTGGGTTGTGGAGAGAAGGGGGGTGGTGCATAAATCCTGCCATCTGGGGCCTTTCAGCATTTGGAATTCTCAGATGTGCCAGTTTATACCTAGAGAAGAGATGGGGGTGAGAGGGTCTTTTCCCTGACCCCTCCATTTGGTTTGAAATGGTTTCATAAATTCCAGTCCTGAATGAGAGCTCCAAGGACAGCAGGCTTCCCATACCCCACTCTCGTGGCCGGCACTGGAATAGTCTGGACTGAGCTCAAGGCTGAGGCTGGTGGCCCTGGACAGGCAGGGTACATGGCTCCCTGGGAAGTGGCACTTTACCCTTGGGGAGTAGAGGGCGGCCACCTCAAGGCCTGGGAGGACAAGTCCTGTCAAATCCTGATCAGCTGAGACAGTAGCACTCCCCTGGCTGTGCTGCCCTCCTCCTATCCTCTGACAGCACCCCTCTCCACCCCCTCCCTCACCCTTCATCTGGCTTTCTTCCTTCCTCTTAAAAACCCTAATGAAGTACTTGAAGATAGCATTATCCCTCTCAGCTCACGATGTAGTTTCTCTCTTCACTCTGCAACTCAGACAGCAAATCTGGGCTGGCTGAAAGTTTTGAATCTAACTGCTGAAGGAGTAAAGGGGAAACTGGCCCAGAGAGAAGAAAAGGGTTTATTTTCCACTAATATGTTGACATAATAGCTTTTCCACATAAATCCTCAGTTTGGTAGGGACCTCCAGAAGTCATCTCATCCATCCCCCTGTCTCTGCTCATTCTGGCCGTCCACACACAGGAGGGTATGGGGGATCACCATGGTGGGCTGAGATGTCCAGGGCAGCAGATGCCAAGCCTTCCCTGCCACTTCTGTCGGCCTGTCCTGGTTGGAAAGTGTAGGCATAAGACTGACTCGAAACCTTGACCAGGAGTATTTCCCATCTTATGCTCTGGTGACCTCTCAGGGCAGGACGGAAAGTGAGCAGCTGCCATCCTGGGGACAAGTGTGGTCCCACAGATCTGCTCACGGTGAGGGGCATGGCTGCACCACCGTTGGGGAAGCCAAGGTTGAGACAGCTAAGGACAATATCCACAGCCATTCAGCTGTCTGGGACCTGCATGGAAACTGCAGAGCCACCAAGAGCTGCTTATAAACAATTCAATGGGTGAAGCTGTGAAAGCAGACCTCAGCCCTGGTCTCAGACATACCCCCAAGCCCTCAGACACAGGCTGCTCATACCCAGGGTGCTGTGTGGGTCATATCTGCTGGGCACTGAGAGCCTTTTAAACTGGCTACTCCAGTATCACCTCCCACAGAAACCACCTTAGATGGACAGTCTAGATCCAAAGCTGAAAAGAAGAAATGATTTTAAAAGGCCAAAACAAGGAGAAGTTTGGTAGGGAGACAGAATTATAGAGATAGCCCCAAGTCCAACCTTTAAAAATAGTCTAAATATTTGTAATTCCTCTTTGAAAAATAAGAATAGCTTGCATTAACTGAAGACCACGTGCCAGACACTGACCTAGGCATTTTATTCTTTTCACTCATTTAATCCTTGTAATCAGTATACTGCCCATGTAACAGAGAAGTTAAGGGCTTTACCAGAGGTTGCACAGGTAATTAGTAACAGAGCTGGTCTTGGAATATAGGCAGTTGAGTTCCGATGCCTAGACCACTCTGCTCCATCACCTCTTAGTTATTATAATTCTTGTTAGCGTGTCAGCATGCTGGTCCCTCCCTGATCAACTTCCCCTTGAAGTTGCCTTCATTGCCTATGAAGGGAAAAGGCTAATTAATGGCTATTCATTCCTCAACACTGTCAACAGTTGTCAAGAGGCTGGAAGACTGGTGGTGGGCTCTGGGCTGGTGAGTTTTGGTGTTTACACTGCAGTGGAGGAAGCTGACCTTGAAACGGGCCTGCTGCCTTGCCAAGGTAGGGAGGGGGCTTGGTCTCAGAGCAGCGATTGCACTCTGTCCGCCGTCCCTTCTCTAGCACTTCACTCTCCAAATCTTCAGGAGCCCAGGTCAAACACAAACCCAGAAGAAAGCCTGGGGTAAAGCCTTGTCAGTGACCACTTCCACAAACCCCACTGCAGGGAGTAGGGCCTCTGAGAGGTGTGAGTGAATCTGCTCTCAATAGACCTGGAAGAGAGGATGCAGGCACACATCTTCCAGCCAAGTGCTGGTGATGAGCAGGAGGAGAGGGAGCTGAGTGCTGGGCCACAGGGAGAGGCTGGTGGTGAAAGGGCTGGACCTTGAGGGGGCAGGGCTTTCAGCAGGAGAGAGAGGGTGTGGGCTTCCCAGATAGGAGCATGGACAGGCTCCCAGCTGCCAGCATCCTCTAGGCTGGAGAGGGAGGTGAGATCTATTCCATCCTCTATCATGCTGAAGAACTCAATTCTAAAGACAGTAGGAGGCCTGTAAGAGTTGGGAATGGGAGTGATAGACGCAAAGCTGGGATTTAGGGGCTTTGATTGATTCTGGGCCCAAAGACAAGGGAAGAGAGTCCTGAGAGGTTGGGGAGAAACATGGCAAGGCCTGGACTAACAAGGTAGCCATGGCTACAATCAGGAAATGAATGGTTTAAGAAGCAAGGGCAGAGTTAACAGAACCTGGTGCCTAGGTTAGAACAGGGTTGAGTGGGCAGGTGTTTGGAAAGGAAGAGGAGGGGATTCAGGACCACTGAGTGTCTGTGTGGGGGTGACTGGGTTGCAGTGATGGCATCAGTGGAAATAAGGAAGCTAGCATTTTGAGGTGTTTGTAGGGAGAAGGGGGTTGCTAAGTGAGTTTCTCCATCCTTCACACCCCACTGAGTATCCTTTCCTCCCTGACTCAGCACCCTTCTCGCTCCACTGCGCTGAACCGTGTGCTGTGACCTCGGCTAAGATCAAGGTTCACTTCCTCCAAGCCTCACTCAGACTGTGGTCCCCGGGCCTTGGCCATGACAGACCCTTGTGCTCTTCCGGCATCATTGTGCATGTCTGTGACCTGCTGCTAGTGGATACTGTTTATAGGTTTCAGGGGGAGCTTCTCTGAACTCTGTAGCTTGAATAGGGCTCATAGCCCATGGGCACTACAGAACATGATAATGTTCACTCCATCTCGTGCCAAGAGAACAGAAGAGGTGTGGTGACAGTCAATTGAATTGACTGCATTCTTGGAGGGACCCGTGGAAGTGTCCTTGCTTTGCCTGCATCTCCCAGAGCTACAGGGCAGACAGTGCTCACCTACAGCAACTGGGCCTGCCCTTTGGCCTTCAGGGTGGCCTCACCAGGCCCTTCAGGACATGTAGCAGAGCTGCTCAAGCTTTGGCCCAGGACTGGGAGGCCCGAGGCCAGACAGGGAGCTCTGCGCTGCTGCTGAGAATTTCTTTCATCTTTATGCCTTATTTTCTGTCCCCAGGCCAGGTTTCTTCCCCCAGCAAACATTTCTCCTCATCTATTAATGAGCATTCATTTTTGTTGTGTTGTCAATGGATGATTCATTTTTTATTGCCATCAGTGTGGAATCTTGCAAAGGCTTTTTCAAAACCTATGTAAGTCTATCCCACAAAACACAAGGATCTACACCACACATGCTATGTGCAAGGCAGTATTCCAGCCCATTTCATTGGATGCATAATCCACTTGAAGAATTCTGAGTTAAGAATTTCTTCCCCTTTTAGAAACCATATTATCTCTTTCAAGGGTCAGTTATGTTTGAAATAAGTATTCATGACTTTTTCTTGCATATATATCCTAACAGATTAGCTGTTTCAGAAAAACGCCTTGGTCATTCTCAGAATGATCATTTTTTTTTAACTGACGGTATTCCAGGCTCAGGAAAAACATTCACAGTAGTCACAGGCACTGCCCTCTAACAGCTAGGGTGGGAGAGAGGCACATATTTAGTAATGGCCTTGGGAGATGAACTCAGGGCATAGAAGAGGCCCGTCTGTGTCTGGGGATGCTTCAAGATGGCCCTGTCTCTGAGGAGGTGACCCAGAGCTGGGTAGCACAGTCCTGATGAGCCGGGGGCACCAACAGAGAACAGCCTCAGCAGAGCCTCTGGGACTTGGGACCACTCCCCCTACCTCACACACCCCACCTCCCCTCTCCCCAGATACTCAGAACACAGGCGGATGAGGGGAGGGGGCCTTCAGACTCTGTGACCTTAAGGGACTCTCCCAAGGAAGGTTCTAGCTGAGCCATTCATTGGATCCCTGGTTCCCATCCCCCTCACCTTCTCAAAATTCCCCACCAGACTGAGGCTTCTCAAAAAAACTCTGGGAAACGGTTTTTCTTCTGGAGGTCAGGAATAAGCTGTCCCACAGGAAATACCAGATTCTTCAATCTGGGCTAGCCCAGCCTCCAAGCCTGCCGGGGGCCCTCCCCCAACCCACACACATGGCCAGGGGTCTAGGCTCTGAGCAGCTTGGAAAAGCTGCCTTTATGATATCCCACCCCTCCCCACTGCCTCCCACCCTACCCCCCCGCTGCAAAGGGCGAGGGCTCTGGTCTACTCGTTCCACCTCATCTGGGGGTCTCACTACTGTTTTGTGCCATTTTGGTTTAAGGCTGAAGGCAGCTGGGGGACTGAAGTGGAGAGACAATCAGAGATTCTACCAGGAAGTTCGTTGGGAGTGGGCCTTAGCCTCAGACTGAGGAAAAATGTCAGGATGGGGTCCATGTCTTCTAAGCCTCAAGTTTGGAGGCCAGAGGTCATCTTCTCATGCCCCTGCCTCTTGGATGAATGGAAACTTCTCTCTCTAGAAGATAGTTTCTCTCATTCCCTGATTTCTGTGCCTCATAGTTCTCACTTTCATGATAGAATTCCTAAAATCCAGCCTAAATCCTTTCTGTTGCAGTTTCTGCAAATTCTGTGCCTAACCACAGGGGACGGAGACCCTGAGGCATTGCTGTACCCTGCAGGAGAGTGCAGGGAGGCCCTGCTGAGGGATGGGGGCTAAAGGAGAGTGTAGGAGGGAGGAGGTACAGATCAGCCATCCTGCCCAAGGAGCTGGTGGAACTGAGGGTTCCCTGTTGAAGACTTCACTCAGGTGCCAGGAAGTAAACAACGCTTCTATCTCGCTTTCTCCTCCAGCCTTGGTAAGATTCTCTGTACAGAAATGACATCACCCTTCCTCTGTCCGAGTGGCCTTGTATTTGTTGGTCAAGTATGTGCATCTGTCTGATGGGGGCGCAGGTACTTTTTTGGTCAAAGGCTGTGCTTCTGCACATTCACACCTGGGATGCACAGAGCTCTGCTGGCTCAGGACCAGTGACTTGTGCTGGCAGTGTGGCGGAGAAGGAGGTGGCCAGAGCCAGTGGCTCTAGATGGCAAGATGCGCATGGCTCTGGCTGTGTCCTCCTGCTCATGTGATGACAGCTGCCGTGACAACAGGGCAGCTTTGAGCAGGATGCCGTGCTGCTGGCTTGTATGTGTGTCTGATGGCAGGAGTGAGGGCACTGCTTCCCCCCTGCCTGGCCCAGCAGGCCCAGTTCTCAGGTGATCTCTCCCCACGCCCTCAGGGAAACTCCCCAGAGGGATCCCTCAGAGAAGGAGTCAGTCCTGGGATGAGAGAGCCAGGGTGGGCAAGGACCAGATTCCTAGGTGTACACCCAGCCTGACCCTTCCTTTCCTCAACCAGGCCATAAGATTTGTGCTGGGGCAAGGGCAGACCCATGGAAAAGAGGGCTGTCCCATCCCTCTCTGAGGGGACCAAAAGACACTGCCCTGCAGTGCCCCTCTCCCAGCCCAGGGCCCCTCGTCAGCCAGGAGTGTCAGCTCAGATACCATTCCTGAAAAGCCAACTCCAGAATCCCTGGCTGGTCTCTGTCTCCTTCCAGCAGGTCTGCCCACAGGCCAGTGTCCCAGCTGGGCAGGGGTTCCTGCCCTCCCCCTCTCACGTGTTTGTTCAGAATGTCCTTTTCTAGAATGCATTCCTGGAATCATCGCAATCAGCTGGCGGAGCGTCCTCACCTGCCTTTGTCCCTACCACAGTCTGGGGACCTGAACTTGTCTCTCTTGGTGACGTCCAGTGTGAGGGCCTAGGTCCGTCTGCCCCTTGTATTGTGCTACCGCTCTCCAAGGTCAGGGGCTATTTCTCTCTCTTCTTCTTACTTTTCTGTTGTATATTTCTATGAGAGAACTCGCTGGAAGCGGGGGTTGGGTGTATTTAAGGATCAGTTATTTTGGATTTGGGTCATCCATGGGCTTTGATGAGGAGAGCGGGTCGGTTCCCATGGGACCTCTGACTTCTGGGGTCCTGAGGATGCCTGCTTGAAGCACACTCACCGTGGTACTCCCAATGCCGGGCAGATGTTGGGCTCAGACCTGGTCCACTCAACACATCTTCCTCCTCCCCACAGGCTCCTTGTGCTCCGTCTCCATCGAGAAGGCACTGCCCGAAGACAGAGGCTTATACAAGTGTGTAGCCAAGAACAGTGCCGGTCAAGCTGAGTGCTCCTGCCAAGTCACCGTGGATGGTAGGTGGTGCCCACCCACCACAGCCCCACACAGAGTCCCACTTATCAGCGCCCGCCATCCCTGAACGGATCTGCACCCAAAGCTGCCATCCCTGCCAGAGGCATGCTCATCACGGGTGACAAACCATCTTTTGCAGAACGAGACAGGAAGGGAAGTGGCAGCTCTGCTTGATGGTTCCTTGTGGTCTTGCAGCCCTGCCCTCAGCTGGGAGGAGGGCTGCTCACCTTGTAGGCCCCCTTCCCGGTCTTAACCGCCTCCCCATGCCAGGCAGGGAAGCCGGACACAAGACAGGAGGAGAAAGGAGAAAAGACACACCCACAGGAAAATGACTACATAGTATTTTACAAGCCGAAACAAACAAGTCTCAGTGCGGGCTGGACAGACCTGTGAGGAGGGAGCAGAGTGGGGTCCGAGTGGGGGCACTTCCTCCAGGAGGTGAGTCGGGGCTGAGGCTTTGGGTAGAGGGGACAGGCCTGCCTCTGTGATTAGAGAGGAATAATCATAATGTAACAGGGAGGGGATGAGAGGCGTGAGAGGAGAGAGTCCTGCCAGGTCTGAGTGGAACTTCCCGTAAGGAGGGGGCGAGTCCAGTCCTGTGGGGATTTGTCCTAAAGACACACAGGTGGTGTGTTTGTGAGTCTCCTGCTCTCCTCTGCGTAGGTCAGAATTAGATTTGGAAGGAGATTAAATGGTTTAGGCCACCACCCCCCCTTGACATGACAGGCCGCCGGGCCATTCAGGGAAGGGAAAGTGTCCCTCATGAGGTTTCCTGCTCTTTTAGGGCCGAGCTAAGGCCAGAGTCCCATCTTGGGACTCACAGTCCAGGGACCATTCTTAGTATTTTGTTACTTGCCTCCAATGGCCTACAAAGGTAGTTTGGGGAAACAGTTTCTTGCCTTTGAAATGCCTGGTTAGTAACTATTAGTGACAAGTTAAAAGCTAGTGTCCAAATAAGGCATCTTGAAGACCAGCTTTGTTGTTCCTCTGACTGTGAACACGATCTACTTCTAAACTCCTAACCTGTTTCACAAGATGTGGAATCGTTGTCTCTGTTCTAGATATTGTAATGTGATTTCCTGATCATGAAAGCCAAGATTGTGGTACACGATGAGCGGGAGAAAAGGAAGGAGAGTCTTAACAACCAAAGTCTTTAAACACACACACACACACACACACACACACACAATGGCAACACCAATTAAATTGTCGGTTGCCAATAGTAATCCTGAGATTGTAAAATGCTGTGTGTGTCTCCCTGGAGTTCTGTGAATGTGTTTGTCATAGATGTTCTGAGTTCAAGGGAGCAGATTCAATGGGTCAAAAGTGTACAGTCAGTTCAGAAGGGGGTTTGAAGCATGTGTTTTGAGGCTAAGGGGCTACTGCTCCTGATTCCTCCTGTCACCCACCCAGGTCAGACCCTGTTTCTTTCTAGACAGGTGCTGCAGAATAGTGTTCCTAGAAATTTGGTCTCAGAAGCCTGTTTCTAATAGCCTACACTTGGAAGCCATGCTGATTTCAGAAGGAAGCCCCTCTTGCTGATAAGATTATCTGCTTTTGGAATCCCTGGCCTCTTTGGGTCCTATTCACATGTCCAGCTGAAAGCAGGACAGCAATTCGTTCTTATCTGCAAAGTATCAGCATCTTTTCCAGAAAGAGCAAAATGGTTTATTTTTAAAACCAAACTTCGTTTTCAAAGTAAAATTTCCTTTTTCCTTACAGAATACATTTGGGGATATTTTTAAAAGTTTGGGGAATTCATTCTGCAACTCAAGACGCTTTTGTTGCCCCTAACTTGGTCTCCTTAGTAGACTCCCTTAGTAGACTAATAGACTCTCTTGCCGTCTCCATGAACCTTGACCATCATAATTTATCTGTGGTTCCTTTGGAGAGGCCTTTGCAGAGTTTGGCCTCAAACTACAGATTGGGAGTTGGGTCTTAGGAGAAGAGCTAGGAAAGGGATCAGAGGGAAACCAGCTGAGATAAGAGGGCTGACTCCAGGTTAACTGGGTTTTGTTTTATATTTTTTCAAAGAGAAGAAAGGGCAGCCCCTTCCACACCCACCTTCTTTTCCCTGTTGCTACACGTGGCCATATGTTCTTGTTCTGCACGTGAGTTGCCTTCTTGCCACATTTCGCTTTATCTTTCCATCAAGAGCCACCTCTGAGCACATGGTAAAGGACTGCAGGCTTCTGAGCTGCTCCCTGGCCCCCTTTCAGCATCTCTCCTGCTGTGCTTCTCTCAGCTGAATAGGCTTTGAGTCCTGCTCTGTCCCCTGATCCTCTCAGCTCTCCCCACTCCCTTACTCAATAATACCTGGTGGTAGTACCCAATGGGTCCATGCTCCCTTTGATGTTATAGGCAAACTTCTGTGTGTTGGTGGATTAGAGCATGTTTTTAAAGATAGAGTCCATAGTTTTTAACCATATTCTTAAAATAAGTCATGAATTAAAATAGAGTGAAGAACCGCTTGTCCTAAGAAGTAACCTTGACTGAACTTTTAAGCCCAGTCATTGTGCAGGGTCTTCCATTTTTCTCCATCTGCAGCTGCCCACTACACCTCTGGATAAGACATGTCTTGCATCCCTCCTAAGGGGCTGCAAGGTCCCTCTCCACTAGGGGTGAGGAACATAGCTGCTGCTGGTGTCAGACTGGCCTCACCCCCGACAGTCACTCACCATCACTCAGGTAGCCTGTGCTGGACACCACTTAGACTATACGTCTGTGGCCAAAAGAATAATATATTTCAAGGCCTCATGAAAATGGGGTCTTCATGAAAATGGCTCATTGGCTATTCTGTATTAGCCACACTGCTGCCTCCTTCTTACAGTAGAGACAGAGAGAGGTAGCCTTTATATCGCAGCACATCTGGCTCTTTTAATCCTGCTGCTTTGGTTGTTTCCATAAGAAAACTGATGCTCTGTGCACTGTCTTGATTATGGTCGTGCTGCCGTTCCATTCAAGGTAGCAGCAGGCATGTCAGCTTGTATGCAGAAAGCAGCTGAAGCCTGTGGTGGGTAAGGATTTGTCAGGAAATACCCGCACGAGGAGAAAAGGCTGGGCTTCAAGGCCTACCATGGCCAAAAACTCTTGTGCATTTTTAGTTTATGCAACAATTGTGCAGAGTATCCTTCTCACTGGGAAAACCCAGGTTCAGTGAGGGTCAGAAGGCTTCCCCAGTCACTCAGACGCTACAAGGAGATGCCGTGTGCTGAGTGTCTCTGATTCCACAGCCCAGGCCCTTTGAGCCACCCTGCTCAGGGAGTCACAGTGTGAGTTACCCTGGCAGGACTTGAAGCCAGGTGTGTCTGGCTCTGAAGTCTGCACCTTTCCCTGGGCTGAGTGGTGCCCCTGTATAGTGAATAACACTGAAGTTCCCACTGTCTGAGAGAGCCAGGTCTCCCTTACTATCAGCCTTTCTTGCTGGGAAGTCCTGAATCTCTGCGAGTGGCCCAGGTGAGAGGTGAGAAGGCAAAGCCCTTTGTAGGCCCCAACTCCAAGACAGGGCAGCTCTAGCCACCCTGCCCAGCTGCCCCGCCACGGGCCGTGAGACCAGGGGGTCACAACCAAGGAGGGTGGTTCGTGTGTGTGGTGGGGGGTAGCATCCCAGTGGGCATTTGTTCAGCCAGTACATCAGTGCCCACCCCGCCAGGCACTGCTCCTGAGGCTGGAGTTCAGAGCAATGAATGAAACAAGATCCTGGTCTCAGAGCCTTTACACTGGAGTGAGGGAGAGACAAAAACACGGATGAGCAGATAAGTCCTACAATCTCCCATGACTACACGTGCTGTGGAGAAAGCAAAACGGGGCAATGGGGAGGGTGAGGCCTGTCTGAACAGAGGCCTGAAAACATATGGGAAGGAGTCTCAGCTGTAGGAAGGAAAAGTAAGGGCGAGAAGCTCAGTCCTGAGCTGAGGCTGTGAGCAGGCGCTCCCAGAAAGAGAGGTAAGGAGGCCAGCGTGGCTGAGCACCAGGCCAGGGGCAGAGTGTGGGAGATGAGGCTGAGGACCTGCAAGGTCACGTGGGCTGCGACAGGACACCGGATTTTATTCTAAGTGAGATGGGACAACACTGGACATGGTAAAGGATCCCTCAGGTGGTGACCAGACCCAGGAGGAGGATGAGTAGAGCAGGCGTGAGGTGGCCACGATGTCCAGGGAGCTTAGACTCTATGGAAGAGGTGGGAAATGACCAGACTGATCGTGTTCTGACAGAGCAGCTGATAGGATTTGCTGAGGAATTGGAAAAGGAGAGAAAGGGAAGTCAAAGGTGACCCTTAGTTTTTGTGAGAGAGCACGTCAGTGGTGGTACCAGCTACTGAGGTTAGAATGTGGGAGGTAGGGTGGTGGCAGAGTCGAGTATGTGAAGTTTAAGAGGTCTATAAGATATCCAAGGGGGCTTGTTACATTGGCTGACATTTAGATGAATCTGGAGTTGAGGCCAGAGTCAGGATTGGAAGCAGGATATGAGGAGTCAGCTGCATGAGGCCATTGAATGTCCTAGGATTAAATGGGGCTCCTAGGGGTGGATGTGGATGGCAGAGAAAAAGAGAGAGCCCAACACTGAGAAATAAGGCAAGACAGTGGTCTGCAAAGGAGACAGGAAGAAGTCGAGGAGAGAGGGTTGTTCTAGAGGCCAGAGAGTGATCATTTCAGCAAGGAAGGAGGATGAAGGTCAATGTGTCAGATGCCTCTGCCAAGTAGAATAAGACGAGCCTGAGCGCTGGCCTTTAGATTTGGCAACTTGGGGTGATTTGTAACTGTGAGAAGGGAGTTTGAAGCCTAACTTTCGGTGTATGCAGCTAACAACCCACGCCTTGGCTCCTAACTGCTGCAGTCTGCTGCCGCTGTGGCCAGGTAGCTCTTCTGATTGCCGAGTTGACTGTGACCCACTCTTCTTTTCTTGGCTTTGATCTGTTCCCACTCCCATTTGTTCTTTATATTGACTCAGGCAGCTGATGTGTATTAGGTTGAACTAAATCAAATTACCATTTTAGCAGGTCAAAAGCACCTGAATATTGGCAAACCATATGGTTCAACCTGAAACATGGGTATAAAGTACTTAGCATTATACCAGGCATGGACTGGGGCTTCCCAGGTGGCACCAATCATAGAGAACCTGCCTGCCAGTGCAGGAGACATAAGAGACATGGGTTCAGTCCCTGGGTTGGGAAGATCCCTAGAGGAAGGCATGGCCACCCACTCCAATATTCTTGCCTAGAGAATCCCATGGGCAGAGGAGCCTGGTGGGCTATAGTCCATGGGGTCTCAAAGAGTCAGACACGACAGGAGGGGCTTAGCACAGATGCCCAGGCATGGACTAAGTACCCAATAAATGCCAGCTGTTACTCCACATCTCATCCCCTCCTCTGGGAGGTGTGGCTATTCTCATTTTCCTGGTGAAGAAAGGACTCATGGTCACCGGCCTGCAGAGCTGGGAAAATGCTCATTCTGGTCCGACCTCTCTCCCCTGGTCTTGCCAGCCTGCTCCTTGCGCCAGGGCAGAGAGAGAGAGGCCAGCCCCTCTGCCCTACCCATTCTGGGGGCTCCTGAGAGCTCAGACACCCTCCCAGAAGCCTCTCAAGACATCATTCCCCCTACTGAGAGTTGCATCTCTTGGAATGACCTCTCCTGGGGAAGACAGAAGGAGAAAGGCTGCGGTGGAGGCTGAGCCCAGAGCTAGCCCAGGAGTGGAAGGGGTGAGGCGTTGTCCATATAAGGATATGTATTCCTCTCTATGTTGAGGCCCCCCACCTCCCCACACCACCACCTTCCTCCCCTGTGCTTCTTTGGGGGCACAAGCAGGCCAGCAAAAGACTTCCAGCCCTGGGGCCCAGACCTAGAAATGGAGTTCAATTTCATCACAAGCTGATTAAAATAGACAGAAAATACACGCTGCTCTTAAACTTTTATAACTATTATTTTTATCCCCTGGGCAGCCGTGTTAGCACAAAGCTGGTTCTGATTAAGCACATGGTCCTCCCAGCCCACTCCTCGCTGTGGTTCTCACGGACAGACTGACAGTTAATGGCTTGTGGTGCAGGCACAACCCCCTAGGGGGTGGGGGTGCCGCAGAGGAAAGAGGGGGCTCCTCCCACCCTTGTAGGTTTGACAGTGAAATTTGAGCCCCTTTCCCCAGGGCCAGATGGAAAGAAAAGCACAGGGGACCTCTGCAAACAAAACTCAAAGCACAAGACACTTGTCTGACTCTTGGCAACCCCATGGACTGTAGCCCGCCAGACTCACAAGTCACCCACACTCTGAGGATGGATGCAGGGGCAGGAAACATACAGCAGGGCCTCTGAGAGGGCTTTCTGAAGGGGAAGGATTTTAAAGTGGATTTGAGAAGGAGGCCAGGCAATGTGGCAAACAGGAGAAGTGGATGAATAGGTAAATGATCACCACTGCATGACTTCTCTCCCTGGTCTTGCAGTGCTGCAAGGCAGAGAAAATAAGTGTCATTTCCTTTGTACAAATGTGGAAATAGAGACCCAGGGCATGATCTCAGGATTGTTGATGACAAAGACGAAACTAGAGCCCTCCTCTCTCCTTCCTGACTCTAATGGTGCTCAAAAGCAAAGCCCATCACAACCCCACGAGGAGAGAAGGAATCTCAGTCCCTGTCTGCCTACTTTCAGGTATTCAGGGAGACTGGCCTCTCATCTTTTGCTTGCTTGGGCCTCAGTCTCCCCATCATTAAAATAAAAAGTCTTGATCCTTCTTTACCTCCCTCCTCTGATGCCCTGGAACTCACTGGGAAAAAGATGGCGAGAAGAGTGCTGATGCCAAGGAAAAGAGGACCATGTGTACCTACTCTGTCCTCACCTCCTCTTCCTTAAAAGGAGGGAAAACAAAGAAATGTCTGGGTATGCCTTTCTTTGAATTGTTATTGGTGCTGTCAGTGCTGGTCTGGAAGGAAGGGAAGAAGGGAGGGCCTCAGACCAGGGAAACTAGACTCATCTTGTGGCTTTGGTTCATGGCAGCCTCATCCACAAATGTCAAGGGAAGCATGGACAGGTTTCCCTGACTCGAGCAGTGGCCCCTGAGACCCGCTCTGACCTCTGCACTCCCCCACATACACACCCACCTGAGGAGAGAGACTAGCAGTTTCAGCCTGGGGCATATTATTGACACTTAGCCCCCCACCCAGACCAATCGAGTTGGGATCTGGGCAGTGAGATACCAAGGTACAGGTGCTTCTAATGAGCAGCCAAGGTTGAGACCCAAAGGTTGATAGATGTATACTGAGGACTTTTCTTTAGATGACAGTGACCACTATGTCTGGGGAGAATACCCAATAAGAGAAAATGAAATCATCCCTTCCCCTGCTTCTTCATCCACATCCACATGGAGACCGGTGTGGGGGCAGCCCACTGAGGAGACAGGACACAGGCCATGTCGGCTACGGATGGTGGGGCCCCTGACTCATCATCTGGGGCTTTTTGGCTCTTATGGAAGGCGGCAGAGGATAACACGCAGCTGGGGATGGCAGCAGAGCAGGGGGATTCCTGGATTACCCAGGAACAAAGAGTGGGCCAGCCTTGGGTTAGGAAGGAAGCCTACTGGTGTAAAGGAATATACAGGGGGAGACCCACATTCTAGAGCGGGAGAGGAACCCAGTGCCATCTGGAAGGAGCAATGCATCCTGAGAGGAGCACTGAGTCTGCGTACCGGGGAAGCGTACATGCCCAGCCCCTAGTTCTGTGCTTATGTGCCCACCTGCCAGAGCCTCTGGTGTCCAATCTAGGGGAGAGCACGTGTCAGCAGCTGGGATTGCCCCACCCTGGAGGAGGGACAGGGAGATGGCCCTTCCTCACCAGCCAAGCCACAGGAATGTGGCCAAGCCTCAGCTGGAAAGTCCCACCCCCTCCTTTCTCCCTTGTGCTTCCTCTTCAGGGGCAGGAAGAGGATGCACAGGAAGGGGCTCTGAGTGGGGGAGGCTCCCTCCTAGCACCGTCTCTGAACGGAGTTCCTTGTGGGGAAAATGCTGGAACCTAGTGATAGCGGCACAGCCAACTCCTTATCCTGGTCCACGGCCAGTTTCCCTGCAACTTACTCCAGTCCAGTCTCTTCAGGACGCAGTGAGGGCCTTTTCCTTTTCTACAGCCCAGCCCAGCACCATGTTACCCTTGGCAATTAAAAAAAAAAAAAAAAGCACAATGTGAAAGTTGCAAGTTAAGCTTTATTTAGGGCAAAATGAGGACTATACCCCAGGAGACAGCACCTCAGATAGCTCTGAGAAACTACTTCAAAGAGAATGGGGGTGGAAAGGTCAGTATATATGAAAGTTTGGTGAAGGGTGAATACATGCAATCAAGCACATATTTTTCCAGAAGGTTTCTGCTAGTCTTGTGAAGCTTGTGCTAGTCATGAGAAACAGTCGTCACCGTGAAGGCTTTTAGTGTTTTGCTAGATATGAAGAGATACAAGAATTGGGCTCCTAAAATTTGCTCCTGAAAATATGTTTATCTGAAGATGTGTCCTGCCAGTTTCCTACCCCCTGCCCTCCCAGAGCACAGAGTGCCTCAGTTCTGCTCTCCACTCTGAACTCCTTTCAGGAAGTATTGGAGGTCAGCAGCACATTATTGAATCTTTGTGAAGGTAGATGGCAAGAGCCCATGGCAAGTGCCAGTTTATAGTCGACACCCTGCTGCTAAGGGAGGGCTTCCCCTGGCATCATCCACACTTGGCATGAACGTGAAGGGGGAGAGTGGAGGACAGGCCTGAGGAGTCATGTAGCATTTCGGCTCTGCCCAGAGGCTACCCCTGCAGGGTTCCACTGGGTCCACTCTGGGGAGGGTGCAGAAGCCCCATGACAGGTCCGAGGTTCAGTCCAGAGCGAGTAAGGCATGCTGCCTGCCTGCTCAGAGGCCTCCATCTGGTCTGGAGGTCTGTCTTTCAGTGCCCTTGGTCCAAGGGAGTCAGAGAAAACGGAGGCCTCAAGACCTCTCCAAACCATGAGCCCAAGGACAGCCACCCTGTGCCCTGCTTCCTCTGTTTAAGAGAACTCTTTGTACAGAGCAGGCTTCTGGAAGTTCAGAATGTTTAGCCCAAGTGGGTTAAGACCCAGTGAAGGGAAAGGCGGGTGAGCCTCTGCCTGGGTGAGCAGAGGGGCCCTGCAGCTGCGATTCTGCTGGCCTGCACCCCCAGCAGAGGTGGGAATGCTCACCAGCTCCCGGGGTAGCCTGTCCTTTCATCTTCAGGAACACTGTGCTCTGCACTTGATATATAAGGCCTGGTGGCACAACTGCTCCTTCTTTGGTGCTCTTGATGCCAACCCAGGTGCCCCATAGCACAAAGGGCCCCTGAGTGGAACAGGTTGGGGAGAACTATCATGGTGGTGGTGGTAGAGGTGGGATTTTTATTGTAATGTCTCTTCTGCTTCTTTCCCTGGGCGGCTGCCGACTCATGTGTGTTGTTCCCATTTAGTTCCAGATGCCCCCACCAGCGAGAATGCCAAGGCCCCGGAGATGAAAGCCCGGAGGCCAAAGAGCTCTCTTCCTCCAGTGCTAGGAACAGAGAGTAAGTACCTATTCAGCTCTGCCAGGCAAGCCCAGGACCAAGGGCTGCCACTGTCTTGCCCGTGCTCCACTGAGCCTGGCCTCTGTCCTCACCCTGCTACCCCATGAGCTCCCGGTGACCCTTCCTCACCCCTCCCATGTCTTCAGGCCTAAGGACATCCACATCCTCTGTCAGCCCCACTCAGGCCCCTTCTGCTTCCCACCAAGACCCCTGGGAGACCATCCCCTAGTCTCTCCTAGCTGTCTTTCCTGCCGGATACACCGTCTCCAGGGGGGAACTCTGACCAGATCAATCCCAGCTGGAGTGCCCAGTCGCCCGCAGAGCCCACCAGCCCCGTACGAATGAACCTTTCCAGATGGCTGCCCTGGCACAGCTGCCACACATGCACACACCATCTGACATACCACCTCAGCTTTTCTGTCTGAGCACTGCCTCCTACCCCAGCTCCTTTCTCCTGTTTTCTCTTCAAAGCAAGCTGAGCTCCCCGGCGTGCTCCAGCCATCCCTGTGCTCCTCCCCTCGTGCCTTTGCTCGAGCACCTCTCTCTTTAGACAGACTCCCACGGAAAAGCCGTCTCATCCCTGAGTTTGTCTTTGCTCTGGCTGAAAGGAGCTCTTCCCTCCTGTTAGTCCCCACAGTACTCAGCACCCACTTCTGTCAGAAGGCCGTCTCCTTCCCAGTGTCATGTTGACGTCTTTCCCATCCTCCCTCCTCCCTTGTAAGGTGACTGGGTCAACTTGGGTGCACCTTTCAGGATAACGGTGCCATGACCTGTTCGTAGAAGGGCCTTACCCACATCTCTTAGAACCAGCTTGCAGCTGTGGTCTAAACAGCAGAGCAGGAATGGGGCTTTTTCTGTGACTCTGCACGGCTTTCTCCCTCTTTTTGGATCTCAGCCTCCTCCAGGACCACTTCATCTTATGGGGGGGCGTTTACAGGCCCACAAAAATGTTTCAATATCATATAAAATTAGGAAGAAAATTAACTTTTAGATCAAAGAAGATGTTTTAATTTTTAATATTAATATTCATCTTTATACCAATGCAGTTATAAAATGAAATTTACATATATACATACATATATACACACACACACACATATATATATATTTCTTTTCTTTAATGAAGGAAGGGGCCCTGAAAGGCAAAGGTGCTTAGAGTCCACGAAGATCATAATGCAGCCCTGGCTTCCCCTACTGATGAATTATTGTCTTTGTTAGAACTTTGCCTTGAAAGCGCCAATGTTAACAGGAGGTATGGGGTTTCCTGGACATCCCCAACACACTCTTTCTGTGTTTCAAAGAACAAAAGACAAGAAAAACTCCTGGTTACCCATGCTAACAAGGGGAGTAAGTGAGGGTAATTCACAGACTGCCTCCGTTTTCCATTACAAGGCAGTGTTCTGGAACTTAGTTTTATTCACATCTCATCAAAGCAACGTATTTCCCTTCCCAATGAGGAGCTTGGGTTCCTCATGCACATACCAGCCAGGTTGTCAGGGGGCCTGCTCAGCCTGCAGTATGCTGTGCCAACTGAATTGGAGTGGTAATTTCTCATGGATATCTAACTACCCGGGAGCCTCTGAGTATCCAAAGTGGACATTTAATGAGTTGTTGGAAATGCAGAAACATTTCTTTTAAAAAACCTGGTGAGAACAGGTTAGTGATTTTATCTTCTGAAAGGATTTCTTGGACCTATGCTCTTAGTTATGGGAGCAAATCAGCAGGAGAGACGTGGGCTCTTAGAAGAGCACCAAGTGGCATGAACTGGGTCTGAGCAACTGTTCTTCCCTCTGGGGGCAGAAGCAGGGGTCCCTGGGGTTCCAGCTGGGAGGTCAGCAGTCTCCTGTCCTCTGCCCTGGTACATCCATTCCAATGAGATCCCCAGGGAAGGGAGGTGGGGTGGGAGGAGAGTTGTGAAAGAGAGACACAAGCTGGAGACAGGGAGCAGCCCCATGGGTTTGTTGCCCTGGAGAAAAAGTCTTCAGAAAACCCTGTTCCGATTGTCATCATGCACTTCTAGGGCGGGGGTTTGCAACTCTGGCTGCACATTAGATTCACTTGGGGACCATTTAAAAACACTGCCGCCTGCTGCACCCCAGACTCATTCGATCAGAACCTCTGGTGGTGGACAGCTTCAGTATTTGTTTCAGCTCCTGGGCCATTCCAAGGTGCTGCCAGTCAGGCAGGAGAGCAGCTGCTCCAGAGGGAAGCCTGGTGCCTTTGCACCTCTGGTCTTGAGAGAGCAGAAGCAGGTCTTCTCTACTGCCTCCCTTAAATGTGGAACCACCTGGGTGCTCCTCAGGCCCAGGTCCTCAGGGTATTCCAGCACCTGCCTTTACGGAGGGAGCAGGATGCTCTGTAGTGGAGGCTGAACCCCATGGTTCTTTCCCCTGCAGAGGGTGCAGGGAACGGGGCTCAGCAGGCTGGAGGGGCAGGGCTGGCTGAAAGTGCTTTCTCTCCCTAGCAGACACAGACATCTCTGCCGGGCGTTAACTCTAGCCGACACCGCTTGTCTGCTGCAGGGAAATTTCACTCTGTGTAGAAAAGCCTTCAAGCTGAAGTTACAGACAGATGTCTTACTCCCAAAAGGATAAAAGAGTGTCTCCATGTATGGTAATGGCCAGGCTGAGTCTCTTTGCTGGCCCACGACCCCTGCCCCCTCATTAGCCTAGCTGTCACCCCCTGGGATGCCAAGAACATTAGCAGGGTGATTCCTTCGGAAACCTGCAAGTTCCCTGGGTGCCTGTGCACCACCACGGGGCTTCCTTCCCAGGAGGCTCCTGAAAAGGTAGCTGCCCGGAGACAGGAAATGAAGGGGATGTCATTCAGGTCTGCACCCCGAGTTCTTTTCTCACTTTGGAGGATAATTTGCATCATTTTTAAATTACGTACATTAAATATGCATATCTTCTTGTTTAAGTATTTTGAATAGTACAGAAGTTTACCCAGGGCACCATGAAAGCCCTCTTTCATCTTACCCCTAATTCCACTCACCTCCTTAAATATATTTACAATTATTGTTTTATAAATATTCTTATATACACACGCAAATATATCAGTTGAATTTTTTCCCACAGAAGTGGAATTACGCAGTCTGTGCACCTCTTCAGCTTTCTCTCAGCATTGCCATCCTCTGCCCCAGACTTTTCTGATTCCATGAGAAAGCCCAGATTCTCATGTCGTTGAGTGGTCTGGCTGTGTATGTGTATTCATTTCTGTCAAGGACTGGGAAGTACCTAATGTAACCAGGAAATACATCTTCCCTCCAGTGGCCGAGGGAAAGCTACGTGGTTTCCTTGTCAAACAGATGGTGGCCAGACCCATGTCTGGTGGCCTCCCCTTCCCAGCTTGAATGCTTGGTCCTGTGGAGAGCTGTGAGGTATGAGAGTGGATGGTCCTCGCCCACACATTGCCCAAGAGCCCCTGGGACCGCTGCTGCAGCCGAGCTCTAGGGAGCGTGAGGGAAAAGCCAAGCTGGTTTGCCCAAACGCAAGGGGCTGGATGAGAGAAAACTGGTGAAAGTACAAGTCAGCCTGCTGGACACCAGCTCGCAAGTACAGAGGTGAGGAGAGGGTCAGACTTGGGGAGTGTGGGAAGACTTCTGAATGAGGGAGATGGTGAGCCAGGTTACAGAGGAGGAGAGAAATGTGGTTTGGTTGATGAGGAATAACACTCCTCTTATTGAAGAAAGACTAGAGGGAGAAACGCACAAATGCTACAGAAGATCACAAGGGCCTCTGATTCAGTCATCTGGCCTCACACAAAACAAGGGTTTTTAGACACTCAGTCTGTGTTGCTTCGGGCAAGTCTCATTCCACTGAGCTACAGTTAGTTGTTCCCATTTTACAGATGAGCTAAACCGAGTCTTAGAGAGCTAAACTGTGCTGCCCAGAGTCTCACAGCTGGTAAGATGTGGGCACTGTGAGGGCAGCCCTGATCCACATTCTTCCCACACCACTCTGTGCCTGCCACAATCTCAGGGCCATCCTTGTGCTGTCCACACAGTGGAGGCACTGTCCTCCAGGGGTACAGAGGTCTGACCGCCATCAGAGCTGCGGGGAGAAAAAGGTGAGGGCTGGTATGCTTTCCTGGTTCTTGAGCCCTGTCAGGGTCTTTGCTGCATGCCTCTCAATGGGAATTTTTTTAAAACTTTATTCTGGTATAATTTCAAATTTATAGGAAAGGTGCAAGAATAGTATAAGAAACTCTTGTACACCATTTACTTAGATTCATCCATTATTTACGTTTTGTCCTATTGTTTTGTCATTATGTATAAATTCATATATATATACCATTCATCAAATATTTATTCTTATATTTATAATATCATATATATGCTATATTATTCATACATTTTCACCATTCACCATACAGAGATGGATTTCCCTTGTGGTTCAGCTGGTAAAGAATCTGCCTGCAATGTGGGAGACCTGGGTTCGATCCCTGGGTTAGGAAGATCCCCTGGAGAAGGGAATGGCTACCCACTCTGGTATTCTGGCCTGTAGAATTACCCCTGTATAGTCCATGGAGTCTCAAAGAGTCAGACAAGACTGAGCGACTTTCACTTTCATATAGAGACAAATATATATACTGCTTACAAATAGACATCATGCCTTTGACCTCTAAATGTCTTATTGTGTATCTTCTAAGAATATAACTGCAATGCAGTTCTTAAAATCAGGACATCTAACACTGAACTGATACTATCTAACCCACAGCCCCATATTTTACTTTTGTCAATTGTCCATTCTTCTTTCTGGCTGCTTTCCCCCCTCTTAATGGAAATGTAGTGTCAGCACTCCTGGAAAACTTTATGCACACCTCCAGCCCAGAGTGGGTCATCTCCTACCTTTGGAGAAAGAACAGGAGAGGAGCGCAGGCTGGGAGAAAAGCGTCTCCCACCTGTGGGGGTGTGAAGATGTGGGGGGCAGCAACACCCTTCCTTGTCAGACCTCCAGATGCCCCTTTACTGTGTGTGCCCCATGCTGGGCCAGCACTCAGGCACAAGGCACTGCCAAACAGCCCTTGAGCTGGAGAGCAGGGAATGAAGGTCTTGGCTCTGCCTCTAGTTGAATGTGGTCTTGACCTTGGTCAAAGCCCCTCCTCCCTCTACACCTGTCAAGTGGGGGCTTTCTCTAACTGACCCCAGGCCTTTTCTAGCTCTGACATCAGGCCATTCAGTAGAATGCTTTTCTTTGGAGTAATGCAGGGTTGGCTAACACCCTTTCCATCATCTGGTGTGTGGAAGGTGGAAGCTCCAGCAAGTGTGAACACACAGCAGCAGAGACAGCCATATAGGAGGGAGGCTGTATGCATGGAGTCCAGGGTTAGGGTGTTCTAGCTGGAGGGAATCTAACTGGAGTCTTGTGTGAAAAAGACATTGCTGGGGCTTACAGAATGGCTTGAGAAAAATACGGAGAGGTTGGATCCAGTGATTAAGACTCTGAGCTTCCAACACAGGGGGCTAGGGTTCAATCCCTGGTCTAAGAACTAAGATCTGACATGGATCCCACTTGCTACAGAGTGCGGCCAAAAAGAAAAAGAAAGTACAGAGAGAAACTGTGATAACAGGCCCAGGGATTCCTCCTATCAGTCTGTAAAGCTCATGATCTTTTAGAAAAGACAGAAACATCCACAGGACACATGTCAGATAGGAAACAGGAACCAAGGCCTGTCCATCTCTGGAACTTCAGTGGCTGAAGTAGGGATATAGTAAGTATTTCCCTTTTGAAGTGTATTCATCAGTTCCCGTGTTCCTGGGATCTGGAGATGGTGAAGGTGGAACACCCCTTGTGTTATATGCCTGGTCTCGGCCTGAGCTTCACTTCTCTTACCAGTCTCTTTGACCTCTCTCATTACTATCCCAGATCACGGTGCCCTTAGATGTCTTTGCCTTGGTCTCCTGAACGTGTCTCTCCCTGAAACCAAACGTTGGTCACTTTGAAAGCATCTTTGGGTAAAAGCAGTGTCCAGTCATCTTGAAGGGTTTCTCTGGGATCCCATCTTTCTTTTCAATATGTTCTCCAGGAGTCAAAGGGCTGGAAGGAAATGCTGGAGAGATTAAGACTTGGCATTGAGACTTGCTTGACAGGGAAAGTTGTGGGACCCTGGGAAAGAAGCGGGGTTACTTCCATGAATGTCTTTGAAAGCTGAGCCAACTCCTGGTTTCTCCCAACCAAAGTATGGGACTTGGTACTCATGCCACCCTCCAGCACACTGTGCGTGAGGACCTGTGCTTCCACCGCTGGGCTGCTGGGTCCATCTACCTCCCTGCTCTTCCGTGGTCTCCCATGAGCCAATTCAATGTCAGGGTGGGTCCTCCCAGGGATGGCCTGGAGGATGCCAGTCAGACAACACTGGCGCTGCTGTCCTGGCCATGCAGGCTGCCTCTTTCACAACTGTCCCGATGTTCTGTGTCCCGGGGGCTTGCGGCTGGGTGTTTGCAGTAACAAGAGGATCAGTGTTTCTCTGGAATCTTAAGTGATGGCCTTTGCTGCAAGGGAATGTGTACAGGAAATTTGCCCAGAGATGTTCATTCTGGGAAAATGACCAATGTTTTTCCACAAGTTTGTGAGGAGGGGGCTGGAAAGGGCCTGATGTGTGGGGGGTTGGGGTGGGGGTGGAGGGGGACAGTGTTAGGGGTGCTGTTTAAAGCCCCCTGGAGCCCTGAGCCTGCCCCAGTACAGGACAATGAGATTTAGCCCCATCCCCAGATCCTCACCGCCACCCCCTGCTGTGACACAGCCTGCTGGGTGGGTGCTCCCTTCACATGTCACCCAACCTGTATCCCCTTCAGGAGCTTGTGGCAGAAAGTGAATGCTTATTTGGGGAATTGCGAAGGGTTTGATGTCTATTTTTAGCTAGCTACCTAAAAAGGGAAATGTCCCTAGAGAGGCAGAGATCCAGGGACCTCCCTGTACCCAAGGCTATTGATGCTACCCCTCCAGTTTCCCCTGGCTCTTCGTTATCTCAGACCCTTTGGAAGCTGTAAGACCCACCTTCGGGCTCTGTAAATATCTCCCAATGGCTGACTCTGATCTTTGTGCTCTATGGATTCACTGGGGAGACAGACTCATGTGTCTTCAGATTGAGCAGCGTGGAAACTCCTGTAGGATGCTGACTTCTTCCCTCCCAGGGCAGAAGGAAGGTCCATGAGGCCAGGACTAGCTGGATGTGGGCAGGCTGGGGCAAAAGCAAAAGATGCCTTACCCACACAATTGGAAGTCAGCCTTTCCAGCCCAGCTCCAGGTTTCCCAGGAGACTTCTAAATTCAGTGTTTTGATTTTGATGTTTTTATTGGGCTGCTTCACTTCTTCCAGACTCAGTCTCCTGTCTGAGGTGGAAGGCTCAGCACCTGGCCACTTTGATCTAAACTGGTGACAGAGCTAGGGGCCTTCTCCTTTTCATGGAAAGTTGCACAAGGATTCAAGCCAACAGGCTTCATCTTTGAGCATCAGAGCCCAGGGCTGTGATGAAGCGTCCTCAGGAAATCCCATGTTAACTGGGGACACAGCAGATGAACATGATGGCCCTGTGCCTGTCCTCAGGGGACTTGCAGGGTATATGCACACGGGGGGCAGGTTTCCACAGTTGCCATACCTTGTGATACCACCTCAGAGGGGTATGGGACCCACCCGGCAGCAGTGATGTGTGAATGAGTCAGCAAAGAGCTGACAACAAAAGCCTGGCACTGTAGAAACTGAAAGACTTTCAGGGTAGTATACAAAGCAGTGTCCCCAGGAGGCACAGGGATCAGCAGCATCCACATCCCAAGGAAGGTCAGGAATCTGTGTTTTTAGTAATTCTCCTGGATAACTATCAGGCATTCTAAATTTTGAGAACCACTGCCATTGAGCATAGAAGGCATGGGTGAGGGTGTTCCCCAAGAGTTAGAAAGAAGGCTGGAGGTGAAAGCTGGGGACAGATCTCGGAAACTCTTGTCTGATGAGTTGGACTTGATCCTATGAGGCAATGGGAAGCCACTGGAAAAGTGTAAACAGTGGAGTAATATCAGATTTGCTTTTGACAAAGATTACTTTGGCTACAGAGTGATGGATGTACTAGGGTGGGGACAGGGGGCCACAAGTCTAGGAGGTGGTACAGTTAAGACTAGAATGGTAGCAGTGAGGATGTGGAAAGAGGAACCAAGGAAGTTATTTTGTTGATGGAATTGAAAGATGTTAGTCAGTGACTGGATATGGGCAGGGGCGGCGGGTGGGGGCTTGGGAGAAATGGAGCTGAGCAGCAGTGCGAGGAGAAGAACTGCGTTTGGTTTCAGATGTTAGGTTTACAGTATGTACCTGGGGAGTTGGTGTCAGGTAGTGGGATGTATGGGTGGGCTCAGTAGAGAGGTCTGGGCTCCAGGGAAAAGATTAGATTAGTTGCTCAGTTGTGTCCAACTCTTTGTGACCCCATGGACTGTAGCCTACCAGGCTCCTCTGTCCATGGGATATTCCAGACAAGAGTACTGGAGTGGGTTGCCATTTCCTTCTCCAGAGGATCTTCCTGACCTAGGGATTGAACCTGGGTCTCCACATTGTAGGCAGACGCTTTACCGTCTGAGCCACCAGGGAAAATGAGGACAGCAAAAAGAGGGATAAAGAGAAGAGCTTAGGGTAGTTTGGGGAGTTTGGGGGGCAGTGCTGTACCAGGAGAGGTATACTGCCTGGGACTGACTGTCTGGGAGAGGGACAGACCCTGGACAAGGAGAGGGAGGATGCTCTGCTCTCCTTACAGGCCTTGTGGCCAGAAGCCATCATAGCATTTGCAAAGATGGTTATAGCTTTTTCTATTTCTGTGATACTCCTCTCTTACAATGGCTAGTGCAGAAAGTTTAGGATATTGGAGTAGGGGGTGGGGGACAAAAGGCTGACAGCAATAATAGGATAATAAGAAGGAAGCATCCAGAGGAAAAGAAACTGGTTAGTGACTCAAGAGCTACTGGGACTTTGGGCATCTGGACCAGTGAGAATTTTACCTATACTGAGGCCCTGAATTGGGGAAGGAGCTCCAGGCACAGCAGGAGAGAGCTCATGGAGGTATAAAGCTGACCTGACTGGCAGTGCAGGGACTAAACAGATGAAGGAAAGTATAGAGAAGTCCTCTGGGGATCTGTTTGGGAAAGAAAGGAGAATGGGTTGGGGAGGCGGGTAGAACTGGTGTTAGAATGTGCACTTTATGCTATATTATCGTCTTTACAACATAGCTTAATTCTTTACAACAAATTTTATTTATTCTCCCCACATTCTTTGAATGGGGACACTAAAGCTCCAAGAGGTTACATAGCAAGCTTTAAGTCACACCCCTTAGGGAGTAACAGGGCAGTATTTGAACCTGAGTCCAGGGCCAGAGCCTATGCCCATTGCGTTTCTGCAAAGGGACAGAGAAGGGTTTTAAGGCCCTGATTTGAGGATGGGGAAGAGTGTCTGAGGGAGTCAGGAGACAACAGGAGAAAAGCAGCCACACACTGGGCAACAGAAGGCTTAAGTCCTGGTTCTAATTCAGCCACATGTCATTTTATGAACCCAGCGAGTCATCTGACTTTTATTCAAATCCATCTCCTTTTTCATGAAATGGAAACAATGTGAAGTGCCCTGCTTGTGTTTGGTTGGGGTGAGAACCCAATGAGAAAAAGGATGATGACATCATGGATTAGAAACTCAGCTTGCTGAGTCCAGCTCTCTATAAGAAACCAGGTGTTAGAATTCAGTAACTCTGCTTTCTAGTCCATTAATCATGTTCTCCTAAGCCCAGAACACAATTAATGGATTTCAGCAGATGGGCCTCTAAAATATGTATAGAATAAGATACAGAACATTGTTAACATTTAAAATAGCTGTGACTGATGGGAACCACATCAGTTTCAGATGCTAATGAATTCAAACAGGAGATGCTCCAAATTTATTGAACAACCAGAAAACTTTGGCCTTCAACCATATTTAACTGTAACACAGAAAGATAGATATTAGTTCAGGCTCTGCTTCTGGCCATGTAAGTATACCCACAGGCCCCAAGATAGTATAGGGGGAACTTTGGAGTCATCACTTTTACTGTATGCCATCTTTGCCTCTTTATTAACTCCTCACCCATGGCTCCAGAGGCAGGCACCTGCCCCCAGATCTCCTCCCCTGTTCCCCATCAGTGTGCACAGACTGGGCAGCCTCAACGTCAGCACTGTGTTGTCTCGGTTCTGGAGGCTAAAAACCGGAGGTCGGGTGTCGGCAAGTTTGGTTTCTCCTGAGGCCTCTATCCCCTTGGCCTGCAGGGGGCAGCCTCTGGCCGTGTCCTCACATGGCCTTTGCTCTGTGTGTGTCTTCCTGGTGTCTCTCTATGGGCCCAAATTTTCTCTTCTTATAAGGACACCAGTCAGTTTGGATTAAGGCCCACCCTAGCAGCCTCCTTTTAATTTAATCACCTCTTTAAAGTTCCTGTTTCCAAATATAGTCATATTCTGAGGTACTGGGGTTTAGGGCTTCAGTATATGACTTGTGGCAGGGGGCTGCAGCTCAGCTCGTAACAGTGGCCCTTCATACTCTCCTGCTCCCAGGAGGTCAGGTCCTGGCTCTGGGAGGAACCCCCTTTTCCTTCCCTGAAGGGCCGCTCTCTTCCAGCTGTGCCCTCTCCCTTCCCATCTGCCCTGGGTGCAGGTGGGCAGGGGTTTCATGGCTCAGCCCATCCAGAGGGTTCTGTATCTATCTGGTGCCCACTCTCGAGGGGTCTGGGAGTGCCTGGGGGCATTTGCCTACTAGTATCTCTGGGCTCTTCCTCTCACCTAGTCCTAGTCTTCTGCTTTCACATCTGGATTCTTCTCTCACTGTGGAAGAAACCTTAGCTTGATATTTTCTCTTCTGTCACCCTGTCTCTCTGTGTCCCTCTCATCTTGGGAATTCTTGATGGATTAGTTGACTCACTGCTTGTTTTCTTGAGAATCTCCTCTAGAGCAACTTCTGACCCCATGTTCTGCCCTCTCAAACACCATGCATCACCCGATGTTGGTTGTACCTTCTCGATGCCCTTCCTCCATCCTGGGTCTCATGGACAGTCCCTCCATAGCCCTTCTGCCTCATCCCAGCTCCTTACTGGTGGCATCACCTCAGATAAGACCCTGGCCCTTTTTCATCTTTCACTCTACTTTTCCCCCAAAGAACTGACCCATCCTCACAGTTCCCATTAATGATTGTATGTTTGATCCTGTAATCTTTCTCTTTCAGCTTCCACCAACTCTTTCTAGAATTCTGATCCTGGACTTATAGCCTATATACTGCTTAAAGCCTTTTTATCAACCGCATTCTCTTAGACCAAGCCAAACTCTTCATCTTTCACTCCCAAATTCCCTATTGCATCAATAAAATTTTCCCCATTTATTCAAGCAAGAAATCCCTGAGGAATCTTTGTTCCTGTCTCTTGTTTAGCCCTTAAAATCTTTTAAATATTCTTCCATCTCGTATTTGTATTTTGTTTTCTGCAGCTTTTACCAAGGCAGACCTGAATCAGTTTCTTCTAAGAGTATGGCAATAGCCTCCTAATTGGATATTCTCATGCCCTGGAATTGGAAAGCCCTCCAGAGGTCCTCCTAGACTAGCTGGACTCTTGTTTGAGTCAGGACTCTCTGTTACTCAGAACAAAGACCTAACTCGCACATTCATTCTAGACTAGGACTGTCCAATGATTGCAAAGTTCTCTATCTGCACAATGGAAGCCACTAACCATGTATGGCTATGAGCGCTTGAAAGTGACAGTTCTTCTAAAATTGTCCCACCATCTTCATGCCACTGCTCACTGAAACCAGCCCTGGGCCCTAGCCACCTCCCAGCAAACGTTATCCTACTGTTCTTCCACTGACTATCATAAACATGACTCTTTATTCTGAGACACTCGTTCCTAATCAATGGGACTCTTCTCTTCAGGTCAGATCATCACAAGGGACTTCCTTGGCAGTCCAATGGCTAAGACTCTGCTTCCATTGTAGGGGGCAAGGGATTGATCCCTGGTAGGAGAACTAAGGTCCTGCATGCCACACAGTCTAGCTAAATAAATAAGATTATGCCCGGAAATGTCAGTTAACAACAAATATGGTGCCAGAAAGAAAAAAAAATTTTTTTAAAAGATCATCTTTCAGGTCCACTCTGTTTTATGTCCCACCTTCTAGCCATCTCCTCACCTTTCTCCCTCATTTGAATAACTACATGATGTTGATGGGATAAAACATTGTTTAACTTTCTGTTTAACTTTTATTTTGAAATTTCAGAACTAGAGAAAAGTTGTACTATTTAGTACAAATGATCCTTATATACCCTTCACTCATTCTTCAAATACTGATGTTTGCTTTATCATATATTCTCTCTCCTTCTCTGTTTTCCACTTCTCTTTCCTTCTACCTCTTCACAAACATACATATATACACATAATTTTTTATGAGCAGTTTGAAAGTAAGTTTCACATATGGTATCCTCTACACCTATATACTTCAGTATATTCTTCCTAAAAATAAGGACAATCTCTTATAAAACCACAGCTATTTGATATAGAGTGGTTCAAGAGGATCTCACTGATTAAGCAACTCTTTCCCATTTTTCATATTAAGGTATAATTTACACACAATAAAATTCACCCGTTCTAATTGCACAGTTCTTGACAAATGTTTATAGTTCTGTAACTACCACCATGGACAAGATATGGCTCTATACCTTAAAACATGTCCTTGTGCCCCTCAGTAGTCAGCCCCTCTCACACTCACCTTTTTTCCATCCCTATAGTTTTGCCTTTTCTAAAATGGCCTGCAAACAGAATTACACAGTACATAGCCTTTCTCTTCTCTTAGTGGAAGAGAAGGATGAATCATTAAGATTCATCATGTTGTGTGTATCAGAAGTTTGTTCCTTCTTGTTGGTGAGTGAGTGGTATTTCCTCGTGCAGATGTACCACATCCATCCATTCTCCAGTTGAAGGGCAACCGGATAACTTCTACCTTTGGACAATCACAAATAAACCCACTATAAACATTCATATACAGATGTTTGTGTGAATGCAGGTTTTCATTTGGATAAGTAGGTTAGATAACTTTTGAACAAAGACCTGAAAGAAATATGAAAACAAGCCATGAAGATAGTTGGGGATATTTTTGCATAATCACCATATTACTACTTAGACCAATGAATAGTTTTGTGCTGCAAAACTGGTCTGTTTGGGTCATTTTCCTTATGTGAGTTATTTACAGAATGTGGCCTTAAGAATGAAGGGGACTGTTGATTGATTCATTCATTTGCTCATTCATTCACTGATCCATTCAACAAACATTAAAAAAATAAATAAAAGCCACCAATCCATAGGCTGTTACAAAAAGGAAGCCTGAGACCCTTGGATCCACACCAAGGACTAAATTTAGTCAGTTTATCTGACATAATTTCCTTTATGAGTTTCCTGAAAGTTAGGGTAAGAGCTAGTGAGTTTGGGGTAATCCTCACTGAAGTGAAGAATGGACACTTAAGCATTTTTGAAGTGTTTATCTCTATGGAGGTCCCAGGGATCCCTCCGGAGCCCCCTCCCCCGCCAAGAAGGGATATTCATTTGCTCATGAGGTTGTCTATGTGAGTCTGCAAGGTCTCCAGAGGCATATTCAAGTAAGGGCTCTGTCTGGATGAGGGGCCAGAGGGTAAGACTGTGCCCTTCCAGGACTTAGGAGCCTTGTGAAAACACAGAAAATAACCTGTGAATGTCTTTGTTTCAGGTGATGCAACTGTGAAAAAGAAACCTGCCCCCAAGACACCTCCGAAGGCAGGTAATTGGTCACAGCAGCATTTAAGGACAAGGGAGTCATCTGCCGTGAGGGGTTTTCCCTTTGCCCTGTTAGACTGATCACTGGGGATATGGTCCCACCCCAGATTCAAGCTCTGCAATAGTCAGGCTGACTTTTCCCTGAATCTCTGCAAGTCTCACCCTCTTCCACTGCTTGCCTTTTCTCCTGCTCTCCTAGCATAAAGCCTGCTCACCCCTATGTCTCCAGTCCGCCCTTGTGGAGATGATCCACTTTGTGCTGTTCTCATGGTCTGCTCTGTAGGTCCCTGTCGTAGGAAGCACTGTCTGTTTTCCATGGAAAGACATTTGAGGATGTGAACCAGTTTGAGCCTGTCAGCCAGAATGACCTGGATGTTAGATGGCAAAGCACTGCCTAGTTAAGAAAGGAGTTAAAACATAAAATTCAAAAAATTAGGGGAAATCACAAATCCCAGAGCACCAGCCAACAGTCATGCCATGTAAACTGTATGGGTCACTTCTGTTGGAATCAGGATCAAGAGACCAACAGACCTAGCAGGTCCATCAGCCTAGGTATGTGGAACAGAGGTCACTGCCCTCAGTCTCATCCTGAAGGTTCCGGAAGGTGAGGGAGGAGTCACAGACCAATGTGGCTGGAAGCATCAGATGGTATCAGAACGTTTGAGGCTCTCTCCTCCTTGTCTTCCCCCAGCCATGCCGCCTCAGATCATCCAGTTTCCTGAGGACCAGAAGGTGCGAGCAGGAGAGTCTGTGGAGCTGTTTGGTAAGGTGGCCGGCACCCAGCCCATCACCTGCACCTGGATGAAGTTCCGAAAGCAGGTCAGTCCCGGAGGGCAGTGGCCCAAGAATAATCCGCACAAATTCCAGAGCAACTCTGGCCAGAGGGGATGAGAAACGCTGTGATGGAGGCAGCATCACTGTTCATCAAGGGGGCCTTAGACACAGGAGAGCCCCTCACCACCATCACCCACCCACCAAATTTGAGCTCTTAATAACCTTCTCTTCAGCACCTAGCAAGAGTGCCTGTTTTATAGACAATTTGTGTGATAGAGTATGAAGGACATACTAGAACAAACCACCCTTGGCTCCCATCTGATTTTCACATCTCTGCCTGGCATTCTACTCGGAGTCAGGAAAATCTAATCAGTGACCTGGTTCAGACCCCTGAGCTGTCTATGATTTTGTGCCAGCTTACTTAGCCCTATCTGTGGCAACCACTCAGACTTACCATGTGCTGGAGAGATAAAAGTTCATCTGAGTATTTGAGTAGATGACTTGTACGTTAAACAGAATTTTCGCTTCCTGACCCAGAAATTTAACTACCATTTATAAGAACAGTCTTACGGGAAAATATTAGAATTTCCCAGTAACTGGTTCCTTTAAAAAGAGCTTGGGGAGCTTATCCATCCCTCCAGTCCCATGCTGGCAATGTGTGCTCATGTGCCTGATCAGCAGAGGCCCCAGAACGGCAGGCTGGCCCTGGGCCAGGGGCTCCACAGAAGGGTGATGACTTCTTGCAGCCTCTGTTGCTCCATTCCCAACCCATTCAAACTGTCCTAAGGCCCAGAGGTGGGAGGCTAGTACTGGGGAGGAAAGAAGGGTTGGTCTCAAAAGTGAAGAAGAGAAGCTGGCCTTCTCCCAAAGTATGTTTGCTTGGGTTTTGTCTGGGTTAGTGGTGTCTGAAGTGAGATGCAAAGCTCAACCCTCTTCAGAAACATTTAGCCAAATCCCAGCTCCATCCAACAGAACTTTCTGTAGTGATGTAATTGTTCTGTGTATCTATTATCCAGTATGGTAGCCACTAAGTACATGTGGCTATTGAGCGTGTGAAATGTGACTACTGCAATTGAGAAACTGAATTTTATATTTCAGTTGGTTAAAAATGGTTGTAACAGCTTTGTAGAGATAGAATTCACACATCAGAAAATTTACCCTTTTAAAGTGTACATATATCTACAAGGTTGTGCAACTATAACAATTTTCTAATTCCAGAACATTTTTATCACCTCCAAAGGAAAGCCCAGATCCATTAGCAGTCATTTCTTTCCTTCCCCCAGACTCTGGTGACCCCTATTTTCTCTCTAAGAATTTGCCTATTCTGGGTATTTCTCATAAATGGAATCATATGTGTTCTTTTGTGTCTGGGTTTTTTTTTTTAACCTAGCATAATATTTTCAGGTCATGTCCATACTGTAACATGAGCCAGTACTCCATTCATTTTTATGGCCAAATAATATTCCATTGTCTGAGTGTACCACATTTTCTTTATTTGTTCATTCATTGGTGGACATTTCGTTTATTTTCCGTTCAACTAAAGTTTGAGTAGCCACATGTGTTTGGTATTGGTATTTGACACCACAGAGGAGGTCAGAATCCTCTGGGTGGGCTTTGTACATGACTTTGATCAAATGTGTTCTGCCACCCTTCCATCCAAGAGCAGTGGAGTGGGCTGGAATGTTCCTTGTTTCCAGTCTAGCGCAGCGAGTGAAGACATAGCTTACTCCCAACCCCCAGACCCTGCTCAGCACCCTCCCTGCCTGTCCAGCTATGGGCCCCATCAGAGCAGCTGAGCTCTGGATGCAGGAGAAGGGGCCCTGAGCAGGAAGCCCAGAGTGCAGACAAGACCAGCCCCACACCACTATCCAGCTGCATCCCTTAGCGGGTGTGGGGCGTGGCTTGGAGCCCCCTTCCTTTCTGGCTCGTCTCCAGCGCCTGCCCCACTCTCTGCCCCCAGATCCAGGACAGCGAGCACATCAAGGTGGAGAACAGCGAGCAGGGCAGCAAGCTCACCATCCGGGCGGCACGCCAGGAGCACTGTGGCTGCTATACTCTGCTGGTGGAGAACAAACTGGGCAGCAGGCAGGCCCAGGTCAACCTCACTGTGGTGGGTGAGTCTGGGGGCGGGCATGTAGAAGGCAGGATGGTGGGCTTCTAGGCCTCACCTTTGGGATGCTCCCCCAGCACACGTATTCCCTCTGCCCAAGGCCTTCCTTTCCCTCCCTGTTCTCACACTCTGCTTGTTGAGGATCCCAGACCTTGCACATACAGTGTTTTCCTTTTTATGTGCATCTCCTCAGGCTTCCCTCTCTAGCCTTTGGAGACCCCGAGTTCCACCACCACAGCTCTCCCTAGCTAGCCCCTGTGACACCCTCTGCCTCTGGTCCTGTCCCCTCCCAGTCTCCTGGCAGACCCTCACCTTGAATCAGTGCTGCCTTTCAACTTCACTGCCACTCTGCCTGAGCCCGTGGTGCAGCAGGGAGATGGCATCAACTCACAGCCTCAGCCCTGGGCTCTGTCAAAATCCAGGCTCAGTGGAGGCATTAGTACTGGTCAGCGCTGTCTCCCACTTCCTGTGACAACCATCCCTCGAGACCCTTTACCCTGCAGGCCTTGGCCTCTGGCATCTCCAAGACATAGGAGGCATGAGGCATGAACTTGCTCAGCTTGGTGGCCCCACTGTCTATCCCCATGTTGACTCCACCCTCCAGGCTCTGGGCGTTGCCCACCTTTCTCCTGTGCTCCAGACTCCAGGCTCCTGAGGGCTACAAGCCCCCAACCCCCATAAGTCCCCAACCCTTCTCTTTTGCAGCTTCTCTTTTTCTCCTATAAATGTGGCCAAGGCTCCCCCATCGTCTTCCCCTTGTGCACAGGCACAGCTCTTGCAGTATCTCGTCTCACGCTGGCCACTCTAGTGTCTTTCTCCTGCTCTCTCGCCACAGCCAAACCCTCTGAGAGAGCCAGTCTCTACTCTGAGTCTGCTTCTTCGCCTCACTGGCAACACTCTTTAGCTCCCTGTAGCCTGGCCCCCTGGAGAAGGCAATGGCAGCCCACTCCAGTACTCTTGCCTGGAAAATCCCATGGACGGAGGAGCCTGGTAGGCTGCAGTCCATGGGGTCACTAAGAGTCGGACACGACTGAGCGACTTCACTTTCACTTTTCACTTTCATGCATTAGAGAAGAAAATGGCAACCCACTCCCGTGTTCTTGCCTGGAGAATCCCAGGGACGGGGGAGCCTGGTGGGCTGCCGTCTGTGGGGTCGCACAGAGTCAGACACGACTGAAGTGACTTAGTGGCAGCAGCAGCCTGGCCCCCAGGCCCCATTCATTCATCTGCTGGGACTGCCCTTCTGAAGTCACTGTCCCCTCCTAGTCCCTTGTCCGCTCCCTTTTTCTTGTCTTCTGCATCACAGAACTGAGTTCAGAGTCTGTCTCCAGACTCACGTTTCCCTCTCCACCTCAATCACTGTGTTTTTCAGGCTCGGGTCTACTCTCTCCTGAAATATCAAGCAAGCTTCCTAAGTGCCTTCCTGCTGTCTGTCATGTTCAGCCCGCTGTCCCTTCACATGACAGGCACTCAGGACCTTGAAGGAGCAGCAGATGGACAGCAGAATGGTCCCAGTGCACTTGTGGGCCTTCATATGTGGTGTACACAGAAGCCTTTGGCTGGGCATTCATTGACTTGATCCTCTTTGTGTTTAGTTTCCTTGTGCGTTCATGTGTGTATGCTCAGTCGCTCAGTCATGTCCAACTTTGTGTGACCCCATGGACTGTAGCCTGCCAAGCTTCTCTGTCCACAGGATTCTCCAGGCAAGAATACTGGAGTGGGTTGCCATGCCCTCCTCCAGGGGATCTTCCTGACCCAGAAATCGAACCCACATCTCCTGCATTGCAGGAAGATTCTTTACTGCTGAACCACTGGAGAAGCCCTTGGTTTCCTTAGGGCAGGAGTTTTTCTCCCTGGGAATGCCAGTGGGCCAAGGTCTCAGGGAACAGTCTTTCATTTGTAAAAGATAGCAGGGACCCTTGTCCCCCTCGCTGTCTCTTTGGTGACTCCAGATGCTTATTCTAATCCATTCCTCCTGGAGTCAGGAACACCCTGAGGCGTGGGCAGTTGGTACTGGTGATCCAGTTCATCTTTACCCTTAAATCTGTACCTGAAGTATCAATTTGGTCCCGTTCCCACCCACAGCAGGCAGCAGTTTCATTTTCCTTGGTGTTCTCTCTCATCTGCTCTTGCTGGGGGAACTTTAGGGTCAACTCCTTGGAACTGCTCTCCTGCAGCCAGTGCCCCCGGCCCTCACGCTCCGCACAGTGCCACCAGCTCCCCTCCCCCATCACCACCGCCTGGCCTGCAGTTGTGGCCTTTTATGGTTTAGTTTCTCATTCTCCTCGGCCAGTGCTGACAGGGCCATTGGCGTGGCTGCCTGCCAGCTGGCAGGAGCAGCATGTTAAATGCCGTCCTGGAAGGGGAATGGAATGGAGGGGAAGGGCTTTCTGTCTGCCTCCCCCTCAGAGAGCTAAGAATAGAATTGCTCAATAAAATGAGGACTTGCATTGATGGACACAGCAAATCTGCATTCATTCAGAGCCTGTGGATTTAGCCTCAGTCCAAAGTAAACCTGGATTAAGCCCAGATTTACCTGCCTGTCTCTAGGGACATCTGTGTATTATCTGATCAGGGCTGATTAAGTAGATCTAAAATGTAAATGAGATGAAACAGAGATTGTTTGGCCTACTCTGGACTGTTTCAAGCACTTTGGATGTATCCATTTGTAAGCCCACTAAATAAGGCCGATTTAGCACAACTTCTACTAGTTAGCAGTAAACTTCTCTTCTGTATGTTCTTTAAAATACCATGTTCTTTTCCGGGAGTTTATGACTCCTGGAATTAAAAATCATAAACTATCTGAAAAGAAAGGAGTACTTTAAAGAACATACAAGAAGAGAAGTTTACCACTAACTTTATGACTCCTTTTTTTAAAAAAAAAAAAAAAACACAAAAACAGGGCTTCCCAGGTGGCTCAGTGGTAAAGAATCTGCCTGCCAGTTCAGGAGACCCAAGAGACGTATGTTTGATCCCTGGGTTGGAAAGATCCCCTGGAGGAGGAAATTGCAACCCACTCCAGTAATTTTGCCTGGGAAATCCTATGGGCAGAGGAACCTGGCGTGTTACAGTCCATGGGGTCACAAAGAGTCGGACACAACTGAGTGACTGAGCACACAGCACACAGTTTTAAAAATGATGATGAAAATTAGCCTTTGCCTCAGTTACTTTTAAAGAGTGATGTTTAGCTATTTTGAAGGCTTATTATTATTATTATATGTTAAAGGACAGACAGTGGAGAACAGGGAAGCGTGGCGGGCTATAGTTCAGGGGTCACAGAGAGTCCGACATGACTTAGCAAGCACACAACCACAGCAAACGGCAGTGCAGGGCTGTGTGATGCTCAGAGGGCCTCGGCCAGTGCCTGGGTCTCCAGCCTCAGCCTGGGACAGGTGCAGGAGGGGCCGCTCGGGCAGGAGAGAGCAGCTTGTCCCAGATGAAGTCCTTCAGGTGACTAGTCCAGCATAAGAAACAGACCACTCTGCAGATCTTTAAAGGAGAAGAATGCAGCAGAGAGAATCCCAGGTACCCAGTACCCGCCAGGGCTATCCGAGCTGGGAACTTGCATGATTTTTAAGGATGGGTGATTTCACTTCATAACGCGTGGCTTGGGCTTGAGCAAGATTCTTTCTTGATCTTATGTGGTCTGATAGCCTATAAGATAACAGGCCCCTGGAGTGAGGGTTTGGAGACCTTTAGAATCCCTTTTGGCTCTGCCACTGGCCAGCTGGGTGGTCGTGGTAAGCACAGCACCTTGCATAACCCCAGAGGGCCGGGGTTACCCAGGTGCACAACCTGAGGGCCCTCGCAGCCCTGCCAAAGTTTGAAAGCTGCAGGTGCATGTGAAGGGAGTTCAGGGTGGGGTTGGATCCAGTCAAAGACCATCTTCAAATGCACAGGTGCATAGAGATTGTCAGCAGAGAGAAGCATTAGAGATGAGATCCTCCGATTTCCCAGGAGTGAGAACATTTACTGAACATTTTCTAATCCTGGAGCTATTGCCACCGAAGACCCTTCCCTTAGACTCAGCATTTCCCATTCGGTTAGGCCAGTATCCAAGGAGTTATGAGGGAATTCCACAGAAGCATGGAGCTCGGGGCCCCAGTCACCGAGCCCACCTGGCCTTTGCCGGACCGTGCCCAGGCCTCCCTCCCAGACTGAGTTTGTCCGTATCTTTGGCATGGAGGGGAGGCTGTTCTAAGATCATCTGTTCTGTCCTGAGGGTTTTCATCCCCAGCTTGTCCAGCCTCTGTGTGGACTCTGTAGTTTGAAAAGAACAGAAGGCATCAGGCACAGCCCGTGGCTCTAAGGGCAGTCATGGGGGTGGGGGCTTCCATCTCCCATGACTTCAAACTTGCCTCTGTTCTGAACTTCTTAATTTGGCATCAGATTCCTTGAAAGCATTGAGGTTTTTCTTGGAATTAAAGATGTTCTCTCCAGTTTTGCATCTTCTCTTGTGCTTCAGGCCGTGACATATGTCTGATGCCTGTTTTTTTCTGTTTCAGCCAAGAGACATTTGGAGCAGGGTGGGGGATTAATAGTACCTCTTCCAAAATAGCCATTTCTCAGTTTTCTCTCCTCCACTAGAGCAGGAGGGGAATATATCAGTCGGTAGAGTGGATCTATGTTTGTTGTCTCGAACTACAGGCCACTAAACGTGTCCAGACAGAAGTTTTCCAGGCATATCCTCTAAAGGAAGCAAGGAGTCTGCTTTTCATCCTTCTTTAGGCCTTTTTTACTTCTTTTGCTGGATTTAGAGGACTTGAACCACTTGCCTATAAGAGAGTTTAGAGTAACAAACATCTTAGCCATCACCAGAAATATTTATAAAAAGACCGATATATCTTTTAGAACAAACAGTTTTCCTAAGAAAACATGTTGAACACCAGTGAAAGTGGTTCCATCACCAGAGGCCTCCAGAGTGACTGTCACCAGCAGGGAGTGGCTGTCACAACCCCGGAGTCATTCCAGAGGGAGTCAACCCAGATTTGGGCTGCAGGGGATGAATGGCTTCCAGGCAGTGCCTTCCTGGCTGGAATGAAGAAGCCGTAGGACTTGGAGGGGAGGGTATGAATATGTATGTGTATAGGTATGTGTGGTATGTATGTGTATAGGTGTATGTGTGTGCTCACATATGTGTGTATGTATGTATTTATATGTATATGTCTATACACGCATACGTACACAGAATGTGTTTTTTTCTTCTCCATATGCTTCAGTCATCTGCAGGAATTTTCTTTGGCCTTCCTACCTAGCTGAGGGGTAGGAAAGTAGGAATCAAGTACATTACCTGGGTTTGGTGTATCTGGTGCTTGCAAAACCCCTGAGTCTGATATACAACCCCACTTTCCAAATGAAAAAAAAAACAAGCAAAACAGTCTTGGAAGTTAAGGAATTAGTTGGAATTCACATAGCTTACAAATTCGCAGAGCATAATACATGACCTTTTTTTGTTTGAGAACTCTAAAACTCAGATTGCTTTGGAGGAGATGAAGGTTACTAAAGATCTGTATCTGTCACTAAACCAACTACCTGCGAAGACTAAATCTGAAAAATAGGAGAATTTTGTTCAGATGTGCTTAATTGTGCTTAGTTGCTCAGTTGTGACTCTTTGTGACCCCATGGACTTAAACCACCAGGCTCCTCTGTCCATGGGATTTTTCAGGCAAGAATAGTGGAGTGGGTTGCCATTTCCTCCTCCAGGTTATCTTCCAGACCCAGGGATCAAACCTGCATCTCCTGTGTCTCCTGCATTGCAGGTGGAGATGAATGACTGTCAAAAATCTCAAGACTCAAGAAACTCATTAATGAACATACTGGCTGCTGTGATCTGCCTTGAAGTTGGCAGTGTTATTGGTTCTTAGCATTACTGGTCTGAGTAGGAAGGTGGCCATCCCAAGGGACTGCTCCTAGTTTGTGTCTTTGGCTCATTTTCTGGCCCTTAAAGGTGACTGTGATTTGCTACTGTGGTTTGCTTTGAAATTCTCTATCTCATTTTCTACCAGTCCTAGGAGGTTGGAGGGCTTACCTGGTAGTTTAATGGTTAAGAATCTGCCTGCGATGTAAGATACCCAGGTTTGATCCCTGGGTCAGGAAGATCTGCTGGAGGAGGGCATGGCAACCCACTCCAGTATTCTTGCCTGGGGAATCCCATGGACAGAGAGCCTGGTGGACTACAGTCCACGGGGTCTCACAGAGACGGACACAACTGAAGCAACTAAGCAGCAGCAGCAGGAGGATGGAAGAGAGGGTAGGAGTAATGTTTTATAAAGTTAGAAATGAGCTTCTGCAATCATGATGGCAGTCAAGACTACTCAAACAGGATGTTTTCCTAAGAATATCTCATGACAACCTTGTGATCCAGTGCTGTTATCATGCGTATTTTCAGAGCAGGAAACTGAGGCACAGAGGCTAAGAAGGAGTGAATGAAGGCAGAGCTGTATTCAAACCCTGTGTGTGACTTCAGAGCTCACTGTGCGGTACTGACCCTCAACAGGGCAGGCATTTCCCGTGTCCCAGAGAAAGTAAGAGCCTGGCCCCTGGCTATGTCTCAGGTCACTGGCCTCAGGCCTGGAGGAGATACATGCACATATACACATCACATTGAACTCTCTTTCAAGACATATTTTTGATGGGAAGCAGTCCACACCTCCTGGGGGAGCTTCCTAGATCTGTTTACACTGAGAAATATGTTTATGACTTGGGCAAAGCACAGGAAATCATGACGTGGAGACTAGAAACTAGCCAAAAAAGACGGTATATTCAAGCAAATAGCATTTATATTTGTAGGGCTTTCCACGTAGACAGATGTTTGCATAGATGTGACTGTGTAGATGAGGGGAAGAGAGCTGGGACCAGGGACCACAGCTGCTTCTCCCTCATTGTTGTTGTTCAGTTGTTCAGTCATGTTTCACTCTTTGCAACCCAGTGGACTGCAGCACACCAGGCTTCCCTGTCCTTCTCCATCTCCTGGAGCCTGCTCAAACTCATGTCCATTGAGTCAGTGATGCCATCCAACCATCTCATCCTCTGTCTCCCCGCTTTACTTCCTGCCTTCAATTTTTCCCAGCATCAGGGTCTTTTCCAATGAGTCAGCTCTTTGAATCAGGTGGCCAGGGTATTGGAGCTTCAGCTTCAGCATCAGTCCTTCCAATGAATATTCAGGATTGATTTCCTTTAGGATTGACTGGTTGGATCTCCTTGTTGTCCAAGGGACTCTCAAGTATCTTCTCGAGCACCACAGTTCAAAAGCATCAATTCTTCGGCGTTTAGCCTTTTGTATGGTCCAAGTGTCACATCTGTAAATGACTAGCTAATTCAAACACTTTCTCTCCCTGCAATCCTGCACAGTTGGGTGATGCTATGCTTCTGTTTCCCCAGACAAACCAGACCCCCCAGCTGGCACGCCTTGTGCCTCTGACATCCGAAGCTCCTCACTGACCTTGTCCTGGTATGGCTCCTCATATGATGGGGGCAGCGCTGTACAGTCATACAGTGTCGAGATCTGGGACTCAGTGGACAAGACGTGGAAGGAACTAGCCACATGCCGCAGCACTTCTTTCAACGCCCAGGACCTGCTGCCTGACCGAGAGTATAAATTCCGTGTGCGTGCAATCAATGTCTATGGAACCAGTGAGCCAAGCCAGGAGTCTGAACTCACAGCCTTGGGAGAGAAACCTGAAGAAGGTAGGCAGCCTTCCTTGCATCACTGGCTTGAGATAAATGTACATGACTTAGCTTGTGTATGTATAAGTCTGCATGGAGATGAGTACAGGGGAACCAACAAGACTTTGCTGGTGACTGTCAGGGTCTTTTGGGATTTTGCTTTCCAATGTTGTAATCCTGAGCCATACTCTAAAAGAGGTACCTGTGATCTTTCAAAAAATATTGAACCAGCAATTTTGATACACTGCCACCAGGGGGCGATGGTGTGTTAATCAGGAGTACAGTCCTGGAAAGCTGGAATTCAGGTAGACCTACATACAGTTTCAGTGTCTTCCCCTACCATCCCTCTCCCTCCTTTCTTGCACTCCCGTTTGAGGGTCTACTCAGTGTCAGGTACCTGGGAAATGAAGACCACTAAGAGTAGAAGCTTAAAATATAATGAGGAGGACAGTTGTGCAGACTATAGTTAAGACTAACTGTCTTGAGATGGGCCACATCCTTTTGATATTATAGCAGTATAAACAAATTGTGGAGATACAGCAGAAAACATGAATAGTTTTGCCATAAAGCTTGGGAAAGGCTTCCTAGATGTAATACTTACACTGAGTCTTGGAGAAAGGAATAGGATTCCAAGAGGCAGGTCAGATAGAGAGAAGCATTCTTTGCAAAGGAAACAACGTGAACAAAGATACAAATTGGTAGAAACACATGGCATTTTGAGACTCTCATGTGTGGCCAGGGGAATGTGGTGTGGGAGATAGAATAGGAGGAAGCAACACAAAAAGGATAGTCTAGATAAAATTGTGAGTTATCAAAGGTTTTCAAGTAGGGGCTTGATACAGTTAGTTTTTTTTGTTTTTTTTTTTTTTTAGAGTTTGAGGAAGTGTAGACCTTCACAACTCAAGGTGTGGTCTGGACCAACAGTCTTGGGATCCTGGGAACTTGTTAGAGGTGCAGGTTCTCCACGCCCCTCCCACTTCCCTAATACATTTTGAACCTTCATTTTAACATCATCCACCCTCAGCCCTCCATGGATTCATATACACATGAAAGTTTGAGAAGCACTGAAGTGGATGGGGTGGGGGGTGAGGTTGAAGTCAGTAAGATACTAATTGGGCCTCTCTGTTGTCCAGGAGAGGGATAGTAAGGGAACCGTAGGAGGTGGAATTGACCATTCCTAATCACTTCTTGGGCAGGGAAAAGTTAGAAGAGTCTAAGATTACTCCTACATCCTGGCTTGTAACTAATCACAAATTCAGGAGCCATTTAGAGATTATGTTTTATGGTGGCTAACATATTTAATACTTGCTATTAATATATAGCCAGATTAAAGCATTTTCCATGCATTATTTCACACATCTAACTCAATTAGGTAGATACTATCATTACCCCCCCTTTTACAAATAAGGGTACTGAGTTTTAGAGGTATGAAGCTTACTTGCTCAAGGTCACAAAGCTTGAAAATGGTGTGCTGAAGCTTGAACTCAGAGCTGTCTTACCCTGAGCCTGAGTTCCTTTGGTTACACTGATGGAGAAGGTCAGGCTGCCTCTTAGTGACTCCGAGGTTAGATAGCAGGGAGTCCCAGAGGAGGTGGAGGCTCTGGTTTTGATGTGTCTGAGGGCTGTCCACAGGGAGTGTCTTCAGACTGTTGAATGGTTGAGTCCAGAGCTCAGGAGAAAGGTTTAAGCTCGAGCTCTTTTCACTATTGAATTGGTAGTTGAAGCCATGGGCATCAATGAGGGCACAGAGAGGGTGGTAAAGAAAGTCAACAGTGATACAGAAATGAAGAAAACTGCATGACCGGGAGAAAGGACTAAGAGGGGAAAGAACCAAGGGGAGGTTGCCGTGTTGCAGAAACACAGGAAGCATCGAGTGGCAAAGAGGAAGGAGATGAGGATGCAGGAAGATGTCTGGGTTTAGCCCTTTGCTGTGCAGTGGTCTTTGAGAGCAAAGTCCATAGCACTTCTGTGCGTGCTCGGTCACTCAGTGGTGTCCGACTCTTTTGCAATCCCATGGACTGCAGCCCATCAAGCTCCCCTGTCCAAGGACTTTTCCAGGCAAGAAGACTGGAGTGGGTTGCCATTTCCTATTTCAGGGGATCTTTCCGACCCAGAGATCGAACCTGCATCTCCTGCGTTGGCAGGCAGGTTCTTTACTGATGAGCCACCTGGGAGGCTTCCATGGGGTAGAAAATGCTTGGCCTGCAGCTAAGGAATGAGTGGAAGAAGGAGGCCTATGTGGAATGTCACTTCAAGAAGCTTCCTGAAGAAAAGAAGTGCTGTGAATTTAAGATGGAGGCAAGGTTGGGGGTGGGAAGGAAAGGGGAGGGAAAGCAAGCAAAAAGGCCATAGGAGAGAATGGTCTTTAAGATGTGAGGTAGGGAGAAGACTAAAGGACCAGTAGCTCAATAGAGTGAGAGCCTGAAGTCACCCTTATAGCCAGAGGCATCATAAGTGTGGAAACTGTCATGACAGGGCTACCCTCTTTAGTTTTAAAATTTAGGCTTAATATAGATATTAAACTTACTCTCAAGTTAAACAAGGGCTCCAGAGGGAAAGTTTGGAGGATGCCAATGGTAAACACACCAAATTTACAATCTTGCCTGTGCAGTCCTGTCTTGGGGGGGCCTTTGCCCAGGTGTACCCTGGAGATACCTGGAGATCAGGTCTCCTTGAGAGCTACAGCATGCAAGGTGGGGTAGTGGGGAGACTATGGAGCCGGGGCCCGGGGCAGCCCTGCCAGCCTCTGCAGTTTCCTGGGGCTCCTGCCGTTAGCTGCTCACAAATGCCTGCTGAGAGAAGCAGAGTGGCACAACTGCCATCTGCTGCCCTATGATGCCCCCCCTTTTGATGTGAGCGAGTGGGGGTGCCAGGCCAGGTGGCCAGGTTCCAGTCTGCATGTTTTTAGAATATTACTTTGTCCAAGAAGACGACTCCACACCTGTTGGGAAAGTGACAGAAAGGGGATAACATGGCAGTGAGACGCACATTAGGTGGAAAGGAAGGCTTCCAGGGTTGTTTATAGCATACACCAGAAGAGACTGCAGACTCCTCTGCGAGCCCCACACAGAGGGCCAGACGCCACAGAAGCTGCAAGTAGGGCTCGTAAGAGGCCTGGACCGCACTTCCAGGACTGTGAGGGGGGTCTGTGGAGAGGAGGGGCTGAGATCACTTGGCCCCTCCCTTCGTCCCCAGTCAGTTGAACCCCTCCCCCCACTGTGGTTCTTAGATTCTCCTCCTGGGGTCCATCCTGGCTGGGAGCAGACAAATGTTGAAATGATGAAATCACCTGCAATCCAGAGGGGGTCCAGGCCACTCAGGGCTTCCAGGCTGGCAGCTCCCACCCTCAGAGCCAGCTGAATGGTCTCAGGGGGAGGAAGGGGAGGGGCAGAACAGCACATCCTCTAAGGGACCGAGGATGAGGGCAAGGGAGGGTGAGGGTGAGGGGTGGGACTTCCAAGCAAAGCTCTCCCTGGACTGTTCAGATGCCTGTTAGTTATTGTCTCTCTTCTTTTTAAAAGTGCCATGGGTCTCAGTGTGTATGTGTGTGCGCGCATGTGTGCCCATGTGCATGTGTAGAAGCAGGATGGGGTAAGTGATTACGGTAGGTCATTCCTGCGAGCCAGTGGGTCCTGGTCATCAGAAGGGCAGTGCCAGGGAGCCCTACTTGCTCAGCCCACTCATGTTGACTCTCACCTTCCCCACCGCTACCACCCCCCCCTCTTCCCTCTACTTCAGCAACTTTAGTTTTTGGCTTCATCCTGACCTCTCAGCTCCATCCCAGCCCTCACTGTGCATTCGTTCTTGCAGTGTGTCCTTCACCGGTCCTGTGTTCCTGTGTTCCCGGCGCTGAGAGGGTGCTGGGGATACAGTGAAGGACACAGCACAGCATAGAGGTCCCCACTCAGCTCCAGTGGCCTCCTTATGCCTGGGCCACCTCTCAGGCAGGCTCCCTAACCTGATCTCTCTCCTCCTTGACTTCCCAAACCTGGGTAAACTAGCACCTCCCCTTCCCCCCACCTCGAAAACAGCCCCTCTCTCCCATCACCCCCTGCCAGGAATCTCCACTCCCACCCACTCCATCCCCTCCACTCAGCTCTAACTTCTAAATCCACACCATCCTTGCTCCTGATCCTAATTTGTTCTAGTCTGTATGCATGCATGCATGCACGCTCAGTCGCTGAGTTGTGCCCGACTCTTCGTGACCCCATGGACAGTAGCCCGCCAGCCTCCGCTGTCCGTGGGATTTTTCAGAACACTGGAGTGGGTTGCTATTTCCTCCTCCAGGGGATCTTCCTGACCCAGGGATCAAACCTCTTTCTCCTGGCGGGCAGATTCTTTACCACTGAGCCACCTGGGAAGCCCTCTAGTCTGTATAGTTGTTAGCAAACAGCTGTGATAGAGGCATCTTGCAGAGTAAGGGTTTCCTTGAGCCCCAAGAGTAGTTAGAGATGTAAAGCCCCCAGCGATGCAGGGGAGATCAGCAGCTCACCCAGTACAGGAGGTGGGGTGCTGACCTCGGCCATCCTCCTGAAGACGGGGCTCCCTCTAGTGTCCGCTGGGTGCACAGCCGCACTCCTCTGTCCAGGGAGCCCGCTAGGCACATGCCCTGTGAGGGCAGGAGAGCTATGCGGCTCCTCTCCCAAACGGCATTCCAGGGGGATGGGACTCATCTGACTGCAGAACTATCTCAGAAACATATTCCAAATAGTTCTTGGACTTAGCCCTTGCATCTCACAGCTCTGAGTAGATTTTTTAAAATATTTCACTGAAGTTCTTCCAACTGCAATTTAGCTCCCTCCTCAGTGGAAAGATGGATGCCGAACGGCCACCTCTCTCATTACTGCCCCTTGATGCTCAGAGAGCTCGACTAATTGAACTGTGGTCCTTCCCCTACTCCTCTGGAACTCCCTCATGTGACCGTTCCCCCTGCAAACAGAGTGGAGGCAGGACAAGAAGGAAAAGAAGGAAGGGAAATGTCTCAGCCTGGAGCCTTGGTCCATGTCCCACACAGAGGGAGGATTGCCATGTAGCAGTGAGACAGAGACAGAGGCACGGGTTCCCTGAGACTGAGCCGTGTGCCTACAGCCATGGGTTGGGAAGGCACTCTGCATCTTGACTGCTGCGGAGAAAGGCAGGAGGTGAGGGTAGGTGTGGTGTCTGAGGTGACGGCAGCCAACTCCGCTTCTAACTGGTGTCAGAGAGATGGGGAGAGGCGAGTTCTAGAACTGCCTGCTCTTTCAGGGCGACCTGGAAGATGCCTCTGGGGGACAGGTTGTTGGAAAGCCCCTCGAGGGCTCACAGTACTGCTGCTGCTCCTTCACTAGGAGAAGATAGACTGTTTCTCCTGGAGATTCCAGGTCAAGAAAGCTTGCCTCTCTGTCCTCTCCCATCCTGCTGCTCATTTCACACCAGCGTGTGTGGTGTGGGCACCGAAAGGTCAACACAGGTCAAACCACTGTCTCAGTTGGGGCCTCCTGATGATGCCCTATCAGGACAGTGGAGTTCCCTGACATTAAATGTAGTTATTATCATTAATATTTTGTCTCTAGGTCCCCATCCAGTAACTGGCCTCCATGGATACTCGGTGATTATTGAATGGATGTTGAATCTCTTGCTTCCTTAAAGTCCTGTTTGAAATACCATTGTTGAACTCAGCCGAACATTTCTTGAACCTATTTATTCTTCTTATGGTAACTCTTGAGATGTGATTTCCATATGCCTATAGCCTTCCTCCTATCGGGGGTATAACGCTAAATTGTTCTCCCAAGTTACAGTATTCATTAGTTGGTGAAAGTTCATAACCCTAACCCTTACCCTTGGCTATTATAGTTTTTTAAAAATCATGTCTGCTTTAGGCTTCTTTCCCAACTAGGGAGGCCTAACCCTTTCTGACTGTCTTCACTTGGCAGCTCTTCCTGTCAATGGAGAGCCATATTTCTTCCAGCTCCATCAAGACTGTCTAACAGCCAGCGTTCCAGGATCACATGACCCCAGGTTCTACCAAGGGCAGAATAATAATACCTATTTGCAGCCAGAGCACATTTCCTCAGTGACAGCATTCTGCTGGCCAGAGCAATTGGCTGAGGAACTGGACTCCCATTTTTGGTTCTAACTAGATACCCTAGGACTTGTCAGGCTGCAAGTCCGAATGACCCCGTTCTCCCTGACAAGGTGGCTCCTTTACTACCTTCTAGGTGTGTAGCTCTCACGTACGTTCTAGTCAGCTATGAATTTAACAGTGTCACTCTCAACTCTCAAATCTGTGATTTGATTTGATCAGTTATACTCACATCCCGGGAATTTCTGTGAACCGCACCACTAATCTGAGAGTCCCCATTGATCTTGTTATTTTTTAATTTTTCCCTGGCATTTTCCTTTATGTAATAAATATTCTTTCCAATCCCACTTGTGTTTGGTTTTTAAAACTAAACTTCATCCACAGTGTTTTAAGATCCCTAAACAAATCATAGCCTCTCTTGTTCCTGGTCATGTGCTTATAATCTCTTTCAAGACTCTTTTCTAGTCAGGGGTCCTTATCTGGTATGGAAACTGTGTGGCTTTTCTCAGGTTGTCTGCTTAGATTTCAGTAATTTGTTCTGCCCTCAGCTGAGCAGAGGGGCTCACTGTCTACAGTTCTGAGCTGCACCCTGTCCCTGACCCACACCTTCATCCCATTTGTCAAGCTGAGCCCGCTCCCATGCAGCCGCTCCCTGCTGGGCAGCATCTAACAACCCCCTCCACCCCATCTGCTCTGGTCTTCCTTCTACCTGCCATCCACCTCCTGTCCTCAGTGTTGCTCCACTGGGACCTTCAGCAGATCACACCCTTTTCCCCCATCTTGTGCGCATGCACACACACACTCTAGAAATCCTTGTTCTCCCTCTCTGGCTTCCCCAGATCCTTCGACATCTTTCGGAAGCCTCCCTTGGCTCCCGCTGTCACCTGGGACATGGTCCACATCATGACCAAGCAGCACCGAGAACATCACAAAGCATGGGCTCCAGGGCCAGTCAGGGACCCTAGAAATACCCCCGAAATACAGTGCTTTCCTTGCACAGATAAGCAAAGTGTAGCCCGGGAAGCAAAAGGTACTTGGCCATGGTCAAGAAGCCGCAATGGCCCTTTAGGAACAAATTATACTAAAGCAGAGGAAAACTGGGACCTCAGGACTGGGTGTGTTCCTCTGGACACTCACGTCCCTCTACTCACCCTGACACGGCTGTGTGAACGGCCAGCATGGGCTGCTCACGTCCCCCCTTGCTGGTTTCCTGCGTGACATTACCCTTCCCATTGTATTCCATCATTTCCTCTAAGACACAGCTCAGTGGCTCCTTCTTCCCAGATTAATTGCTCTGACTTTATGCTTATCCAGACTTGGGTCACTTTCCTCCATTGTCTACTCGGTTTGTCTGGTGATAACGTAACTTCGCCATATAACACTCATAAGGGATATTTCAAGTATACATATATTTGCCTCTCCAACTAAATCATAAGCTCCACGAAAGGAGAGATCACACCATCTGTATTTTGTTTTGTCTACCAAAATCACTGGCAGGATAGCTGGTACATGGCTGGAATTCCAGAAAAGGCTCAGTAAATGGATAAATGGTTTTGATACTAGTATCAGCTATAAGTTGCTGACTTTTGAGGGAGAGTAGAAAGGGACTTTCCAGGTTATCTGTAGGTTTCTAGAAACTAGAAAAATGTGAAGATGGACATGTCTAGGGGACCTTGAGGATAGAGAGGGAGGAGATGGAGGAGGGGCTGGGTGGGGTGAGGAGGCCAGGGCCTGCCAGTGTATATGTGGCCCTGTTGCAGTGTGAAGCCTCTGATCCCATGGTGATGCTCAGAGCTCTGGGCTTATAGTCTGGTGCTTGGGAAGGCTGAAGCCAGATAGGGCCCCCAGCTTGCTTAGCTCTCGGGGCCCTCAGTACTAATCACCTGTCTCCTCTTTGCCCCCAGAGCCGAAGGATGAGGTGGAGGTGTCAGATGATGGTGAGTGCTGGCCCTGTCCTTGGGGAGACTCGAGGGGTGGGTGGGGTGAGGGGGGATCTGATGGCTCATGCTCACCCCGCCCCCACCCTGCAGATGAGAAGGAGCCTGAGGTCGACTACCGGACCGTCACGGTCAATACTGAGCAGAAAGTGTCCGACTTCTACGACATTGAGGAGAGACTAGGATCGTAAGTGGAGTGGGAAGCCCCCTTCTGGGCCCCAGAGTGAGGGTGGCGCTGGCCCTGAGGTTAAATTCCATGCCTCCTCTTCCCGTCCTTCCCTGGGTTCTGCCAACTCCCCAGACTGAGGTTCTGGGAACACCTGACCTACAAGCACCCACAAAAGCATCGCCTGTCCAGGGCTGTCTTGGGAGCTGCTGTGCCCAGGGCTTAACTCCACAAGCTTGAGCAGGTCCTTCCTTTTCTGCACCCCCGCCCCATCCTCCCCCCAGGACACAGCCCAGGGCGTCCAGGCTCAGTTGGCCTGTCTTTAGGATCCCTCCCCTTGGATCTGTGCTCCCATTCAACTGGTCTAGCTTTAGTGCTGCCGCGAAACATGCCCCCTTGATACGCAGCTCCCGTCATCACCCCTCACTTTGCGAGCTTGGTCCGCAGTCTTTGCTCAGACTCTTCCCTGGGCTGTGGGGACACCAATGGACTCAGACCCCGACACTGAGGCCTGGGCACAGCCAGGCTGTCCCCGCCAGCAGCAGCACCCAGGGCCTCCTGCCTCCCTCTGATCGTCTGTCCTTGGAGGAGGATGGAAGGTGGAAGAAAAAAGAATGGGGCTCAGCTTTTATTTCTGGAGGGTTTCTAGCAAATAAAGGAGTGCCATCAACCTCGTAAGAGTCCCGAACAAGGACCCTGTGCTGTGGCAGGAGTGCAGTCAGAAGAGTGTGACCCCGTCCCCGCAGTGGGAAGCAGGGGCCTTGCTAGGCTGTCTCCATGGCCCCGGTGCTGAAAGTGTGTGGAGGGAAGGCAGTCGCCCAGAAATTCTCTGTATTTGGGGAGGACTTCCTCAGCCTGTTGTCATGGATTCCTTTGCAGGGGGAGAGGGGGAAAGTCTGTTGCCAAGATTGAGGCCTCAGCCCAAGGAGATGACAGTCCTAAAAGAATAGCAAGGACTTCCCTGGCAGTCCAGTGGTTAAGATTCTGTGCTTCCACTGCAAGGGGCATGGGTTCAATCCCTGGATGGAGAGCTAAGATCCCACATACCATGGTGCGGCCAAAAAAAAGAAAATATTTACTAATAGAACAGCAAGACTAGACAGAGTTTGGGTAAGAATGTGGGGCCAGACTCAGGTTGACATTGACCAGTGACAGAAAGCAGATTTGTCAGCCTTAGCAATGTGCTTCATTGATCTAGAGCAGGGACTGGCAAACTTTTTCTGTAAAGGGCCAGATAATGAATATTTTAGGGTTTGTGGATCAGTTCAGCACTGCAACTCCTGCTCTGCTCCTGAAACCCAAAGGCAGCCACAGACAACGTGGGCACAGATGGGCATGGCTGTGTTCCAGTAAAACTTGATTTATAAAACAAGGAGGCGGGGCCACATATGTCCCACAGGCCATCGCTTGACCATCCCCAGCTGTTTGGTGGACAGCTGGGCTAAATTGCCTTTTCTCTCTTCCTTTCATCCACAGTGGGAAATTTGGACAGGTCTTTAGACTTGTAGAAAAGAAAACTGGAAAAATCTGGGCAGGGAAATTCTTCAAGGCGTATTCGGCCAAAGAGAAAGAGAACATCCGGCAGGAGATCAGCATCATGAACTGCCTGCACCACCGCAAGCTGGTCCAGTGTGTGGACGCCTTCGAAGAGAAGGCCAACATTGTCATGGTCCTGGAGATGTGAGTGGCCCCTTGAGGGGTGGCCCAGGCACAGTGGGTCCGGGAGCCCCTCTTGTTCCTCCCCTACTGTCCCATCCCCCACCCCCAAGATGGGGAGCATTCCAGGCAGGGCTGTGAGGTGCACGGCACTCTGCAGCCTGTCTGGCCAGGTGCTGACCACTCAGAACAGCCCACCGTGCACGGTGCTGGTCCCGACCCACTGCGCCCTCCTGCCCTCTGCTTGGCTCCAGAACACACTATTGGGTCCTTGAGGACCCCTGCCCCCTTTTCCCCCTCACCTCCCTGTGAAAGGCCAGGGTTCCCCCTGCGGCTCCTTGGTTTCATTCAGGGCATTCTGACCTAAGGTGGCTTTAGAACAGAAGTGGAGGATGGAGCCTGTGAGAGAGATGGGGGTCCAAGGTTGGGAGCTCAGCCTCGCCCCTGTCCTCTGCTCTGTCCTGCGTGCCCCTGGTCCACACTGGTTTGCTCTCTCTTGACCTCTCACTCACCCAAGGGCAGTGCTTTCTGAGCTGGCTTGTACAGAGGCAGGGAGATGATCGGATGACATTCAGCCAAGGCTTTCTTGGATTCTGTTGTTTCTTCAAGTCCCAACCTTCTCTTTCTTCCCTCTGAGCTGCTGGTCAGTGTATGCACAAACACACACACACATATGCACGACAGACACACACACACACACACACACACACACACAAATGCACATACTAGAGTCGGTAAGCCAGGCATCCTCCTCCACAGTGTGTATTTTTTAAGTATTTCCTCTCCTTTTTATAATCTGAATTTTAAAAGTATATGATACAATCCTATCAAAAAGTATAAGAAAATACACAATGAAAGGCTCATTCCCACACCTGTCCCCCATCTACCCCTCACCACCACTGGTAATGAATTTTGTTCTATCTGTGTCCTTCCAAAGTTTCTTTATGAAATGCAATCATTTGTTATTTATCGATATAATTCATATATATTTTCATATTTCTCACTTATATTTTGTATTAACCCAAAGAGAAGCTATACTTGGTTTCTTTACATTCAGGAGTGTGGCTTGGAGAGGCCCATACCAGGAGCCAGTGGTTTCCTCATTCTCCCTTCTTCCTGGGATCTCATCCTGTACATAGGCCACAGTTTATTTGTCTTCTTTTGATAGGGGCTTGGATGGTTTCCAGGCTTTTGCTTTACAAAAAGGCAGTGTTTGTAACATTGTGCCTGCAGGATAAGTCCCCAGAAGTGTGGGAGTGCTGGAACAAAGGAGACGTGGGTTTGAAAGCTTTAGCATATTCTGAAATTGCCTCCAGCATCCCTGAACTGCTCATCCCGGGGGATCTCGGTACTTTGGAGAGGACCCTGTTGACATCTCAGTGTTCTTTCCTAGGAAAGGGGAGGCCAGCGAGGCAGCCCCAGTTTGAGTGACTCCCTGCACTTCTTGAACCTTTTGGGGTGTTTCCTTTCCGTCTATGCTCCTCAGGGAGGGCAGTCACAGTGAAGACACAGATTTGAGTCTGAGCAACCTCACTCCAATCCCTGCTCCACCTCTTGTACGACCGTGAATAAGTTACCCGAGTGTGCCAGTAGTTAGTTTTATTATCTGTAAAAGGAGGCTGTAAACCACCCTGTGAATAATGTGGGGCTTGGATGGAATAACATGCGTCAGGCCGAGGCTCTATAACTGCAAGTTATTCTTAGGAGTATGATGCATTGACTTTTTCTATATCCCAGTCTTTTCTCCACTTAAAATTATTTTGTGAGCATTTTGACCACACAACTGAATGTGTGGAAATCCTACTTTTCAGGAAGCCCGGGGACAGCTTCTGTGACTGTTGAGCCATGATTCTGTAATTATGAAATCCTTCCAGTGAAGTGCGATATATGAGACTCCCTTTTTAAATTCTGCAGTTCTGTGCAGCTTTCACACAGATTCAAAGGAAATCCTCATTTGTCACTTGGAATCAGTTTTCAACCCCCCAGTTCAAACTTCCCTGCACACTTCTAGGGAAGATTCAGCCCGAGTCCATGGCCTCACTCATCGTGCCCTCACAACAGCCCTGTGGGCTGCTGCTCTTCACATTTATTGTAGAGCAGGTTGCGTGGTCCAGGCAGTGTGGGCATGTGGGGACATGTGAAGAAATGTCTCATCTTTAGAAGTTAAACCTTGAGCAAGTTCGTGAGAAGGTGCAGGAGGGGGTAGGAGGCAGCCCAGCCTGGGTGAGGCCGGGCAGCAGCACCAGTGGGCAGAATACCATACTTAGCTTGGAATTGGGACTTGGCAAGCTGGATGGAAAATGTTGGGAGAAAACGTAAGAAGGCTTCATCTGGTCTGGCTTTCATCCCTCCGCCCCACGCCTCCCCCGTGGACAGGAGTCTTCCATGCACAGACCCCAGATGATTCTCCTGCACTTGGAGTAAGGAGCTTGCCCCTTGATAGGAGCTTGACTAAAGGTGAAGGAGTAGATGATTCTCCATCTGTCCTTCCCTTCCAGGTTAAATAGACCTGGCCATCGACAGGGAAAAGGTTGGCTTTCAGCAGTACAATTTGCTCTTCTCCTTGTTTGATGGAGAAACAGATTAAGAAAAGGACAACCCCTGGTGATACAGAAAAATGAAACTGTATTCCAGGGTCCCAGCTTTCAGATCGGCTGCCTCATATACACTGAGAACGCAGAGTTAAAGTATCTTCAGCCTTTCTGACCTCTGATTACAGGACAAGCCCCCATCATTGTAGCAGTGTTTCTCTGTTGCAAGGGTTCCTTCAGACTCCTCTTCAGGGAGTCAGGGATGGTCCTTGTGGGACATTCCAAGTGGTGGTAGGACCCTGAGCACCCAAGCAGATGCAACTTAGGCTGAGTCATCCGTTGCCCGTCTTACCCTGTGCTACCATTGGCAAAACTGCTCAAGGGAGAAGCAGCTGGCTGCCGTGACACAAGGAGAGGGTCAGGGTGTGAAGCCCCATAGGGTGGCACCCTTCTGGCTGCCAGCGAGGGCTGGCCATTATCTACAGTTGGGGGATAAATACAGTCCCTTGGGGTAAGGTGGGTATTCATTAGTTCATCCACTCTCACTCTCACTGTTAATCTAGACATTTCCTGGGCCCAGTCTTGGCCCGTGGCTTTATCCCATTTCTGTAGATGGTAGCTTCTTTCCACCCACAGTCTTGAGCATTTGGAAGAGAAACCTATACAGAAGCAATAATCCTATTTGTGTAAGCCCTACCATCCTTGAAAATGAACCACAGGAACAGTTTTCAAAATACATTAAATAGATTTGAATAGATGTGAATCTGCGCACCTCTGTTGAATAGATTACCTCTAGAAGTGCAGCAGTAACCACCTCCATGGTTCAGATTTCTACCACTCATTGCCGCAGACATTCCCAAGGACACTACCTACCAAAAAAAAAAAAAAAATGATTGCTTGCTTTTTCAGAATATTTAAAACCAAACATTTGGGGATACCTTGTCTGTGCCAGATATTACCAGGTATAAACTGGCATCTAGAGATGAACCAGACTTTTTCCAGACATGTTCACAAACAACATTAAAGCAAAGCAGACTTGATGCGAAAAGTTCAGAGATGAGACTGTGGGAACCCACAGAAGGAATGATCATATGAAATCTAGAGTGATTTCTCAGGGGATGTGAATTTCAGCTGGCCTCCCAGGGGTGGTGATTGAGTAAACCAGTATTTCTCAAACTTATATGATGGTAAGAATGACCTGGGATACTCATTGAAAATACGAATCACAGACCGTGCCAAGATTTTCTGAATTAAAGCTTGGGAAGCTTGGGAGTCTGTATTTTCAACTAGAGCCTCCCCTGCAACTGGTTCTTTTAAAATAATAATAATATTATTGAGCACTTACTATATGCCAGACACTTTTCTAAACACCTTACCTGAATTAATTCACTCAGTCTTTACAGTAACCCTGTGAGGTGGCACTGTTTTTACCAACATCTTGCAGATGGAAACGGGCTCAGAGATGTTAAGAACAGCCTGAAACCTAGGAATCTACGAAGGGAAATTAAGAGTTTGATTTAGAGCCTGGGTGGAGAGCAATAGAAACGAAGGGTTTGAGGACAGTGGCGCCACCTCCTGGCCGCGCAAGGACCTCCTTCTCTGTCGGTTCTGAAGTGTTGGTTCCGGCGCCCCCCAGTGGCCACTGGAACAAACCGACCTTTACCAGTTCAGAAGTGCAAGTCTTTGTCCTGTGGTGATGGAAGCCTGCAAAGGCTTCAGTGGTCCCATGGGCCCCATTGTGCATCCTTGTCTGTCTCTCCCTCGAAGGTCAGTACCAAGATCCATTTGGCCCATTTCGGGTTGTCAAGTGATAATTAAGGTGTGCTGAGCACCCACTGCATGTCAGGCATGTTTTACAGCAATCCTTTCATTCCTAACTACTATGCTGTAGGGACAGGGGGAAAAACTGGGACTCAGAAGAGCTAAGTAACTTGCCCACTGTCACCCAAAGTCAGGATTCAAGCTCAGCTCTTTCTCATATTTATGATGGCTTCCCTTAGAAGAGGGAGGCCCTTGGAAGAGGACAGGCCTAGAAAGAAGCCCACTCAGCTTTGTTCAGCTGGTGGATCTATAGGCCTTTGTGGAAAAGAACGTACTGGTGCCTGGATGCTGCATAAGTTACCAAGGAGAGCTTTAAACTTTCTGAGCAAGGAAAGTGGGTTGGGGGGGCTGGGAGAGAGGCCCCATGCACTTGCGCTGAAGGGAAACATGTTGGCTGGCTGTAGCCTCTGGGCAAGTCCTTAGCAAAAGGTGCCCACTGCAGGCCCCAGAACCACTCTGGCCAAGATCCAAAGTCTGTTCAGGCAGAAAGGATGTAGTGCACTGCCAGCCTGAGCCAGGGAGCCAATGGGACGAGTTAGTTATGGCTGGAGGAGTGAGCTGATGCGATAGGCTTAGCCAGAGGAAGCACATTGGTCCCAACTGCAAGTATCAATATAGCGAGTTACAGCCAATGAATTTTAGACAATGTGCTGAAGCTCCTTATTGTTGGAGATATTTTTCTGTTTCTGGCTTTGTGAAACCACTGCTTATGGAGACTGTGAGTATTTTAGGCATCAGTTCTTTATGGCTGAAAGACATGGCTGGAGAACAGGATGGCCCCTCACATCTACAGTCGCCTGGGGGAAAGAGGCTACCTGGAAGTTACCCTTTCTGCTCAGGAGAGCATTGTGGATCTCAGCTCAGGGGAGCGTTGTGGATCTCTCAGCCCATGACCACCTCTGAAATTGTCCAGCCTAGATGTTTCCCTGAACCGCCCCCTCAAGGCTTAGCAAGCACAGGCAGGGACCCCCAAGCAGGAAACCCGGAGGCCTGCGTCCTCCTCACACAATGGAAGACCAAGACCCACAAAATGGGGCAGTGGCCTGGAACTCAGAAAGCTGCAGAAAATGCCCAGCACACCCAACCCCTGGGCATTCCTGCCTGCAACCCCTCCCCTCGCCTGCCCTAGGCCAGTCTCTCTGCTCCTATGGTCTGAGTGCCCGCTCTGTCCCCGCAGCGTGTCCGGGGGCGAGCTGTTCGAGCGCATCATTGATGAGGACTTTGAGCTGACGGAGCGGGAGTGCATCAAGTACATGAAGCAGATCTCAGAGGGGGTGGAGTACATCCACAAGCAGGGCATCGTCCACCTGGACCTCAAGCCCGAGAACATCATGTGTGTCAATAAGACAGGCACCAGGATCAAGCTCATCGACTTTGGTCTGGCCAGGAGGTTGGGTAAGGCTGGGCCGCCCCTCCTGTTGGCACCAACGTGTCATAGCAGTGGCTGGTTGTGTTCCATTCCATGGGTGTTAAGGGGGATGCACCAGATTGGAGCTGAGATCAAAGACCATGGAGACTGCCCCTCCCACTTACTAGCTGTGGGAACTTACATCTCAAATTACCTGTAAAATGGGATAATAATGGTACCCACCTCATAGAATGGTTACGGGAATCAAATGAGCTAATACATTAGAAAAATAAGAGCAGTACCTCGGGCATAGTAAGCACGGTATGGTGAAAGTCGCTCAGTCATGTCCGACTCTTTGCAACCCCGTGGACTATACAGTCAATGGAATTCTCCAGGCCAGAATACTGGAGTGGGTAGTCTTTCCCTTCTCCAGGGGATCTTCCCAACCCAGGGGTCAAACCCAGGTCTCCTGCATTGCAGGTGGATTCGTTACCAGCTGAGCCACAAGGAAAGCCAAAGACTACTAGAGTGGGTAACCTACCCCTTCTCCAGCAGATCTTCCCAACCCAGGAATCAAACAGGGGTCTCCTGCGTTGCAGGCAGATGCTTTACCAACTGAGCTATCAGGGAAGCCCAAGTACTTATAGGTGTTAGCTATTAATTTTATTGTCATGATTATTTTCACTCTGGTGCCTTCATCAGCAGAACATTTTGGTGATGGTGCTTCCTCACACTTGCATCGTACTGTCCAGTTTCCAGGGCACTTTCTCATCCTTTTCTTCGTTTGATTCTCACAGCAACCCTGTGAGGTAGGCAGGGCAGATTTGTGAGCCTCAGTTTATAAACCAGAAAGCTGAGGTTCACAGTAACTTTGCCCAGCAAGTCCCACCACAAGCTGCAGTGGAATCAGGCCCTGGGTCTAGGCCAGGGTCCTCTGAAGCATCTCCACTGTTCCTGTGCTTGCAGGAGGCAGGCCATGACAGGAGAAGGCAGACAGGGACTTAGTACCCAGCCCTGAAATCATTTTGGTGGGTGATGGTCCTTTATGGCTCAGAGGCACCATCTCGGGGTTATGGCTTTTCCTGACTAGCCTCCCAGCAGCTCCTGGGAGGAGCGACGTGACGCTGCACGTGGAGAGGTGGTGAGAAGGGGCACACGGCTCAGGAATCAGACTACTGGCTTAGGTCCTGACCACCCTTAACTGGGTGGAAGAATCAGTACCTGGGCCTCCCTTTCCTCCTCAGGAAACGGGGGTCATGCTCCTTCTTAGGCAAGAGTATTAAACAGGAAAGTCCTTGTGAAGCAGGCAGCGGAGTACTAATGACAGAGTGCATGGTAGAGGTTGTCGTCAAGCACAAGTCCCAACCCCTGCATCGGGAAGCTCGTGGGAGAGACAGACACACAGAGGGCCATTCCATCTGGGGCGGGGCTGTAATGGACTCTCCCCACTCCCCCAACCCCACCCTAGACATTTGAGTTGCACACGCGGTTTGTCAGTTTCACTGGTGTGTCCGTGCACTTTTTCTGTGAGGACACCGTTGTCTCTGTGCCGTTTTGCAAGGGGAGAGGCGCTGAAGGCCGGCCTGACTTGTGTCCCTCCTGGCATCCGCTCACCTCGGGTTGGCTTAGGGATGTTCCCGTGACTGATTGCTCTCCATCCTGGTTGCAGAGAATGCAGGGTCTCTGAAGGTCCTCTTTGGCACCCCGGAGTTCGTCGCACCTGAAGTGATCAACTATGAGCCCATTGGCTACGCCACGGACATGTGGAGCATCGGGGTCATCTGCTACATCCTGTGAGTCCTGGGCCGCACGGGGGAGGGCCCCGGGCTGGCCTGATGTTGGAGGGACCGGGGCAGGGCCCGATGGGCAGCCTACCCAGAGTCAAGAGGCCACAGGCTCCCAAGCCCCTCCTCGCCACCCTGCCTCGCTCCTGGGCTCCTGGTGACAGCCACAGCCTGTGTCACACTTCTGTGGGAGGGTCTAGCTCCACACACTAAGGTACCCGCGCTGGGCCTGTCCTCATCCCGAAGTCTGGCGAGCCTGGGGCCTTTGGTCAGCGGGGCAGGAATATGGCTGGTGCTGTGTAATTTACCTCCGCATGTGTTTGTGGGTCTGTAGAGAAGCAGGGAGGGAGCCTAGATGCACATCTCCCGTGGGTGTCACCGTCATCCTCAGGGGACTGCACCCCATCCTCATGGCAGCGGGACCCCACTGCCAGCCTCATCTCTGAGTTCAGTGTATGGGCTGATTTGATGATAGAGCCTTCACTGGGGCCAACAGACAATAGAAAGCAACTGTGTAGTAATTAGAAGTGGGAAATTAGGTGGAAAATAGGGAGTCATTCATTTACAAGTGCTGCAGAAAAGCAAGGAGGCCAGTGATCCAGACCAGGTCTGCACAGACGGTAACCTGCGTGAATCCCCTGGGCCTCTCCTTTGATCACAGGTTCTGATTCAGACGTTCTGGGGTCCCGAGAACCCGAGAACCCGCATTTCTGACAGGGTGCAGGCGTCTGATGGTGCTGGTCTGAGCACCAGACCCAAGAGCATACCCTTTGCTGGAATCTGGCTGATTCAGTTTCTGCAGTCCCAGGCTGCAAGCAGCCATTAAGCTCAATGGAAACCTGAGCTTTGCAGCAACGCAGTTATGGGCTGGTTTCCCTGAAGCTGCAGCTGTGCGTGTAGTCATTTTGGAAAAAAAGTTCTGTCGTTAAAGCAAAAGGACAAATTAAACATTCCCAGAGAAAACCTGAAGGAGACCTCTACAGGTACTTTCTTAGATCCCCCGGGTCTTTGGACCCCATTGTAAGAAATGGCTTTAGGTGATACTGTTGTACAGCCAGGTTTAGGAACCACAGATACCAATGCTTTAGCAGAAGTGGAGTGACTTTTTGGTGCAGTGAGGCGTTTACATGTGCTCAGGAGTCTGACTCTCCCTGTGGCATGTTAGGACGGCTTCCTCCCATTGAACCTGTGTCACGGGTTCTGGACCCCAGAGAGTCATGTTCTTCTCTGCTCGGGGTCATTCCACAGCTCAGCCTCCTCCTAGGGCAGCAGAGGAGAAACTGTGGCCAGGAGTGCATCTCCAGGAGAAAGAGAGCTGAGGAGCAGAGAAAACTACACCAGACTACTCTATGGTTCTGGCCCCTGGGTAAATAGAGAGAGCCAGGCAGCCAGAGCCACACCAGGTTGGATGGTGCTCTTGCTGGGTCTTTCCCTGGGAGAGACCCCTGACTCTTGACAAAGCCTTTTGTCAGCTACCCGTGGCCTGGCTCGGTCCCTGGGTCCCCCTCCAGCCATCGAGCCAGCCTCCAACTCATCTTACTGTCTCCGTCCGTTCCCACTGGTAGAAGTTCCAGATCATCAGTTTGGTCCTCAGGACAAACCTGGGAGTCGGGTGGGGCTCGGCTTTGATCATGATTTGACACTGAGGTCATGGGGGCCAAGGAAGCCCACACGGCCACCCGCTTCCGTAGTCCGAGAGGGTGGCCAGCTGTCCCAGGTCACCATCACTGCCGGGTTTCCCAGGATACGGAGCCTTCAGTGCTGAAGTGAGGACCATCCTGGGCAAACTAGGCAGACTGGTCTTCATGCAGGTCAGGGCCAGCGCAGCGACTAGATGCTCACTGAGCGTGCTGAGCGAACACAGCTACACCCAGACCTGGAAACCACCCGCTTGCAGCCCTCCCAGCACCCTGGCTCCAGTCACCCCGTCAGGGGTCGCCTGATCCCCATTCTAGCATCGTACACCATGACCACCTGTTCTTGAACTCTGCATGAAGGAAATCACACAGAAAGATGTATCTGGCGTCTTCCGCCCCACACTGTTTGTGAGCCCCATCCATATTATGCTGTGCAATTGTGGCCGGTCCTTCCCAGGGCTGTGTAGTATGCCACGCTGTGAACCTCCTCCTGTCTACTCAGCCTTTCTATGCCGATGGGCTCTTGACTAAATTCCAGTTCAGGGTATCATGAGTATCCTGGTGCATGTGCTTTAGTAAACACTTTTATGCACTTCTGTTGGATCTAGAACTAGAATTACTGGGTCACAAGAGCACTTTCAATGAAAATTCCTTGAGCTTGAAGAGGTAATCTGGATATCACGTGACCTGGTTTGCTAGATTACTTTTAAAGCTGAGACTTAGAAATGGGGAAGGACTTTTTGAAATGGGGAGAAAATAATTGTGATGAACGGGGCATCAGCCTAAAGGGATCCGGACGGGGTGGGAGGAGGGTGGAGCGGTGCCTATCGAAGGGAGGCGGGCAAGCAGCAGCGGAGATGACACAGGCCAGCCCTACACAACCTCCCCAATATCCTGGCTTCTGCCCCAGCGGGCTTCTCCACCCTTTGGGACTTTTCCACTGGCTCTCACAGTGAAGATTGAGGTCTGGGAGTCTCCTTCCCGAACTAGGGCTCTTCGTGGGGATGTGGTGTGAGAACAGAAGGTGGGGCCAGCCAGGTGGCTTCCCCCCAGCCCTGCTATGTGGCATTCTGGAGCTGCTGCTGGAACCCCCCGACCCCAGGCAAGGTTCTCCGGCGGCCCTCTTGTACCTCCATCCCTCTGTCTGGAGCTTGGTTGTCTGTCTGGCAGTCCTTATCAGGGTCACCTTCCTTGTTAGTTCCAGATGACCCCCCACCTCCTTTCTGGGGCCAGTGAGAGATGGAAAGTTGGGGGCCAGGTGAGAAGAGATGTATCACTCAGCACGTATTTGGCTAGCATCTCCTAATGAGTAGCCCGGCCCTGTAGGTTGTTCTGACTTTGCTGAAGGAATTCCTCCTCACCCCTTTGGAGAGATCGGGGCAGATCCTGTCCCAGCACAGGAGACCCAGTGCCACTGCCAGCCCAGGGTCCCCTGCAGGACAGATATGCAGCTGGAGGGGTTGTGGGGCCCCTACCCTCTCACTTCTGATTCTGAAGGGAGAGAAGAGATTTCATTAATCTGCTGAGACTTCTGCTGTTAGCAATCCCCGTGTGGTTTCTGGCAGGAGGAGAGAGGACTGGGCTCTCTTGGCCATACTTCAACCTTGAAGACATTCTAAGCCTCCTTTCCTCTCCTGTCTCTTTTCCCCAGTTTCCTGAGGACTTGGTGTTCCTTTACTGCCTGTGGTGTTCCTTTACTTTACATCTCTGTGTCCTGGTCTCACCCCTACTCTAGAATTCCTTCTCCTCTTTCTCTCCCTCATGCCTCCACTCTGCTTTCTCCTCCCTACCATCTTCCTGCTGTGCTCAGCAGCAGACTTCCCATTCCCAGCTAATTTGTGAGCATATACCATGGCCCAAGGCTCAGCAGGCAAAGAATCCACCTGCCAATGCAGGAGACACCAGTTTGATCCCTGGGTTGGGCAGATCTCCTGGAGAAGGAAATGGCAACCCACTCCTCTATTCTTGTCTGGGAAAATCCCATGGACAGAGGAGCCTGGCGAGCTACAGTCCATGGGGTTGAGAAGAGTCAGACACGACTGAGCAATTAAGCATACACACACACACCATAGTCCAGAGAGCCAGGTCCATCCCATCTGTAGTGTGACTTGTGGGGACAGCAGCCTTGTGAATGGGGATAAGTCCCAGTGCCCAAGCATCGGGTACCTACTCAGACTCAGATTTGGATGCAGGGCTCTTCACAGGGATCCAGGAGCTCCACCCAGGGCTGCCCCTGCCCTCTTAGTTGCTGAGTCCAGACATGCTGTCTGACTCCAGCTCCTGTGACCTCCAGGCACCCCACACCCACACCAGGTCCAGAAAACATCCGCAGGTTTTGCTTTCCAGGGACCTGGGCTGTGGTTAACATGACTAAACCCTGGGTTGCTATTTTGTGGGCTACTGCACAAAATGATGCCCAGCTCTTCCTCTGGGCACCCCCCCTTAGCCCTCTCAAATCTTCCCAGCACACCATGGAATGAGTATCCCAAGGCTAAAATGGGAGAAAAGACTAACTCCTTCCTAAGCACTCAATAGTTCTGCTTTCAGATATGTGGTCCCGTTTGCTGACCGTTTATGCAGTAGGGTCATCTGCTGTTTAAAAAATTATAGAGAAAATGTAATTTAAGAGGCATTTTTGCCTTCTTTCTCCTGATATTCTGTCCTGCGAGCAGAATGGGTCTCTGTATCAGATTCCCTAGTGAAGTTTGGCTGCAGGAAGAGATTAAGAATTAAAAAATCAGAACACCCTGAAGTCACATCCTTTGTTGACTGATTAGCACAAAGACTAATATTTAACCATTAAAAATGAGTATGAAGACTGTATTCACTTGTGAAAGACAATGTTAAGTGAAGAAGTAGAGGATCTAAGAACTTGCCCACATTGATTATGGTTTTATGAAAACTAAACAAATTCATTGGTTATGTTGAGAAGGAAAAAAACTTTCCTTTACCCTCTTAGATTCAGTTCTTGGTGGCTTGGAAATCAAACTGATGAGAGACAGATCAACAAAAAAAACCAGATTCAATTATGTACATAAATGATCATAAAGGTGTTCATAAAGAAATGTGACTCAAGGTGCATTTAAAATTTGGAGCTTATATACTACTTTAACAAAGAGTAATAAATCGTATAGAAATAACTGGACAAAGGAAAAAGGATTTGGAGCTTCTGGAGGGGCTAAATTGTGACAAGGTGCAGAGGAAATGTATAGAGACTGTTTAGCGAGATCTAATATGCAGATGAAGGTCTTTCTTCTCCTCCTGATAAGGGAAGAAATGGACAAACAGACCAAATGGAAATTCATGTCACCTTAGCAAAGGGACGTTTTATGTCCTGCTTTTAGACAGAAAGAAGTGAGGCAAAGAGTTAATTGCCTTCAGCTCAATGCAATGTTTATGCCAAAGTTCACTTTTGGGGTGGTGTACTCTGATCTCCTTCAGTTAAAAACTCCCAACTACATATGATCCTATGCAAATTCTAGCACTTAAAAAAAAAAAGTCCAAGAAAGAAAGTCTAAAAATTTTGCAAAATCCCACCACCAAGAAACAGTATTACTGAAATTCCAATACTCTCTTCGTCATCATGCTCTGCATGTTGTGCAAGTTTTATTTTAGAGACACATTCTCTTTACTAGGGGGAGTGCTGGGGGAGCTGGGGCAGTTGAGGAGGCAGCCAAGGCTCAGGGGGATCTCAGATGGAGGGGCTGCCAGGAAAGAGGATTGCCAGAGGCCAGAGGCCAGGAGGCTGTCCCCAACTGGGAACATCACCCAGAGATTAAGCCCTATTTTTGCAGGATTGCAGTTCCTAATTAGGAAAGGAGGTTTACAGAAGGGGCCTTTCAGCATTCCACAGTGGGGTTGTTGGCTTTCCCGAAATCTCTTGGCACACTGCAGGACTTTCCCCTTTGTCTCAAATGGAAAATGCAGAAGGAAGGAAGACAGAAGGAAGCATGTAGCTGAGGGGCAAGAGTCAGGCTCTATCTTAATGTGACTAGTCAAGGTCACCCAGAGTCAGAGAGCCAGGAATACTGGGAATCCTTGGGAATTCTAACCCAGTGCCCTTGATGTGTAAGGAGGGACTCAGAGGCCCAGAGAAGAGAAAAGAGTATTACATAACTGCAGAGACTCCCACCGTTCCCTTACTGTGAGGTGATCAAGAGTGATTGTCTCCATGCCATCGCAAAACATAAATTAACATCTTGCTTTAAGACATTTTAATGCCATCTATAAAACTCTCTATTCAAAAGCACAAACATGTTGATTAGGGTGAGATAAGTCACTCTGAAAAGCCTTCTTCTTTTTTTTTTAAATGAAGATTTTCACCGGAGGGTTCTTCTTCCCATGGCAAGATTTCCTTGCAAAAATGCAATGGGTTTTGTTTTACAAAACTTAATATTCAGGGATGGGTGTATTTCACAAGCTGAGGCCTCTCGAATGGCAAAACAGTTCCTGAAGGGTTTGCATTATTGTTTATGATGATGGGTTTGGGGCAAGGGATGTTAGTGAAGCCTTAACTGTGAAGGTTGATGGCACAATACATCTCGAGGGGAAGACACAACCAGATACATAATTTGTGGGGTCCAGCACAGCATTAAAAAGTAGAGTGGCTTGTACAACATTATTAATAATTTCAAAATTATTGCAGCAGAGCATTAAACCAAGAGTGGGGCTCTTCTAAAGCCCATGAGGCTAGCCCTGGATCTAGATGGATGGAAAGCTGGATGGTTGGGGTGGAGATAAGGTGTCCAAAGGTGAGGCCAGTAAGCCAGAAGTCTGTTCCATTTGACTTTGAGATAGTTCATCTTCCAAATTTTATTTGGCTTGCGCTATTGGTAAATGAATCATTCCCAGGATCACAGATTGATGAGGCAATGGGGGTGAACTATGTACAGAGGAGCTGTGTAATAGCTATGGGCACAGACCAAGTTTTTTACTGCAGACCAGGCCTCCTGCCAGGGCTGTAGGCTGTGGCTGACTTCATCTTTCCGGAAATGATTGTACAAAGTAGCAGTTAAGGAAGGGGCTCACTGACTGCAAAACCTTGGGCAAGTTATTTAACCCCACTTGGTGTGTCAGTTTCCTTATCTGTTACACCAAGTGATGAGTTACCTGGGTTAAAGGGTGGTGTTAAGACTGAATCTACTTTAGCTCTCTGCCCAGTGCATGGCACGTAGTCAATGTTTGATAGACATCTGCTGTCGTGATGATGAGGACGTAGGAGGAGAACAGGGAGAGGCGGCGTGGTGACCACTCTGTAGTTCAGTAGCAGGTTGTCTATCTGACGGAGAAGGAAGCTGACACACGGAAATCGGGGTCCAAGGTCGCCCAGCAAACGAACAGGCCTTGGTCCCTCTGAGGGAAGCTTTCTGGTTTGGCCTAAATGCCTCAAGGGCTTTGAACTCAAGTGTAGCTGGAACCCCAGACTTACACTGCAGGCTCAGGGTTCACCATCCCTGGTGACACGCTTGCTGAGCCCTGCATGGGCTGGCCCTGTTCTCGGTGCTGAGGGTGAAAGGTGAGAGGGCGGGACAGGGCAGGGTGTGTCACGTGACCAGTCCACAGGGCCAGGGGAGGGGCCCCGGGGAGCGAAGGGTCTGTGGGGCCACGTTCTGGCCTGGGCATCGGGGAGGAAGGCCCTGCTGTACTGTGTGGAAATGGTAAACTGAAGAAAACTCCTTCCGCCTCAGCTTCACAGGCAGGGGGTGTCAGCAGGCAGGGGATATCCCAGAAGTACAGTGAGTCAGGCTGAGAGCATGCCCTCTTCTTTCCCGGATGGGAGGGGAGGCAGCGGTGCTGGGGGTGCCCTCCTCTCTGACCTCAGCGAGCGCTTCCCTGGGGGACCACCCTCTCTGCCGGCCTCCCCCATTCACTGCTCTCCTCTCTTATCCCCCAGGGTCAGTGGACTGTCCCCCTTCATGGGTGACAATGACAACGAAACCTTAGCCAATGTTACCTCGGCCACCTGGGACTTTGACGACGAGGCCTTCGACGAGATCTCCGATGATGCCAAGGATTTTATCAGCAACTTGCTGAAGAAGGATATGAAGTAAAGAGTTGGGCTTTTAGTCTACTGGGGCTCCTCACACCCTGGACTGGGGTCCGGAGGCAGTGACTTCCTTTCCCTGTGGTGGGATCTCCTGCACCCGAGGACAGGAGGGTGGGCATGGTGTGCATGAGGGCCCAGAAAGGGGTCTTCCTGGCCCCTACTCCCTGGGGCCAGACACTGTCCTGCCTTTAGAAGCACAGACACCTCTCTTGAAAAGCAACCCTTGACTGAGTGTTGAGGGAAAGAGACAGCTCGCGTGTGAATAACGACAGCCCCTTTAATTTTCCATGTATAGCTGTGGCCAGCAGCAATCCTGCTAAAACCTTACCCTCCTCCCCCTTCTGGGATTTCCTATTTGTGGGGCCTGATCATACTCCCAGCTGTTCTGGCTTGATGCTCATTTAGCAGCTATAATATGTAGGAACTGACTGCCTGAGTACAGCCAAGTGCCTTCCACCACTGCTCAGTGAGACCACTGGTCAATGAGACTGCTATCCCAGCTCCGTCTCTGTCCCACTAACCGTGCAGCCTGTGCGGTTCCCCAGCCCCACCTTGCAGGGCTGCACAGAGCTGCTAAGGTGGTCAGTGGATGACTGTTTAAAACATCTGCAGATATCAGGAGGCTGGAGTGTTCAGGCATATAGACAGCCAAGGCTGTGAGGAAAGGTCAGATGCCCAAAGTGCTCATCAGTATTTCAGTGAGAGAAGCGCTGGAACAGTAGAGAAGGCTAGAGTAGAGGCGGGGTCTTGCATGTGGCTGCACAGGATTCAGTGGAGCAGGGAAGCGACTCCATCACAGCAGGAAGATGAGCTGGGCTCTGTGTGTTCAGGGAGGACTGTCCTGCCCCAGGGAAGGGAGCAGTGGCAATGTTAGGTGGGGACAACTGGCTACTGGGCTCCTCACCCACTCTGTGAACAGGTGGCCAGATGATGCAAGGCCTGGCTCAAACACGAGGTGTCGCATTTGGCAATAGGAGCAGCTCTAGGCATTTCAGCAGAAGATGGTGAAACTCGCCCCTGCAACTCTCCCCCCTGCCCCCCGCCGCCCCACCCCTCCGAGGCTGTCCCTCATCTTGCCTACTCTGGGAGAAATCCTGTCTGAGAGAGGAGAGTGCAATTGCTAAAGGAGTGAGGTTAGCGGGTCTCTCAAGTGGTTCTGGCTGGTTTTCTGGTTGCGCACCCACCTCTTGGTCCTTTGTAGCCGGCTCTGGACCAAACTCCTCAGCAGAGGAGACAGTCCACACTCTTTGACAGTGAGGTCCTCTTAGCATTTTGCTGTCCCAGTCTTTATATCAGAAGTAGGCCTCATCCAGGGACGATCCGGATGTTGTGGGGGGCCTGGATTCCCTTCTGGTGTGAGGGATTCTCACTTCCAAGGTGCCCAAGGGAGATGGAAGCCTCCCTCCTAATGACTCTGGTCCAAGGATGGCTTCTGTCAACCATCCTTGACAGAAGGCTTTGTTTACCCATGGTTTGGTAAATGAGGTATTGTTTCTATCACATGTCTTCTCATGTGACCTTGAGTTTATTCAGTAATGTGCTGGATCCTCTGTGCTTGTAATAATAGACTCATCCAAGAATTGATTTCATATAGATCAAGACACTAGATTCCCATAAACTGAAACTCAGCATGTCTTCAACCAGAAAGCTCCGTCTATCAGCACTTTTTAAAATGTTTTCTATTATAAATATATATAAATTATACAATTTGGAATATAAGAAAATTTAAAAAATCCATATCCACGTATAAAGATCACTACATTTTCCCATATTTAGCAAATTTACTTCTACTCATTTTCTATGTATGTTAGCACTGGGTGCTTTGGACTTTACTAGTCCTTCTATAATTAAGGTGATGGCCCTGAAATATGTCTAGATTCCCAGAGCTTTCAGAAAATTAAGTGAATTTCAGTCTAAGGTTGTCATAATTCATAGGTTGAACATAAGACATACCTCTTTTGAGTTTTAATAGGAAAAAATCTGATACTCTACCATACCATTAGACTTGAGTGTTCACTGATTCTTGAAGATTTGGACTTAAGGTTTCACTCTTCCCTCCATCAAAGAGGTAGAAGGAGCCAGCATCCATAGCTCCCAGCCCTCATGTGACCAGCAGAATGACCCCACCCTGGAATGCGGTGCCAGTCATTCCGAGACATGCCTGTCCTCCAGCACTTAGCCTCTCTAGAGCCCAAGGGCAGGTCTTGAGACTCCAGCTGCCCATCAGTGTTTAGGCCTTCCTAACACTAATCTGTCCTGGGTCTAGTCAGTGTAACTAGGCTAGGATCACCATGATTCTCATCACAGTGGATGGATTGGGAGCAGACAGCCATGGGCTCTGCCCCATGTATCTAGGGACAGGTGACCTCCTGTTTCTGGTCTGACCAGCAGTCTCTGAGATCCCCTTCTGCTCAGAAATCCTCTGATCTCTGCCTCTATCAGAAACCGTTTGAACTGCACCCAGTGCCTTCAGCATCCGTGGCTAATGAAAGACACCAAGAACATGGAGGCCAAGAAGCTCTCCAAGGACCGGATGAAGAAGTACATGGCAAGAAGGAAATGGCAGGTAATGGCAGGAGTCACTTTGGACTGGTCTCTTGCCCCTCATAATTGCTTTATTCAAGCCACCCTCATTCCCAACTTGCCCTGACCTCACTCCATAAAAATGTTTATCTTTATCTCTGAAATAGTCTGGGACCAAGACTGACATTTCATGTCTTTGTGGGTAGGGATGAGCAATGTCACCTGCAGGACTATTTGGCAACCCTGGAGAATGTGATCTTGTCATAGGCAGTGTGATGGTTTTAACATTTCTTTACCCTGAAGGAGGCGGGCATGTGATCTACAATGAGAGACATGGGGGGGTTGTGCGTTACAAATCCTTAACCTTAAGCTGCAAATCCTTAACCGAGTTACTTAACCTTGCTGTGTCTTCATTTACTCCTCTATAAAATGGGGATAATAGTAGTACAAAATCACAGAATCACTGAGGATTATATGAGATGATCTTAATCTAACCTCTAGTATATTACCTGGCATATAGTAAGTGTCCACAAATGAGATTGGTAGCCAGTATGTACGGAGAGCTGGCTATGTGTCAGGGAACATTCAAAGCACTTTCTATGCAAATCATCTTTTAATCCTGGGAGGCAGGTACTACTGTTATCCCCAATTCTCAGATAAACAAGGCAGAGAAAAATTAGGAAAGTCAGCCAGGATCACAACTTGTAAGCATGGGAAAGCCAGCATTCAAACCCAGAGACTAGCTCCAGTTACACAGTTTTAATGACACACAATTTAATGACACAAATTGCCTTGGATTGTTAGCAGATGGAGAAAATTATCATCCAAATCCATAGAGAATTTATCATCCTCTATTTTATTTTTATTATCACTGCTAGCAGTATAAAATTCCTAGGCTACTGGAGGGTACATGGTTTCTATACTCAGTGAGTATATAGTGAAACAGAGACCAGAAAAGCAAATAGACATAAAAGGACATAACACACAGCAAGAATTACAAACGATCACTATAGTTCTCCATACCCATATATGTGAGTGTGGACAGAGAATGGAGCCAATCACACCAGAGCTGGATGTGGTTGTCAGGAAAGGCTGCCAAGGGCAGGAGTTTGAAGTTGGCTATGGAACATGGGTAAAACACAGGAGGGGATTACAGCACAGATGGAGGGAAAAGCTCAGAGCTATGAACTGGACCTCACCCTGGTCATGCCGGCCTGACAGGAGCAGTCTTTTAGCTGGGCTTTCAGGGGACCAAAGCTTCAGACCTTGCCTCTGTGGCAGAGAAAAAGAAATCACTGTTCTAGGGACAACCGGGACACTGGCGATCTGCCACACAGAATGACTTAAACCACAGGTCATTGAGAAGTTTAAGTTCACACAGAGGTTGAGAGAAGCAGGAGAGTGAGGGGCTGCGGGAGTGTGGGTCTGAGGGACTCCACCCCCTGCACATCTCAGCAGACCCCTTGAAGTGGGATTCAGTTCTTTGTTATGCCCTCCTGAAGTTGAGTGATCTCCTCACTTTCCTCAAGTACCTGGTGAGTGGGAATGCCGTGCTGTTTACCTCACCTTCTGGTGCCAATAAGATCCAGTAAAATCAGAGTAGCCAATGTTCTTTAAAAAAAAAAAAAAGGCGGGGGGAGAGGCCACAAAATCAAGGGTTGTCTTTATGAATGATCTTGTGGCCAGTAGATCTCAAAGAAATAGCAGTATTTCTGAAGTGCATAGCATGACTGGTGTGGGGGTGGGGCCGTTCTCAGAGCAGGAAATCTCACTGGGTTTTGCTTGGATGAGGTTGTGGGTTAAGGGGCAGCCTTATCACGTCAAGCTTCTGGGAGCACCCACACATCTGCTGGTGAACCAAAGCCAGAAAGAGCCAAAACTCAAGAGATAGGCACAGAGAAGAGATACAGAGATTCCAAAGGAAATAAATGGAATTTTTTAGTCAGTGGGTCAAGAAACCATAATTTATGGTGATATTTTAATCACTTACATTTTTTCTTGCTGTTTATAGTGTTATTAGCCATAAGGTTTTTTGAAAATGAGAAAGAAAATGCAGAATTCAGAGAAGGAACATTAACTTCCTATTTTAATATAGGTAGCAGCATTTGTAAATAGCTTTTCCACAGAAACAGTAGTTAGGTTTCATAAAGTTACATAGAAAAGTAGTCTACCGAATCCCATTCAACACATAATGTCCCTGAAGCTGGTGATAGTTCAGGTGCCTCTGACCATCTTGTGTTACATTTCTTCCTTAGGAAAATGTTTTCTACCTTTTCAGCTCTGGATACCAAGACCTTGGCACCCCTGGAGTAGGGGTTCCCTCTCAGAGCAGCTGAGGCTCTGTGTGGTGAGGCAGAGTACAGTGGAGGGGAGTAGAAAAGGGTGCGCTGTGATGGAGGGAGAGGGGCAGGTGACCCAGACTCTACGGCTGCAGGAGAAGTGGTTCCTGGTTATCATTCGGGTGTGATTTTCATAAAAGGGGAAGGTAGTAACATGGGAACAAATCCTAACAAGTAAGGCAATAGAGAGAGGACTAATCATATCACTGATCTTAGAATGAAGTTATTCTGAAAGAGAGTAGGGTTGGTATTTTTTATTTACATCAAACGAATGTTGAAGACATTGAGTAGTACAGTGTTGAGTAGTAGCATTGAGGGTGGGCAAGTTGAGCAGGACAACAGGGCTTCTGCATTGCAAAACGGAAGCAAAGGACTATGAATTGGAGGCTTGCGGGCAGCTGTTTTAGTTCTCTGAGAACCATAAAGACTTCAGTACTATGGGCCAAAGAGCCTCGGGGAAGAAGGCTTTTGACTCAGTAGCATGGAGTACTCTTGGCCCTTGTTGTCGTTTAGTCACTAAGTCCTGTCTGACTCTTTGCAACCCCATGGACTGTAGCCCGCCAGGCTCCTCTGTCCACGGGATTTTCCATACAAGAATACTGGAGTGGGTTGCCATTTCCTTCTCCAGGAAATCTTCCCGCCCCAAGGATTGAACCTATGTCTGATGCACTGCAAGATTCTTTGCCACTGAGCCACCAGGGAATATGGCACTCCCGGGCATTACATTTAGATAATATGCATTCTCAGGGGAAATTGTAGTCTTGGGGCTGTTGGTGTATAGGTAGAGCCCATGATGGCTGCCTGGTTTAGAGTGATCCCCTTGCCTGGATTTTCCAGGGCCTGTCTCAGCTTTATCCCTGAAAAACTCTCATTGCGGGCAATCCCTCAGTGCTGGGAAACCAGGCTGATTAGTCATCCTTGCTGCCTTTCCCAGGGGAGGGAGTCTGTGCTGTGTCAGGAAAACCGTTAATAGACTCTGCCCGCCTGGAACACAGGAACCCAGTGTAGGCAATTGCTCTCCAGTAAGAAAAAAGGCTTCCTCGAGACAAGGATGGAACTTCTCAAGAATTGAAACTTCCTTTGGTGATGTTTTAAACATTTCCAAAAGTCTTGGTTAGCAAAGCAGCAACCAATTTTCAGCTCAAAGGCATAAAACTGGAAGGCTAGAACATATATTGTTCTCTTCCAGATTCTGATAAATAACTTCCCCACCAACTTTTTTTCTCCATGAATCAGATTCCAGATTGACTTCTGATGTGTAGGTTATTTTTAAGATTTTCTTTATTGAGTGCTTACATCTCTCCCTGTTTTAGAAATTATATGGTTTATTGCTCCATCTGATGGAAAATTTCCCCCAATGTGTGGCCTATTTGTTATTTGCTGCCTCCTCTGAAATATAACGGTTTGATCTGCCTTGTTCTCATAGCTTCCTATGAGTCATTTTGTTAATAGAGAAGACTTCACTTTTCTACACCATACAAGTAAAGACAGTCCTGCCCCCAGGTGTTTTGGATTAGAGAGCCCATGGATTCAAGGGGAGCATTCCCTGCTACCATTTGTATGTCTGAATCATAGTCTTTCTGTAGAAGACTAGAGTTGCAGGGAGATTCGAATCTTCCAGTCCAACCATAAGGCCCAGAGAGGGGAACTGACTTGTACAAGGTCACAGCATTATCAGTGGTTAGAGAACTAACCTGTCCCTTGTTGGGAATAAACCATCTGAGTTTAGAGACTCCAGCCTAAGGCAAGTTAGTCTGTGTTGGATGAAGACAATGGAGAGCTGAGAAGGGCTGGTTAGGAAGTAGTCTAGTCCAATGTAGACTCAGTAGTGGGGAGGTGCTGTGGCTGACATCACCTCTGAGCCATTTCTGAGGTCAGCGTAAGCTCCCCTGGGAAGAGCTGGGTCTCCCCACACTCCAGCTAGCAGAATAAACACATCAGTGATGTCACCAGAAATAGCTTCTCCCAGAAGAGTGTGCAAGTTGCCAGGTGGTCTGTCTGCCAGGGCATTCTCTGCAGGGCCACAGTGCTTCTGCACACAGTGGGTCATCATCCCTCAGCTTCTTCTCTATCACCTCCACCTGGGGTCTCCTGGGTTCCTGTAAGTGATCTAGCTTCACTGTGGGCCAGAGGGCCAGGGGCATAACCACACCACACAGTGTGTATGTGAGAGGGTGGATGCCCAGAGGACAGGGCGAAATGGAATGCCTGTCGAGAGTGCGTGAAAGGAGCCTACAGCCAGGATGGGATGGCATAACAGGAAACTGACTATGGTTACAGGAGTCAGTCTCTGCTTAAACCACACATATATGCATTTTCTGTATGATTCCGTAGTACCCTGAAATTCTTTACTTTTGAAATAATTTTTAACTGAAGTATACTGAAATGTTTCAGTGTGTGTAGTTAATTCAGGAGGAAATGGCTTTTCCAGCACAGTTTGAGGTCCAGCAGGAAAGTGCCAGCCATTGCCTTTGTACAGGCTATTTCCTTCCTCTCTCAGTAGCCAGTCTGTGGTGACGTCTGCTCCTTGGATGCACAGCATCTGGATACCTCAGAAGATGCTTCGGGTGCAGGGCTGGAAAGCACTGGTTACGCTTTAGTTTTATCTTAGTCTTTCATTCCATTGACCTTAGGAAAGGGGTAGAATCTTAAAGGTGAGAAACACAGACACAATTAACTGTGGTTGGGGACTTCTTGACCTAAATCCTGTGCTTGGTAGAATTTTCACAATACAAAGAAAATGCTCAAGCCCTGGCATCTTTTTCACTAGGAATTCTATCCTCTCCCAAGGTGCCTCGGCTCAGAAAAGCCAAGTGCTGTGCTTTTCATTTCTTTGGGTGCTGCTTTTTGATGACTGGGTGTACCTCAGGGAGGAGCACCCCTCCAGAACGCCACTGAAGGCTTGTGCTGGGGCCAGCAGAGTGTTTCCCCAAATCTCCTAAGTATCTGAATCATAAACAGAACGAGATGAGACCTTGGAGATCATCTTGTCCAACCCCCTCCTTATAAAGAGAAGGAAACTGAAGCCCAGAGAAGTTAAGCCCGAAGAGGCTACTTGCCTATGGTCAATAGAAGACTTTTTTTTTTTTTTGTCTTCCCAACAGGACCTGTGGGATCTGTAGTAACTGTTCTCTTGCCCAATTAAAATCCTATCACTAGCATTGTTTTATGAGAAACAGCCCCACTGGGCCCTGTCCGCAATAAGTCTTTGGAGCTGTCTCAGCCCGCAGTTGCTTTATATAAACTATCCCTTTTATGGGAGTTGAAGCACAGTATGAAAAGGGTTTTTGTCTCATGTTGACCTTGTTTAGTCACATTAACGCACACATCGGTTCCAGGCCCCATTCCATTCTCCGAACATCTTCTGACACGCTGATAGTGCTGAGCAGAGCAAGGTTGGGCTCACTCCTCTGGCGGAGCTCAGCACTCGGGAGGCCCTCATCTCGGGGACAGCTGCTTCTCCCGGGCTGGGCTTTTCTCCCTGAGCTGCTCAGCTGGAACCAGGGACACCATCTGAGCCCAACGCCGGTGTCTATTTTCCAGAAAACGGGCAATGCTGTGAGAGCCATCGGAAGACTGTCCTCTATGGCCATGATCTCAGGGCTCAGCGGCAGGAAATCCTCAACAGGCTCACCAACCAGCCCGCTCAATGCAGAAAAGCTAGAATCTGAAGGTAAGGGACTCCAGAGAGATTTTCTTCAGCCAGATGGTGAGAAAGGAAGGCTTCAGGGTTGGAAGGGGATTTAGAGTTGTTGTTTTTTCCTTTAAGGTGGGAGATTGATTTTATTTTTCATTGATATAACCTACAAGGAAAAATTCAAAACTACTTTTACATTGCCCTGACAATAATTACTAAATCTAGTAATTGCTGTTTAACTGTTTCACCTGAGGTCGAACTATTTTCAGAAGGAAAGTTATTCTTTGTCTAAAGAACTAGATGGTCTTTTCCCTATACTTTACATAAGAATTAGCAAAGACTGCATGAAAAGTTTCCTTCTAATTATAAAAGCAATGTTTGTATGACAGGCAGACATAAATAAGTTGCATATAGTGGTATACATTTTAAACATATGCTTCAACTTTTTTTAATTTGTCTTTGTGCTTGTCTTTTAACAAAAGTTAACTCAGATAGTCCATACTTTTTGGTAGTTTTTGTGATGCTGAAACATGTTGTTTGAATTGGGTAGACGGTGATTGGCAGGGCCCCTCCTAAAGTCCAACAGGGTTAGTTGCTTGCCCACTGTCTTAGAGATGTTACTCCATCCATCTCCTCAGTGAAGGCTTCAGCCTCTTCCTGCTTTGATACATGTAAGGTACGGCCTCTGTCATCTTGAGGGGCCTAATTTAGCCTGAGACACCACCTCCCTGCTGCCTGATGCCTTTGGTATCTAGAGGTGAGAAGCTGAGTCTAGATCCCGTTGTGCACAAGGGATAATTGATCAAACTGCTCACTGAGCCGCCCTGATGCTCCCGGGGAGCGACTCTGCTGCACGTGAGCCTGGTCCCTCCTTCTCCACCCCGCCACTCCCCAGATGACCCAGAAATAGGCTGAAGGGGAAGGAGAGGGTCAGGAACCGCTCCATGTTACGGCTTTTCCCTGGACCAATCGCAAAGCCTGGTCCAGAGTCACACACTATGAAGGCAGTATCCTTGTGGAATAGGCTGCTCCACAGCAGGCAATAGGCAAGGTGACAGCGCCTCTAAGATGTGGCTCCTCTGTCCCAAGGAGCAGATGAAAGGCCTGCTGCTGCCACCACGGGAGGAGGGTCGGGGGAGGCCCGGAGGCTAGTGCGCTCCCGTCCTTCTTAGATACCCTCAACTGAGTCCTGAAACGGCATGAAATGCATCCAAAAATCCTTTTTAAAGATTATTTCCTTTTGCAATGTGTCAGCATAAGGGAGGGGGAAGTCCAAACATTTCCCCAGTTTGGTCACAGTTCTGTCTTCTGCCAAAACCATTTGGCAGCAGGCTACCCTGTCCCCAGGAGAAAGGTGTGCTTATGATTCAGTCCTCTAAGCTTCATTATTTGCTAAATCCTAACAACTTGGGGAAAAAAAGTCAGCTCTTTTAAACCAGGGAAGAGGAGAGAACAGGAAATAAAGAAATGACCACATCTTCTTCCCTATCTTCTAGAAGATGTCTCCCAAGCTTTCCTGGAGGCTGTCGCTGAGGAGAAGCCCCATGTAAAACCCTACTTTTCTAAGACCATTCGTGATTTAGAAGTTGTGGAGGGAAGTGCTGCTAGATTTGACTGCAAGATTGAAGGTAAGTCTGTAGCTGTTCTTCCCTGTACAGGGGGTGTGGCGGGCTGGTGGGCCCCTACTGTGTGCCCTTGGCAAGATGTCAGTTCTGGAACAGCCAGGCTGTAAGGGAAAACGGGTCAGGAGTTGGCCCACGGCCCTGCTCCACCCACTGAAGAACAGTGTTGTTTACTCTATCTGATATTTCACCTACTTACATCAGCCACTAGACCCAAGTTACAAGTGGTTTATCATGGACCTATTTGGCTCTGGAACGTGCTTATTGAAATGAGCTTTGCAAGCTTCTAGAAAGCATGTGAACTGACCACAAAAGGCTCTCACAGGGAGGCTGGTACAGAACATAGTATGGGAAGAAGACAGCTCTGCTGTTAATCAGCAGGCTGTGTGACCTAGGGCAGTGTTTTCGCTCTTCTGAAGCCCAGGCCCTCCTCTGTAAGACAATGTCTAATGCCCTGAGTGGCTCTGGGGACTCTGTGAGATAGAAAGGGGAAACCTTTCAAATCTTTTAAATATGTCATGGAGTCATGGGGGAAAGTTGTGGGACTGGTTAAGTGCAGAGGGAGCCTGCTGTATGACTTCAGACAAAGGGAAGCTGGGATGCAGGCCTCTGGTCTGTCTGCCCTGTGCTTCTCTACCAGCCAGAATAACACAGTCACAGTGAGTTGTTGGAGCTCAAAGAGCCCCAAGGGATCTTAGCATAGCACCTGAGAAGGCAGCAGTGTTGGTGACACAAAGCATATAAGTTTCCAGACTGCAGCATTCTAGAAAGATAAGTGGTATGATAAGATAGGCCTCTCTGCTTCAAGTCTGTGACTGTCATGTGACAGAGTTGTAGGGCTATCTGCCATTTTCAGTCAGACTAACTGCCCCAAGGCAGCAGAGCAATGGACAGCAGAAAGAACGAACTGTACCTCCCACATTGTAAGAGTCTCCAGCAATCTGACTAGATAATGACTTTTGGGTAAAATAACCCAAAGGTAGGAATGAAGAAACAATTTTCCTCTTGCATCACTATATTATCAAGTTGGCTTATACATGCCTGGCCTACCATCATCTTTCACGTGTTTCATCCAGTTGTTTCAAAGAAGTGGATGTGCTGCCTTTGCTAGTGTGGAAGTGCTCAGATAGGGGGCTCTGCTGAGAGCTTGGGGGCCACGGCTTGTAGCTCTCGCCATCACCACTGTCATTGGGTCTTAAGTTCTTTTTCCTTTATTTTTTAGAAAATATTGTATAATAATTATCTTTTTGCTTACTTTTCTCTTTGGGATTATTTTCTTGGTATTTGCATTACTTTGACTGAAGTGCTGAGGGGAAATTAAAGCATATGGATGCTGTTCAATAAAAAAAAAATTCTACTTGAAAAAAATATTAAAATTCTTAAGTTGTTCTGTGTAATTTTTATTCTAGTTGAGGATACAGTTTTGTCCTATAAAACAACTTCCCCAAAAATTTTTTAAAAAGTCAATTAGAAGGCAGAAAACATTTCTACTGCTGAACTTTGCAGCAATATGACTAACACATAAAATGACACTAATCAGTGTGGTCAGTTTCTGGTTGTCTACAGGCATATTGTCTGTCTTTGGATCAGATTAAGATAAATACTGCTTTCTTTTTCTTAGCAGTGTTATCAGTTCCTTCAGTTTATGTTTTACCAGTCATTATCACCTTCAAATTATAATTTATATACCATAAAATTCACCCATTTTAAATATACAATTCAATTATTTTTAGAAATTTACATAAATGTGCAGTCTTTATCAGAATCCAATTTTAAAACATTTCCAACACCCTCAAAAGATCTTTTGCACCCATTTTTACTGACTCTCACTTTTTTAATTTAAATTTATTTAACTTTTTTTTTTTTTTTTCAATGGCTACTCTGGGTCTTTGTTGCTTTTTTGCAGGGCTTTCTCTAGTTGCTGCAAGAGGGGCCTACTCTTTGTCATGGCGTTCAGGCTTCTCATTCTGGTGGCTTCTTTTCTTGTGAAGCATGGGTTCTAGGTACTTGGGCCTCAGTAGTTGCAGCACGCAAGCTCAGTAATTGTGGGGCATAGGCTTAGTTGCTCCATGGCATGTGAAATCTACCCGAAGCAGGGATTGAACCTGTGTCCCCTGGACTGGCAGGCGAATTCTTACACACTGTGCCTCCAGAGAAGTCCTTAAGTTCAACTTGTATACAGGATAAAAAAAAAATTTCTTTTAATCCAAGAAGACAGTTAGTTCTAGGGATGTGATTAGAGTTGGGGCAGTGTTCAAGAGAATAATCTATGTCTGTTTTAAGGTGGGAGGGGGCACAAGCCCTACATGAATGAGAAGTGGGATACTTGCACAATAATACCTTACGTGAAGTTTCAGACATTAGTATTGACAATATATGCCCATATTCAAGTGTAAATATCAAAATAGATGCTAAGAGCTGACATATTTTTCCCCTCTATCCCCTTAATCCATAGAGGTAGCTCAAGAGTTTGTGTGGGAAAACCTTAAATAATAGTTTCTGCAACTTGCGTTCTCTCCCTGTGATGCAGGATACCCAGACCCTGAAGTCGTCTGGTTCAAAGATGACCAATCAATCCGGGAATCCCGCCACTTCCAGATAGACTACGACGAGGATGGGAACTGCTCTTTAATCATTAGTGATGTTTGCGGGGATGATGATGCCAAGTACACCTGCAAGGCTGTCAACAGTCTTGGAGAAGCCACCTGCACAGCAGAGCTCATCGTGGAAACCATGGAGGAAGGAGAAGGAGAAGGGGGAGAAGAGGAGGAGGAGGAAGAGTGAAACAAAGCCAGAGAGAAGCAGTTTCTAAGTCATATTACAAAGACTATTTCTCTAACGATCAAAAAAAAAAAAAAAAAACCAACCAAACAAACAAACGCAAGATAGTAAAAGCACCCAGTGTGATAGATTATTTAGTTAGGTTATTTGGGGTTGATTCTTCAGCAGCAGTGGTTGACACCCAGCAGCGTTATTGATGGGCATTACTTTAAATTAGCTGGCACCTTAAGATACTAGTACAGCTAGATTTCATTTGGGGAAATCACCAGTAACTTTCTGACTAACCGATTTTAGAGAAAAAGTAACCAAAAGGGAGCTTTATCTGGGCAAAGTCATAAATTCCCCAACTGAAAAACACTCATGAAAAATAAGGCCCTCTGGTCACAGCCGGCCCAAGGGTCCCTGGATCTGGCGACTCCCCAGCTCCTCCTCCAGGGAACTGGGTCTTCTCCAGGCCTGCGGCACTTCACTCTGCAGGCAGTTGAGCCATTTTAATTTATGAGAACCAAAGTATACCATATTTCCAAAGTATACCATAGACATTTGAACTTTTCATTTCCATCCCCTGTTCTACCTGCCAGTTTTTCTGGATCTGGATGAGTTTAAGCATTAGGGACACTTCTTAGATTCTGAAGACATGTCTCCTGCTCATGGATGACTGGCTTCCTTAGAAAAATAAAATCTTCTTTCTTCCAAAATCAGAAGGAAATCTAAACTTATCCCCTCTGAAGATGTCTAGCGGCTTCAGACATTTTTGTAACACCCTATGGGGAAAAAATCCTTGTTAATGTGCTTTTTTTCCCCTGAAACCAGGATTCATATTTGTGCTGTTTAGAATATCAGCTCTGCATGTGTGGTAAAGATTTTTGTGTTTGAATGTATGAAAAAGCAGTTTGCTGAGAAGTTGGTCTTAATTATTTATTGGCCACTATGAAACAGATTTCAACTGAAGAGCTATAGAACTCCATGAACTTTGGAATCTCAGTCAGAATAGTCTGAGTTTAATATACCTTCATTTTAAAACATGTTCCAAACACTGTCTACCTTCTGGGTTCCACAAGGTTCTTCTTCTTGGATATGCATCGATCATACCTTGCCCCAACCTTGAAATATATTCTTAACCTGATACATGCACTCAGACTTGCGTCTTTAGGAATTTCTAACTTTCTTTCACTACATTGGCACTTAAATTTTTCTTCATAAAACTTTTTGAAGGTCATAAACAAAGACCATCAACTGATAAGCCTAATTCATTTCCTCTGTGTGTGTGTAACATTCCAAATACTTTTTTCTTTTCATCCACTATTTGTAAAGTGCAGCAGTTTAATATTTCAAGGGACTTTTAAAGAGTTTTTTAAGAACCAATTTTAAATTACTTCAGTGCAATCCTACACAGTATCAGCATTAGAATTTTGATGTTACTTAGTCTTATGTTATCTTCCATTCTATTTTTATCTGCTTCTTGCTGCTAGTTTCAAATTGCCAGTATTTTGCTTTTTAAGCAGTTACAATATTTTTCATAATAGCCACAGTATTGCCACAGTTTATTATAATAAAGCATTTTAAAGTTGATTTAGAGCATTCAAAGCTTTTCTTCATCACTTTTCATTGTATTTAGACTATAACCTTCGTGTGCGTGTATGTTGTATACATGTGCGCATGTGTGGTGTGTATTTTTGTTTACAGGTTTTTTGATGCCTTCTTGAAGTTGTGTTAATGTTCTCCCAGTTTATTATGCCATCAGAATGGTAAATGAGAATACTACAACTGTAGTTAGTTCACAATTTTTAAATAAAGGATACCACACTGCATGCTGTTTGTTCAGTCTCTGCAGCCTTCTTTTCCTTTCCACATCACCAGTTGTAGATGACTGAAATAGATCTCAGAAACCAATAACCAACGCTCTGCTGTAAAATGCTTTATGTGGTTATCTTTTACTAAGGAACAGAATGACTTAGGCAGTCCTAGTTTATATAGGTGGCCTAATGTGCCCATTTACTTCAAAATTTCTCTCAAGCATCATTTTGGTTCAATTACATTCTAATACCTATAGTACCCTTATAATGCTAAAATCTGACATTTTTAGTATGCCACAAAATCATCATCGTAACTAATATTACTTACCAGCACTTGGTCTGCATTTGTAACTTTGGTGCAGTTTGTTACTGGCAGCCAAGTGCTATCTTTGCATGTCTTGATATTGAAGCAGTTGTTCTCAGGAAACCATCATTCCTGTTTCATAGTAAGTCTGTTATCAGAGAACAGATGGTAGAGTCCCTCCATGTTTTGAGTATTCAGACAATATGGTAGATATTCTAGAAATAATCAAGATGTACTATTAAATGCTGGACTAGATTCTATTATTCCACAATATAGTCTGGAAAGAATCCATTGTCCAGATAATGTTAAATTGTTTCATTTTTTTTAAGGCAACCACAATCCACAAGTGTTCCTACTCAGGAAATTTTATTTTTAAAGAAAAAGACCTTTTATTCCTTGCTAGTGAAAAATGTACCTTATGTTCTGAAAAACAACAAATAATTCTTTTCATCCTGTTCTCATCCCAAACATATTTAAAAAAAAAAACAAAACATTGATTATTCCTTACATTGCAGAGCTTCATATTAAATGAATTTCTATGTCAGCCCTAACTTTACTTATAGAAAGTCTCTTTTTATCAAAATGTTTGAGTTTTACTTCCCACATTTTACCTGCTTTTAAGACATTTGTGCTAATGAGTATTAAGGAGGTGAAGAATAATTGAATTTTAAAGAAACTAAACTCTTTACATTTCAAGAAAGCACAGGTAACACTACATCCTTTACCCCTTGGGAACTCCTTCTCTGTTTTTTGAAAAGGAGGCTAACATCTGTGCCGGTCATTACTGAGGCTATTTGCCCCCAGCACATGATCAGGACCACATTCCCGTCTCCCTGGCCAGGTGGGGCTGTGTGTCTAATCCTGGTCAGTGGTGATCCCCTCTGGTCCAGAGAATTTAAGTACTGGTGCAAGACTCTCCATAATGATTGTCAGATGGTGGCTACTTTATCCACCTGGGTCCCAAGCCAACCCCAAACAGGTACATAACACAAGCAAGAAATAAATCTTCATTCTTATAAATTGCCAAGATACTAGTGTTCTTTGTGACTGCAACAGAGCCTAGACTATCCTTTTATAAGGTCATCACCATATTCTAGATATCTGTTCTGACCAATATGGTAGCCACGACTCATCAGTGGCTATTTAAATTTAAATTAATCTAAATAAAATTTAATATTCAGTTCCTCAGTTGCATTAACCACATTTTAAGTGCTCGATAATTACATGAGACTAGTGGCTGGCTACCTTATTGGACAGCACAGATTAGAACTTTCTATAAAGTCCCACTAGGCAGTACTGTTCTACATGGACTATGAAGAATAAACTCCAAATTTTACTTTAACTATGCATATTACTTTTCAAATTATTGTGAGATTAAAACTTAAAAGTTGGTATAAAAAAGAAAAGTTGGTATGAAATCAGTCTGGAGAGTATCATCTATAGTTTCATCAACTGTATCAAATAACAGTTTCAACATTTATATTATTGTGTTTGATTACCTATATTCACATAGTTTTTCACTTTTTAAGACATTTAAGAAGCACCATTTCTGTGCTTTTCACCACAAAATCTAAATAGAACTGCAATTTATGAGCAATTACTGAATTACTCGGAGAAGGCAATGGCAACCCACTCCAGTACTCTTGCCTGGAAAATCCCATGGATGAAGGAGCCTGGTAGGCTGCAGTCCATGGGGTCGCTCAGAGTTGGACACGACTGAGCGGCTTCACTTTCACTTTTCCCTTTCATGCATTGGAGAAGGAAATGGCAACTGACTCCAGTGTTCTTGCCTGGAGAATCCCAGGGACGGGGGAGCCTGGTGGGCTGCCGTCTATGGGGTTGCACAGAGTCGGACACGACTGAAGCGACTTAGCAGCAGAAGCACTGAATTACTTGTGATACGAAGCAACTAGTTAGGTCAAAAACCTCTGGCGTTTTTGGAACTTGGACCTACTTGGGATAGGGGAGCCTCCAATGAGGATCACTGAGACAGCAGAGAAAGAGATAGACAGCATCTCTGGGGCAAGATTTCCTTGACAGTGAACCAAAAGGAAGGGGGAGGGGCCATCCTGACAGCTGGAGTCATTTCAACTCAATGGCTTTGATCACAACTCTCTTCCCGTTGGAACCGGAAATACTCAGGAGACCTACAGCAAGTAGAGACAACAGTCAATTTCTAACTGCTGGCTGTTTGAAATTTTGGCTCATAGGCCTTCTGGAGTTCCAAATTCTTGTACACTGTAGGGAGGGCTTCATGCCAGAGACCACAGCCCCAGTAGTGACCACACAGAACTACATGATAAATCTTCACATTATTTGATTCTCTGGGACTAGATTTCTTCCAGCTGGAGATAACTAAAGAAGAAGAAGGTTACAAATTAACTTAAGTCAATTTCTTATTCCTAGCTTCTTTGGGGCAGATATCAGTAGCTTCCAACAGTTAAGAGACAGGTTAAGCTATAGGACTTCACCATAACCTTGCTCCAGATGGTATGTTACAATGAATGATAGACTCGGGTCAAATTCAACAAACATTTATTAGCAAGTCATTATACGACCTATTCTGTAAGCTCCATGACATCCCAGATCTGAATCTCTGCAAGGCACCTTACTTGTTCACGGAAGGCAAATGATCTAACTAACCAGGTTAATCAGCCAAGTAGAGTCAGTTACAGATGTACTTCTCACTGGAGCTCTGTAGCTTGTGCCTCGGTTTCCTCATCTATAAAATTAAAGTAATAATAGTTCCTCCCTCACAGATTGTTATAGAAATTAAAAGAGCTCATGCATAGTTACCTAATACTTATGGAAAGCTCTATTCTTCTAGCACTTGGAGACAATAAGATGAGTCAGAAATATCCTCTACCCTCAAGGAACTGATAAAACTTCTGTAGAAACAAAACAAATATGTGGAAAAGTTATACACTAATGAAAGATGGAACAAATTATTTCAATTCCACCCCTCCAAAAAGAGGATCTTTCAAACTGAAAGTGCCCATCCAATTGTAAAAAACACAGTTGTTAAGAGTTTAAGAAATGTTACAACTGCCCTGTTCTCAGGAAAATTTAACTTCCAGTCTCTAAGTCCTCTCTTTACAGTCAAAGAAGAAAAGTTCATCTGACCTTTGGAGTCTTATTTTCTGAGGAAATTTCTCAGAATTGGCTTGACTTTAAACTCACATTTAACATTTAATCCCCAAATGTTTGCTAATTTTAAATTTATATTTACAAAAGCTAATTCACATTGGCTTCTTTCCGACTGTATATTAACCACAGAACAAATAGGGCCCTGCTAGGCAGTTCCAAGAAGAGGCTGTGTAGATGAAAGCTCAACATGCTCCTGTTTCCTGGAGAACTAAGAGATAAAGGATTTAGAAAATAGGAAGTTACCCTAGTAGAGAGAAGACCAAACATGAACTCCTGAAGACAAGCAGTAAGTCTGTTCTCTTCAGAACCCCATTAAACTGAGAATAAAGGGATAATTTTTTATTTTTATTTTTTTTGAATAAGATTTATATTTATTTATGCTTTAGTATTGGCTCCAGAGTCTCTTTTTTTTTTAATTGTTTTTGCCATACAATGTCATGATATCACCATGGGTTTACATATGCTTCCCCTCCAGAACCCCCCTCCCTCCTCCCTCCCCCCCGGGAAATCTCGCTGCACCAGCCCTGAGCATCAATCCTGGGCTGGCGATTGATTAGACATATGATAATTAACTTGTTTCAATGCCCTTCTCCCATATCATCCCACCCTTACCCTCATCCACAAAGTCCACGAGTCTGTTCTATACATCTGCGTTCTTTTTGCTGTCTCGCATGTTGGGTTCTTGTTACCGTCTTTCTAAATTCCATATATATGTGTTAATATACTGTATTGTTGTTTTTGCTTCTGGCTTACTTCACTCTGGATAATGGGCTCCATTTTCGTCCATCTGAGTAGAATTGCTTCAAATGAATTTTTTTTAATGCTGAGTAATATTCCATTGTGTATATGTACCACAGCTTTCTTATCCATTCGTCAGTTGATGGGCATCTAGGTTGCTTCCATGTCCTGGCTATTGTAAACAATGCAGCGATGAACATTGGGGTACACGTGGCTCTTTCAATTCTGGTTTCCTCGGTGTATATGCCCAGCAGTGGGATTGCTGGGCCATATGGCAGGACTATTTGCAGCTTTTTAAGGAACCTCCACACTGTTTTCCATAGTGGCTGTACTAGTTTGCATTCCCACCAACAGTGTAAGAGGGTTCCCTTTTCTCCACATCCTCTCCGGCATTTATTGCTTGTAGACTTTTGGATGGCAGCCATTCTGACTGGTGTAAAGTGGTACCTCATTGTGGTTTTGATTTGCATTTCTCTGATAATGAGTGATGTTGAGCATCTTTTCATGTGTTTGTTAGCCATTTTTATATCTTCTTTGGAGAAATGTCTGTTAAGTTCTTTGGCCCACTTTTTGATTGGGTTGTTTATTTTTCTAGAATGGAGCTGCAGGAGTTGCTTGTATATTTTTGAGATTAATTGTTTGTCCGTTGCTTCATTGGCTATTATTTTCTCCCATTCTGAAGGCTGTCTTTTCACCTTGCTCATAGTTTCCTTTGTTGTGCAAAAGCTTTTAATTTTAATTAGGTCCCATTTGTTTATTCGTGTTTTTATTTCCAATATTCTGGGAGGTGGGTCATGGAGTATCCCGCTTTGGGTTATGGCAGAGAGTGTTTTGCCTATGTTATCCTCTAGGAGTTTTATAGTTTCTGGTCTTATGCTTAGATCTTTGATCCATTTTGAGTTTATCTTTGTGTATGGTGTTAGAAAGTGATCTAGTTTCATTCTTTTACAAGTGGCTGTCCAATTTTCCCAGCACCACTTGTTAAAGAGAAGTTATAAACCCCTCAAAGACAAACATAGGAGAAGAAAGAAGAAAAATATCAGAATTTTAGAAGATGGAAAGCAAACAGACAAATGAGTAACTTAGAGCACAGAAGTTAAAACCTGACTTCCTGCAGGGAAGAAAGCCTATAGGAAGACAAGTCAGTTTTCCTCTGAAGAAGCCCCAAAAGGTAAGAAACTGAAGAACTATGTACCTATGAAGGGGAACCTCAAAAGGAATGTAAGGTAACAAATCACTGATGCAATCCAAGGTCACTGAGGTCAAATCAGATAAAAAGTCCACCCAGGAGATCAGTGCAGAAGTAGGATGTGATGCTTAGGAGTTAGGACAGACAAGGATCCAGAGTCCAGGAAGTCAGTCTGAATACGTCAGTAGTACCCATGGTCATAGTACAGAAAATTGCCTGACTCTAGAAAGGCATTCACTTGCTCAAGGAATTTTTGAAGACAGATAAACCAATTTAAAGTTAAACTGATTGTCCAAGAAACCAAATCATTTAGACTTTTAATAATGTACTCTGTTAATGAATATTTTGTATTTATTTAATGTGGAAGCACAGTTAACTAACTTCCATTTAATCCAACTTGCCTGACTTAACCATAACTTTCATTCCTTCTGTAAAATAAATTAACTGATGCCCACACCCTTCTGTTCTACTAACTTATGCCCACTAACTGAGTAGTATTACCAAGAGTCAGTTGGATTTGTTCTTAAACTTCTTAATGCCAGTTGTGCAACTGTAATTATGTAATTTAATTATTATGTAAGTCAATAAAAATGGAGTGCTAAAGGGAAGAGCAGCTGTTTCTATGGACACTAAATTGAGACTAGTGGTCATTCTCGGAAGGTTGGACACTTGCTTTTATCTCCTGCCTCCCAAAACCTCACTAAAATGAGGGTAAAGGCAGAAAAGGCACACAGGGCAAAGAATAAGAGAGATGATATATTAGACTTGAGTTGTTGACAAAATTTTTGGATAGACTAAATGGTTACTAATTTTGTCTCAACTTGTTCCACTCTGCAAGCATCTATAGGGGGTTATTGCTGTTGTTTACTTGCTAAGTCATGTCTGACTCTTTGCAATCCCATGGACTGTAGCCCATCATGCTCCTCTGTCCATGGGATTTCCCAGTGAAGAATACTGGAGTGGGTTGCATTTCCTTCTCAAGGGGATCTTCTTGACCCAAGGATCAAACCAGCATCTCTTGCATTAACAAGCAGACTCTTTACCACTGAGCCACCAGGGAAGCCCATCTGTAGGGAAGAAAGCCTCAAAAAGCAAGTTGAGTCCTAAATATAGCTAGACAGTACACTTTAGTTTGAAAATCCCAGGCAGCACCCAAAATATAATTCATAAAACTATTGTCTCCTCTTCCTTTTGAGTTTCCCACCAAAGATTCAACTGACACAAAAATATAAAAGAATTTACTGATTTTGTGAGGAAGGTAAATAAGGGAGTTCACATTGGTCAGCATTTCATTTGAAAATCCTCCCAAAACCTCTTCTCCTAGGTTTCTCTTCTTTACTTCCCTTATGATGTTTTTTATCTTTCACTCTCTTCCTTCTCTACTCTGCAGAGCAATTTAAGTATAACCAAGATAGGGAGAGAAAAACACCAACATGTCATTGATAACTATCCTCATTAGAAGACAGAAAGATATAGAGCTTCCCCAGTGGCTCAGATGGTAAAGAAAACAAAAGGGATTCGTTTTTGAAAACTTTTTAAAAAGATCACTCACAGGACCACTCACTGGGGAGAAAAAGCAAAAGACATACAAATGGAAAGACCATTTAAATGGTCTTTATTTATAAAGACCATTATAAGGTCTAATGCCCTTATTCGACCAAACATAAACACTAATAATATATTGGTATATTCCCTTGCAGATTTCTTTCTTTAAAGACATATACATCTAACCATTATAAATATGAGATCTTAGTACACAATATGTATAGTCCACTTTTCTACTTAATTTATTCTAAATAGTTTCCATATCAACTGTATCTCTGCATTATTATTCCCAAGCTTTTTAAATGGTTTTCAAACTTGGGAGTAAGGGTGAGAGAAGAGTTCAATAAACACCCTTAAACCCTTCAGTAGAATATTGCTCTGAACATCTCATTTTTCTGCACAATTCAAGTCTTCTGATCAAAAGTATTTACAATCAATTCAAGAATATTTGTATAAGAAGCTGAAGGAGATCAGAATGTGCCACCTCCAAACATGCCACATTGGCATAAGGACTATTTTGAGCTGAAGGCAAGTGAAAAACAGCAGATGCAGAAAAGGCTCTCTATCCTCCCCCAATTTGCCTAAATACAGGGCATAAATTTCCCTTAGTGAATGTGTCCCCCTCCTGTCTCTTACATCAGGAAGAGCAGAATAACTCCTCATCATCAGACACAAGTTGACCAAACCCATCAGAGCCCAGAGATGAGTTAATAAAGTTAATAACAAGTTATTAACAAACTTGTTAATAAAGTTAATAACAAACTTTATTAAAAATAACCCTAAGTTTCCATTAGTTTTCCCCACATGCTTACCTTCTCACAATTTACTACCCATTAAAACCTAAACTCACTTTTCTTTTTCTTGGCACTTCTCCACAAATTTATTGCTCTTTGTTAAAATGGTATATAACCCTCTGGGTCTGACCACCTCTTTGGGATTTTTCACTTCATTTCTGTTAGGCCTCCCATATGTATATGAAGTATGTTTTTTTCTTCTGTTAATCTTTTGTCAGTTCAATTCAAAGGGTACCAGACACTGAACCTAAGAGGGCAGAGGACGGAGGATTTTTTTTCCCTCCACTATAGAGACATTCCAGGATAGTAAAGCTTAGATATGTTTCTCTCCCCAGAGATGGTTCCGGAAAGTAAAGGCATCTCCTTCCCCTCTTGGAGAAGACTGCCTTACATTCTAGAATAAAGACAAGGTCACTAGCAGCCAAAGATCAGAGTTTCCTAATTTCAGGGCTTGTCTCCTGTAATGCACTCCATTGCATAGGCAGGTACCATCTGGTCCTCACTATGTTGCCCTATATGGGACTTGGGAACCAACATAAGATACTGCTCTGGCTGCTGCTGTTGCCATAAATAGTAAACGGTTTGTGCTTTCACACTTAGAGGGCTTATTATTTATATGGAACATATATATAATAGTATAATATTTATATAAATAACATTTACATTTTATATATATATAACATACACATTCTCTTCCTGCCCCTCTGTCTGGACCCAGACCAACCCACCTGCACACACCCTAAGTCACAAAGTACCCCCTGGGAGATCAAGCTCTGCCCTGCTTCTCTTCCTGGGAAACCCCACATTCTATTTATCTGGTCCAGGACCCAGTTCATGTGTGCCCCCATGGTGTTCAAAAGAAGAGAACGTCTCCTCATTGAGGGACTTCGGTGAAGAAGCCAGCTCCCTCATCACAGGGTGCTGGAACTTGGGCTGGGTAACAGATAGCAAAGACTTGAGGTTGCCCTTCGGGAGGAAGGCCCCTCAAACTGGCAGTAATGGTCTTCATGGACAAAAATCTGGGCCCCTTGCTGCTGCTGTGCCCTAAAAGAAAACTATATATTAAAATATGAGAGTGGTAGGGAGGGGTTAGGCTTCCTTGTTAGCTTGTAAGCAGAGTAAAAATTTCAGACTTTTTATAGTTTGACTTAACAATCATATCATTTGCCACATTTGCCCTTTGCTCACAATTTCTCTCTCATGCTTGTCTTCTCTGTTATACACATATACACAGACACACACACGCATACACACACTTTAGTTTTGCTGAATCACTTGAAAGTAAATTTCTGCAAAATCATTTTTAAAGTCTGGATGGTATACTATTTTAAACCTCTGTCATAATTTAACCAGTCTGTACTGTGAACATTTATTTATGACAGTTTGATATTATAAATAGCATTGTGATGAGCATTTATGACTAAATCTTTTTCACATCCTAAATTCCTTAAGATAAACAGATTCACAGACATAGAGAACAGACTTGTGGTTGCCAAGGGGAAGGGGAGTGGGCAAGGGAAGGATTGGGAGTTTGGCATTAGCAGATGCAAACTATTATACATAGGATAGATAAACAACAAGGTCCCCTATATCGGAATAGAACCTAAAAAAAGGGTGGATACACACACACACACACACACACACACACACACACACACACACACACATGTGATTTACCTTGCTGTATAGCAGAAACTAACACAACATTGTAAATCAACTATACTTCAATAAAAATTTTTTTTAAAGTTTAGCTAAATTCCTTAAGATAAATTCCAAGAAGTATAATTATTGGGTCAAAGGACACTTGTGATTTGAAGGTTTTTGTATGTATTGCCAAGCTGCCTTTCAGACAGTGTATCTTCAATCTATACATTCAGTAGCAAAGTTTAAGAATACCCATGTCATTATATCCCTGCCAACAGTATCATTTTTATCTTCAGTATTCTGAAGAAGAAAAAAGAGGGTGTCTACCTCGTGATTTTAATCACTATTTGTTCATAAATGTTATTGATCTTCATTGGTGTGTTCATTCACCATTTACAAGCAGACCCACTGCCTGAAGCTGATCATAGAAAATCATCCAGAACTAAGATAGTTATCTCACAGTCTCTCAGAGAGGGCATCCTCGTTCCACATTGGCTCATGTGTCAGTTTTCTCAAGCTCAGATTCTCAAAAGAATAATGTGATACAACCTTTACATGTTAGGTCATATCATTGACCATTCTACGGGCTAGCTAACTGAACGTTTAGAGTGGAGTTTAGAGCTTGAATTCTATTATTCACCCCTCCTTTTCTCCAAGTTTTTGTATGAAAATGAAACTAAATTAGGAAGAGGGGGATGACCTCAGCACTATCGCCCAAGTGGCGGTTAACACAGAGTCCTCCACTTGAAAAGATGCCCAACATCACTAATTATTAGAGAAATGCAAATCAAACTAAAATGAGGTACCACCCTACACCAGGCAGAATGGCCATCATTGGAAAATCCACAAATAAGAAATGCTGAAGAGTGTGTAGAGAAAAGAAAGCCCTCCTACACTGTTGGGGGGAATGTAAATTGGTATAGCCACCATGGAAAACAGTGTGGAGGTTCCTCAGAAAACTAAAAATAGGATTACCATATGATGTAGCAATCCCACTCCTAGGGAAATACCCAGACAAAACTAATTCAAAAAGATACTAGCATCCCTTTGCTCACAGTAGCACTATTCCCAATAGCCAAACCATGGAAACAACCTAAATGTCCATCAACAGATGACTGGATAAAGAAGATGTGGTATGTATAAATAATGGACTACTCAGCCATTAAAAAAAAATGAAATAACACCATTTGCAGCAACACGGGTGCAACTAGAGATTATTACACCAAGTGAAGTAAGTCAGAAAGAGAAAGACAAATACCATATGATATCACTTAAATGTAGAATCTAAAATATGGCACAAATGAACCTCTCTACAAAAGAGAAACAGACTCACAGACATATAGAACAGACTTGTGGTTTCCAAGCAGGAAGGTGAAGGACGGAAGGACTGGGAGTCTGGGATTAGCAGATGTAAACTATTACATACAAGATGGATAAACAACAAAGTTTTCCTGTATCATGTAGGGAACTATGTTCAACATCCTGTGATAAACCATAATGGAAAAGAATATATATAAAAAGAATGTCTATATAACTAAGTCACTTTGCTGTACAGCAGAGATTGGCATAACAAGGTAAATCAACTATATGTCAATAAAAAAATAATAAATTTTAAAACTCCAGAGAGCCCTATAAGGGTATGTTTTGGGGTATGTGACCAACCATGAAGATTGCTGACATTTTGGTGTCCACCTTCCTGCATTGAAGAGAGATTGTCCAGTAGTAGAGACTCAGAATTACACCCCTCTTCCCTATGCACAATCACAGGCAGAGAAACTAGAAAAGAGAGAAAATGGTGCATTGCAGGGCAGAAAGAAGTCTGGCTGCCTTTCAATTTATGACTCTGCACAGTCTCTCATCCCCCAGTTAAAACATGGCCCAATGGATTTCACAGATCATAATCATATTACTCTTTCTTCTTCCCTGTGGGGCCAGATATAGTTTTTTCTGATATTTCCTGTGATGGGTATCTTTCAGTTTTGGCCACCCAGTATCTAAGCACACTTCCTATTTGAAGGGAATTCCAATAAAGAAGCTCAAGGGTGGGGAGATAGCCCCTTTCCCAGAACCATATGCTCCTACCTAAGACCTTGACTCTGGAGTAACACAGAAATAAATGGAAGTTTAGAATCTTTCTAGAGGTGATAGAGGAAACAATAATGGCAGCATCCAGTACCCAATGGCAGCTATGCCAATGGCAGAAGTTATTGGATACTGACCAGATTCTTCCTGTTCATTGATCTGATCTCTGTTTTTAGATGCCTAATTTCTCTTGGCTCCTGTTGATGTTCCAAACCTTATTCAGCTTCTTCATCAATTTTGTGAGCTGCCCAATGTCCGTTCAATACCCCCCTCTTCTAACTAGTCTGCTTTGGTCTTCACTGTTTCGATTCATATGTAACCCCTTCCGGACAGAAGTTGCCTTTTCTATGGAGATGACAAGATGATGGAGAGGGGTGCCTTCCTATCAATTGCTCCTGGGTCATGTGCCCAGCTTGAGATCAGATATATCGACTGTCCCAAATGTGCAAAAACAGTCTTAGCATCTCTATATGCATTCCTGTCTGTAGTCAGAGGGATGAGGATCATAGGGTACAAAATATGTCTACTGTCTGTTACCAGGTCTTTGCCTGCCTTAACATCTTTATTAACCCCGATTAACTACAATAGCACCATGGAAGATCATCCTCATGCAGTATTTCCTAACAGGATGTTTCTTTTTTATTATGTATCATTTATATATATTTAACATACAAAGAATATCTAACATATAAAGTATAAGCAAGAAGCACCCAAAATGTAGACATTTTAATGAATTATCACTAAGGGAAAACCTATGTAACCGCCATCCAGGTCAAGAAATAAAGTATTTCTATTATGCCCAGGACTCCTTCCCTTGCCACTCTCCCTACTACTTGTGCCCCTTGGGCACAACTTGTCCCCTTCTCACTGTTCGCTATCAGGGCAAGTATCCACTGTCCTGACTTCTGGGATAATTTTTTTTTTTGCTTTCTTTATAGTTTTACCACCTGTGTATGAATTCCTTAAGCAATCATTTCATTTAGCCTGATTTTGAACTTTAGAGAAATGAATCATACTCTATATATTCTTCTATGCCTTACTTCCTTCACTCAATATTGCTTAGGAGATTCCTCTACGTTACAGTCGAATGGAGCTGCAATTTGTTCAGCTGCATTGCTGTGAAGTACCCCATGGTAAAATATCGTTGCTGTGGTTCAGTGGCTCAGTCATGTCCGACTCTTTGCAACCCTATGGACCGTAGTACGCCAGGCTTCTGTGCTTCACCATCTCCCAGAGCTTGCGCAAATGTATGTCCATTGAGTTGGTGATGCCTTTCAACCATCTCATCCTCTGTCACCCGCTTCTCCTCCTACCTTTCATCTTTTCCCAGCATTAGAGTCTCTTTTAATGAGTCAGCTCTTTGCATCAGGTGGCCAAAGTACTGGAGCTTCAGCTTCAGCATCAGTCCTTCCAATGAATATTCAGGCTTGATTTCCTTTAGGATGGACTGGTTTGATCTCCTTGAAGTCCAAGGGACTCTCAAGAGTATTCTCCAACACCACAGTTTAAAAGCCTGGTAAGATATATCACGGTTTATTTACTTATTCTATTGTAGACTGACATTGTGTGGTATTCAGTGTAGGACTATAATGAACAATACTGATTAAAGCAGTCTGGTTAAAGCAGACTTCATTTTAACTAAGTTGCTCAGTCGTGTCTGACTCTTTGTGACTCCATGGATATGTATCTTAGGGATCTTTAAGGCAATGAACCTAGCATTAGAAAAAACAGTCATGGGCTATGTATCTTTGACTTTCCTAGATAATGCCAAGCTGTTTTCCAATGCAAATGAGCCCACCTGCAGTCTGCGAGTTTCTACCACACTATACCCTCACCAAGAACTGGTGCCATCAATGGTTTCATTTTAGCCACTGAAGGATGGTTAATTGTATCTCACTGGGTTATAATTTTCATTTCCCTGATTAGTAAGGAGTTGATCTGTATTTGCATGCTTATTGGTCATTCATGTTTTTTCTTTGGTAAAGTCCCTATTCAAGTCTTTTGCCCACTTTTCATGGTGATTATATCTTACAGATTTGGAGAAGTTTTCAAACACTGTGGAAACTAGTTCTTTATTAATTACACATGTGTCAAATATCTTTTCCCATCCTGTACCTTGCTTTTTTTTTTTGCTTGTTTTATGCTACCTTTTGATGAACAAAAGTCCTTTAATATAGTTTAATTGTAACAACCTTTTCATTTGAAGTTGGTGCTTTTTATATCTTGTATTAAAATTCTTTCCTTACCTTTGAGATCATATTCTCTTATACCAATCTAAAAATTTTAAATGTTGATTTTCACATTTTAATTCTAGAAATGATTTTTGTGTAGACTGTGTGGTAGGGAAATTTTTTGCCATATGAATATCCACTTGTCCCTGCATCATTCATTGGAATGTCCATCTTTTCTCTACTGTCTCTCTGTCATACATGAAGTTGGCTATATACATGTTAGTCTGTTCCTGAGATCTACCTTCTGATCCATTAGTCTATTTATCATCCCTATGCTAATACTATACTGTCTTAATTACTATAATTTATAATAAATGTTGATATCTTGTAGAGCAAATTCTTCCAATATCTTGGCAATTTTTGGACCTTTAAAATTTCCATATAAAACTCTCAATCTGCTTCTCAAATTACACAAAAATAAAAACAAATAACTACTTGTGAAATTTGATTAAGACCGCATGTAATTTATAAACTAATTTGGGGAGAAGCACCATCTTTACCATACTGAGTTTTTCAATCTATGAACTCAATATCTCTCCATTTATTTAGGTCTTCCTTACCATCATTCAATAATGTTTAATAATTGTCTACATAAAATTGGAACAGTAGCACAGAGGCCATGTAATTAATTATACATACACATTCAAAAATTGTTGTTTTCCTGGTGAACAGAACAGTTCATCATTATGAAAGATTTTACCTCTAGTAATGCTTTTTGGCTGCCATCAATATAGATGTATTCAATGTAGTAGTTTGCAATTACTGCTGTAACAAATTATCAATACCAAAAACTTGGTGGTTTAAAATAATACAGATTTATTATCTTACACTTTTATATGTCAGCAGTCCAATAAAGGATTCACTGGGGTAAAATCAAGATGTTGGTAGGCCTGCAATCCTTATTGAAGCCTCAAGGGAAGAATCTATTTTGTTTTCCAGATTCTGGGAGTCCCCTTTCTCCACCTTTAAAGCCAGATAAAGATGCATCTCACTATTTCTTCCATAGTCACACCCCCATCTGACTGATTCTGATTCTTCCTCCACCTCACTTTAATGATAATCCACCCCACTCAGATAATCCAAGATGATTTCATCTCAGGATCACTGACATAATCACATCTGCAAGATTGTCCTTTTATCAAAGAAGGTAATTTCTATGGTCTGAATGTCTATGATCCCCCTCAAAATTCATATGTTGAAATCAATGGGTAATGCCCTAGAAAAAAGGCCCTAGAAAATTGAACTTGATCAGTCTCTCAGTCAGTTCTAGCACTATTATTAGCATTCTACTGTCACAGAAATCCTGGCTTTCAATTTTACTGATTATTGTCCTGGTTTGAATTTACTGTTCTTTACCATCACCAACAAGAGTCCTCTCTTCCACTTCTGGTCCCCACTTTAAAGATATCCTTTAATGATTTCCCACAAGCTCAGCAATGGTTTACATAGAATGCTTGTAATTTTTCTAATTTGGGGGGTTTTACCTCTATCAGTCTCAGTCTGTCTCTTTTGGTAATGGAATGTGATAGGCTGAGATAATAGCTCTGTCCCAGATATGTCTATGTTTTAATTCCTAGACTGTTACTTATACAGTAAAGGGGACTGGCCATGTGATTAAGGATCTTGGGATGGGGAGATTATCCCTGATTACCTGGTTGGGTTTAGTGTAATCTCAAATGTTGGTATAAGAGGGAAGCAGAGGGATAAAACAGAGAAGGCATTCCAACAACAGAAGGAGAGATTGGAGAGATGGACCCGTGAGTTAAGGAATGCCAGCTCCTAGAAGCTCGAAGAGGCAAAGAATGGATTCTCTCTTGGAGCCTTTAGAAGAAGCAGCCCTGCCAACACCTTGACTTTATCCCTGAAAGAATCATTTTGGACTTCTGACCTACAGAAGTTTAAGAGAATCAATTCCTGATGTTTCAAGCAACTAAGTTTATGGTAATTTGTCACATGGGCAGTAAGAAACTAATAAATTGGGAGTTGATTTACTTTACAGATAATACTTTCAACCTATAACTATTTAAGAACTTGATTCATTATCAAGTCTTAGTTCTTAAATTCCCCAGTCTAGTACTCAAGCCTCAACTATTTATTTAAACTTATTTTTCTCACTTCACCTCGGTTATCCTTCTGTAGACACATGGCTGTATCCTATTATATTTTCTTACCTTTTATCTTCTCTCACTTTAATGACATTCACCCTTTTCATAACATCTCCCTTACTCTCTTTATAATCACCTTGGAGACACACCTTCAAGAACCTTTTCTTGACCTCTCTCTTCTCACAGCAATACTGCTTTGTGATTCTCAGAAATGGGTATTTACTTAGGCCTCTGTAACTTGTTTAATATTCTCAATTATTCTCTGAATGTAGCAATTCTCTCAATAGGAGACTGTAAGATACTCGAGGCAAATAACATGCATTCGGGGTCTGTTGTTTATATTGGCTATATTTGTTTTCTGTTGCCACTGTAATAGATTATCATAAACTGTGAAGTCTGAGATCAAGGTATTTTAAGGCAAGTCTGTACTACCTCTGGAAGCTCTAAAATAGATTTTTACATCTTTCAGATTCTGGTAACTATCAACATTTTTCAATTTGTGGTTCATCACTCCAGTCTCTGCCTCTGTTGTCATACTGCTTCCTTCTCTGCCTGCTAGTCTCTTTTTCTCCCTGTGTCTATTTTGTAAGGATAAGTGATTGCATTTATGGCCCACCAGGATAATCCAAGATTATCTTCTCTTCTTAAGATTTTTAATTTAAACCTATCTGTAAAGACCCTTTCCCAAATATAGTAACATTCAGATACTTGACATCATTGGTTGGGGTGAGGGGGTTGGGTGGGCATTTTTCAGCCTACTATAACTACCCAACATCTATTCTCTTCTTGTGGTAACAACTACCTTAATACTTCGTCTAACTGGTAACACTTTCCCACAACTACTATAGTGTCATTTCACCTGGCTCCCTCTACAAAACCTCTGAAAGACCAAGTACTTATCTTTCATTTAGGGCCATGAACCCCAGGGAAACCTTGCAAATGCGCCATAAAAAAAACATTTGCTGGTATGAATAAAGAAGTATTGTATACTACCATAGGCACAGTGGGTTCTCTGATAGCTCAGTTGGTAAAGAATCCACCTGCAATGCAGGAGACCCCTGTTTGACTCTTGGGTCAGGAAGATCTACTGGAGAAGGGATAGGCTACCCACTCCAGTATTCTTGGGCTTCCCTTGTGGCTTAGTTGGTAAAGAATCCACCCGCAATGCAGGAGACCTGGGTTGGGAAGATCCTCTGGAGAAGGGAAAGGCTACCCACTCCAGTATTCTGGCCTAGGGAAAGTAAAAGTGACTTTCACTTTCATATGTACAGTAATTACTCTTAAGAGATATTTCAGTTCAGTTTAGCCACTCAGTCATGTCCAACTCTGCGACACTATGAACTGCAGCATGCCAGGCCTCCCTGACAACCACCAACTCCCGGAGCCTACCCAAACTCATGTCCATTGAGTCGGTGATGCCATCCAAGCATCTCATTCTCTCATCCCCTTCTCCTCCTGCCTTCAATCTTTCCCAGCACCAATGTCTTTTCAAATGAGTCAGCTCTTTGCATCAGGTGGCCAAAGTATTGGAGTTTGGGTGTCAAGTAATTGATGGTTAAGAGACTTCCACAAACCAAAAACATCCTTTAACAAAGCAATGAACGGAAAGAGGGGTCTGCTGGTTGAAGCAGTTTCCACAAGCTGTTCTGGTTTCCTCAAGCAGACAGGTTTTCCATATGAGCCAACATCCCTCTAACTTAGAATGCTGCTGCTGCTAAGTCATGTCAGTCGTGTCCGACTCTGTGCGACCCCATAGATGGCAGCCAACCAGGCTCCCCCATCCCCAGGATTCTCCAGGCAAGAGTACTGGAGTGGGTTGCCATTGCCTTCTCTGCTAACTTAGAATACTGTAGTGGGAAGATGTTCACTCCAATCGACACCTTACCCTTAGCCGACTGCCTAATCGCATTATCCTCGACCTGGTTCGGTGACAGGTGAGCCCACATGGCTTCGGGCAGGAAGACAAATTTGGGCATACTTCAGACTAGGTCACACAGGCAACTTTAATCAAAAAGGAAAAGGGGCATACTTCTCCTTGACCTTGAAGGAAATTTACAGGCTCAAAATAGCCTGCAGTTAAAACTCCCCTCCAGGTCCTCCCCACCATTCTATGGAAAACAAAGAACTCTCACCCAAAGGAAAAAAACATAGACATTAAGGTTGACTAACCCCAGCTCCCAGCCAGTCCAGCCTCTGGCTGATCTCTAGAATTCCTTGCCCCAGCCATTCAAGAGATAACTACTCCAAACAATCTTGGAGAAGAACAGGTCCCCTTGAGACAGTAGCTTTCCACATATATGCCTATATATACTTACACTTTTCTTGGGTTAGTGCAGCAGCTCACTAATCTGACTGCTGCCCCTTCTCGCCTCATTAAAGGTGATCTATTCCTATAAACTGCCGGTCTTGTTCTTTTTCTGAACCTCACTTTCTCTAACCCCCTTATCCTATGTCTACATTTTTAGGTGCCGAAACCCGGGAGGTTGAGGTTCCTTCTCGTTCACCACTGCAAGCTCCTCGGAGTGTGGAAGCTTGCCGAGCTCACTTTCCTGCCCAGGCTTTCCAGACCTCCTCCACAGGAAGCCCTGTGCCTTCGTGAGCAGTACAAGTCCTGTGTAAGGGCTTTATTGGTTTTCCATGTAACCCAAGGAACTTTGGCCTCTCCTCACTCTCTTCCTCTTTTCTCTACGCTTTCTTTTCCGTCAGACCAACCAACTCCAGGACAGAAGCCTTTTGCCATTCGACCTCCCTCCGTCCACCATGAATTCTCACCTGACCCAGTAGCCCAGGTAAGCTCAGACAGTACTCTAGGGCGCCACAGACTATCGTCCTTCCTGGGTTCGCGGGGAACCCTCTGGCCAAAAGGCCCTCTGGGGAGGTACTTGGGGGACGGCCCTCCCTCCTTCAGAGTCTCTCTCTCTCTCTCTTTGCCTGGTCAAAGATTAGGTGACGACCTTTTCTCTAGACCGGACAGTCACTAGTCATTTGCTATGGGGTCAAGCCAATCCGTCCGATGGGACTCTCCCTTGGCCTGCGTAAAATGAAACCTCAAACCTCTACGCTTGACCCATCTCAGGGTTCATAAACTCGAGTCACTTTGCACTCAAATTTGGACTCAATACGAACTGGATAACCAAAACTGCTGGCCTGAGTTCAGGACTTTCGATTTCAGTATTTTATCAGATCTCACTAACTTCCTCAAATGAAATGGCAAATGGTCGAGGTCCGCTATATTCAAGCCTTCTGGGTCCTTAGAAGCTGTCCTTCTCTCTGCAAGGACTGTTCTACCTATCAAATTCTCCTCTGCTCTCTCTCCTCCTCCATTACAAAAGAATCCAAATCTAAAGCCCCTAAAAGGCCCCCTAAATTTCGATCCGGCAGATGAGCCTCCTCCCTACCGCCCTGGAGATGAGGCTTCTAGAGATGAGACCACACCCTCTAGCCCTTCCTCCTCCAAAACAGGAAGCGATGACTCCAAAACCACAAAAGAGATTTCCACCCCCCTCTCCATCATCCAGGACCCAAAGCAAACACACGTTTCCTCTCAGAGAGGTAGCCGGGCGGGCGGGCCCAACACAGGCTCATGTGCCTTTCTCAATTTCTGATATGAGCCAAACTGAAGAAAAACTGGGATCCTTTTCAGAAAATCCTACTAGATACAGAAAAGAATTCCTCCGCCTTACACAAACATATCATTTAACCTGGAATGATCATTATTACATCCTAAATGCCACTTTAACCCCTGATGAAAAGGAATGGACATGGGAGGCAGCCTGGACTCAGGCTTATCAGCTCCATAACCAAGATTTAGGACTAATCCGGTGGCTTATGATGCAGTTCCTTTAACTGAGCCATGGTGGACATATCAAGCAGGCGATGCTGGCATCTGGTACCTGCATCATATGATCACCTGTTTACTAGAAGAAATGCTAAGAAGCTCTCACATTCAAATGCTAACTATGTTAAGATTAGGGAAGTGACTCAAGAAAAAGATGAAAATCCTGCCCTTTTTCTTTCACAGCGTACTGAGACAGTCCAAAAATACACTAATCTAGATATTTCCACTCCCACCAGACTTCTGTACTTATATGTCCAGTTCATAAGCCAGTCAGCTCCCTATATTCGCCAAAAACTACACCAGTTAGAGAAGGGCCCCGAAACCCCTCAGTGAGATCTGTTAGAAATAGCCTTTAAAGTTTTCAACAATAGGGAGGAAGAAGAGAAAAAAGAAAAAAAAAAAAAAAAAGGAAAGAAAGGCCAAATATGCTTTATTCGCTGCAGCTATCCAAGGAAAAAATTCAACCCCATTGGCCCATCAACCTCAGCCCACTTGTATGGGACCTAACACTCCAGGCCCCTGCTTCAGATGTAACCAAACAGGACACTGGGCTAAGTCCTGCCCAAATCCCTGGCCACTTACCAAACCCTGCCCCACCTGCAAACAATGTGGCCACTGGAAAATGGATTCTCCTCAGATACTACACACCAAATATCGGGGTCCACCCCAGGCCCAACAACAACGGGCCAGAAGCCAGACTCAGGGAGGCCCTGGCACCCCTGACCATGGTTCCTCAGATGAGGTGAGAGATGATCCAATTGTGCCTGAGTTATTCCAGTGACGGAGCCCAAGCTCCAGATCCCAAGTCCGCCCCGTACAGACGGACTTGGAGCTTCAGGTAACTGGCATGGTGGACAGACACTGGAGTGGCCTTTTCACTTTTAACCTCCTTTAAGGGCCCTCTCCAACCTTCAGAAGGAGCCATCAAAGGGATCTCAGGCATCCTTTCTTATCCCCAAATAACCTCTCCTCTCCTTTGTTCCTTTGGTAAGGCAACACTAACACATTCTTTTATAGTAGTTCCTCAACGCCCAATGGCATTGATGGGACATGAGCTTCTGGCTAAGCTACAAACTTCTATAAACCTCCCATTCTTAGATCCCATATCAGTTCTTTACATTCTAATGGCACCCGAACCCCTGGCCAGCCCTCACTCCCAAAACCTGCCTCCTGACCTTCCTCCGATAGATCCTCAGGTCTGGGACACCAAAGTCCCATCAGTAGCCAGACACCATTCTCCCATGCAAGTCTTTCTTAAAAATCCTTCTCAGGTAATAACCCAAACTCAATATACCCTGACCACAGAATCCCAACAAGGACTTAAACCAATCATCTCCCTCCCTCCCGACTACTCAAAGCCGGCCTTTTGCGGCCTGTTCTCCTCATAATACTCCTATACTGGCAGTCAAAAATGGACCCCACTCCTGGCATCTACTCCAAGATCTTTGCAAGATCAATGAGGCCACAATACCCACACACCCTGTGGTCACCAACCCTATACCCATCTCTCACATACTCCCCCTGACACACTGTATTTCATGGTATTGGACCTCAAAGATGCTTTCTTTACTATACCTCTACACCACTCCTCACAGCCCCTATTTGCCTTCTTCTGGATGGATCCAGACACATATCAATCTCAACAATTAACTTGGACTGTTTTACCACAAGGGTTTAGAGACAGCCCTCATTTTTTCAGTCAAGCCCTTCAAAGAAGCCTACAAACTTTTAGACCTACACTCTACCACCTTACTCCAATATGTAGACAATTTATTTTTATGTAGTTCCTCTTGCCATAACTGCCTAGTCCACACTGCAATGGTATTAAATGCTGTAGGCAACTTGGGCTACAGAGTCTCATTCTCCAAAACACAAATTGCTTCCACCACTGTCAGTTACATAGGATTACTTCTCACTCCCACATCCAAAATAATCCCAGCTCAGAGACTTCAAGCCTTGACACAGAGCCCCCAGAACCCAAACCAAGAGGGAACTTCTTTCTCTATTAGGTCTATTAAATTTCTTCTGAATATGGGTCCCAAATTTTGCCCTCCACACAAAACCTCTCTACTAAGCTACTCGAGAAAACTTAAGATGAATCCTTATTGGCCCCCACCTCTCTCCACACTCCAAAACAGACTCGTATCGAACATTTACTACAGGCCCCTCTCTTTACTTACCTGACTACACCAAGCCTTTTTTCCTTTTTGTACATTCTCAACAAAGACATGTCTTAGGGACTCTATGCCAAAAAGGGGGGACATATGGGGCCCTCTAGCTTACTTACCTAAACAACTTGATCTCTTCATGCTCGGATGGCCACCTTGTCTCCAGACCTTAGCTGCAACCACCCTCTTAATACCTGAAGCCCAAAAACTAACCCAAAATGCCCTTCTAAATGTATGCTCACCCCATTCCTTCAAAGATTTACTCTCTTTCTCTGCTCCCTGCTTGACTACAAATCCTCCACACACCTCCTCGACCCATCCCTTTCTTTCATGCCTTGTAAACCTCTTAATCCTGCTAGCTTACTCCCTACACCAGATCCAGAAGCAGAACACCTATCTCATGACTGTGTTCAGACCTTAGACATGACACTTAATCCATTTGAACCTATAACTAATCAGCCCCTTACTGACCCCAAAGTCCCATCCTGGTTCATAGGTGGCAGTGCCCAGAAACAAGCCCCATTTGGGGCTGGATATGCTATAGTTCAGGGACAGCCCAACAAAGTTATCCCCCCTCGCCTCATCAAGTCAGCCACACTCCCAGCTCACACATCCTCACCACAGGCTCAACTGATAGCTCTTACACAAGCTTTGACCCTAGCCAAAGACCAAAAGATAATCATTTACACTGACTCCAAATATGTCTATAACATATTACATTCTAACATTATAATCTGGAGGGAGAGGGGATTCCTCACTCAGAAGGACACACCTATTCTCAATGCTTCTTTTATTTCTGAACTCCTCCATGCGGCTCAGCTCCCAAAACAAGCTGCTGTAATACATTGCTGGAGTCATCAGCGACATAGTCCTATCTCCTTTTATAACAATATAGCAGCAGGTCACCTCTGTTAGTCCTGTCTTTACTATAGCCCAAATTGACGAGCCTATCATCTACACATTACTTTCATATTTACATTCCCTTTTCTACCCCTCTACAAAAGTATTTAAGACTTTCCTTCAGGACTTTATTGAGTTAACTAAGGACGATGTGACTTATTTAAATAATCTGACCCAAACTTGTACCATTTGTCAGCGGGCAAATCCTAACATTCGCCCCCCTCCTTTCCCCACCTACCAAATTCACAGACATCTTCCCGCACAAGATTGGCAGGTAGATTTCACACACATGCCACCTATAAAAAGGGTTAAATTTCTCCTAGTCTTCATAGATACATTTTCTGGATGGATTGAAGCTTTCCCGACTACTAACAAATGATTCCTTACTATGGCTCAGCTTATTCTTACTAAAATCCTCCCAAGGTTTGAAATGTCTTCCTCCCTCCAGTCTGACATTGGGCCCAAGTTCACATTCCAAATCACCCAAAATATTCCATGAGCCCTTCAAGTTCCTTGGAGGTTTCACATTCCTTATCATCCCTGGTCTTCCAGTAAGGTTGAGAGAGCCAACAGAGTCCTAAAAGAAACTCTGACCAAATTAATGATCAAACTTCATCAAGACTGGACTAAACTCCTCCCTTTAGCCCTCTTAAAGGTCCTGGCCTTACCAAAAACACCCTTAAATATCAGTCCATTCGAGTCATGTATGGAAGGCCCATAACACCTTTGGGTCTTCCTCCCACCCAGGACAGTCCCAAACTGCCTCCCCACCTTCCTTTTCGTCTACTTGTCCAGAAATGAGATGCTCTTTGCAACATATAGATAACTTACTCCCTTGACCACACCCCAATCTTCCATATCCAGCCCTTCAAATAGGAGACAAAGTCTATATGACAGTTCAGTCCCACTCAGATCTAACCCCAAAATGGCAAGGAACCTACACGGTCATTCTGCAGACCCCTACTGCTGCAAAATTAAAAGGAATCACCCCTTGGGTACACATCACCTGGTTAAAAAAGGTTATGCAGTCCAATGATGAAAATGTTTACCAGACTAATACTTATCAAGTTTCTCACCCAGGCCCTACAACTCTAAAGTTCTCATGGCTTCCACTGGCCCCAACTGGTGACAGATGAGCCTGTTGGTTTCACGGCTGCAATTATTCCTGGAACAACTTCTGGCAGATATCTGGGTCTCGAGTCCTCAAGGATCCATGCTCAAACACATTGAAGATTACATCTCTATCCTGTGGCTACAGGGAACCTTTTATAACTTTCACCCCTTTAAAATCCAATTCTTTTCCATAATAATCTACCTTATACTCACTTCCCTAAATATTGTTTAACATCTTCCCCAAATGTTGTTTAACATCTTCTTCTTATCCTCCCTTCTTCCTCTGACCCAAGAACTCCTTCAAAATCCTAACCTCAACTGTCTATTCTGGACCCTTAATTTAACCCATACCCTTCTCAATGCTTCTAACCCACAATTGGCTAAAGATTGCTGGATATATTTATCCGTAACTCCTCTGGGAGATTCAGCCTCCCCACATCCATCCTTGACTGGACCACAGGTAACATGTCCCTATACCACTCATATCATGAAGAGCATTTACTCATCGCATATTTTAAATATCTTCACACTAGTGACCAAATCAGAAATTCAGACATACTCTTAAAGTCTTTACTCACCAAACTTCCCTCCTTCAACAAAAAACCTCCAATAGAGGCCCCATTGCCCAGAAAATAACACTGTTACAATCAGCTCCTTTTTACATATTCAGAAATTCCCAAAACAGTTCATATGACCAATCCGTGGACACAATCCCTAACTCCATGTGCAACCATACCTCCACCTTACTATTTGCCATTGGAAAGGCTATATATAATGTTTCTGGTCCTACAGGACACTCTTTAACCTTTACAGGGCAGTTTCCTTCAACATATTCTTCCACCTCTCCCATTGTTGAGGCCACCTTAGCGGGGTCTCTGAGTGTCCTTGAACGAATGATCAAAACCTCCCCTCAACTCCTCTTTGCCATCGACCTCAGCTGTTGTATTACAAAACCTGGCCTATATTTCCTGTGTGGGACGTCTGCATACCTCTGTCTACCTACTAATTGGACTGGAACCTGCACCCTTGTATACTCCAGTCCAAACGTTTTAATAGCCCCCAATGATTAAACCTTGCCTATTCCTCTCATCTACAAACAAATAAAACAAGCCTTTCATTTCATTCCCCTCTTACTAGGACTAGAAATAGCGGCTGAAATTGGAACAGGAACCGCCGGCTTAACCACCTTCATCCAAAACTATCAGACACTATCTAAAGACTTATCAGATGGCCTCCATGAAATAATTCAAGGCCTAATAACTATCCAAAATCAACTTGATTCCTTGGCAGCCATAGTATTACAAAATAGAAGGGGATTATATCTACTCACTGCAGAGAAGGGAGGTCTATGCCTTCTTCTAGATGAATCCTGCTTTCTATGCTAACCAATCCGGTATTGTCCAAGGAGCTGTAAAAAACCTTACAAATCGAGCCTCATGAATCCACCAGAGATTAAGCAACTCCTGGCAGTCATGGTTAACAGATTGGAACTATATGCCTTGGGTTTTATCATCCTCCTACTCACCTTTGGGCCTTGTTTGTTTAATCTTTTTCAGGGACTCCTCCAAGATCGAATCTGAGCCATTTCCCAAAACCAAGTCAAAACTGTTCTTTTGCTTGAGACCCTAACAGATGGAATAGAAAATCAACACTACGGGCCTTAGACTTCCTTCCTCCCAGGCCACAAGCCCCTGACACCCATTTATCAGCACAAAGAAGCCCTGAACATTAACAGCGCCCACCTCTCTCTCTCTTTTTGTATATATTCCTTAGGGTCTAAAATAAAGTCACATGGCTCAAAACAGCCTGGAATTTAAACTCCCCTCCAGGTCCTCCCACCATTCTATGCAAAACGAACTCTCTTACCATGTTGTAGCCATGCATTCGGGAAACAAATCCACTCAGAAGGACAATGCAGATAGTGGAGTGCAGTTTATTACACCGGCGGGCCCAAGGCAGAGTCTCCTCTTAGCCAAGGACCCCGACCAGCATTTGTGTAAATCTTGTATACCCCATGTGTACGTGTCTGAACTCACCACCCCAAATTCCTTGAGACTTACATAAACAAAGGAAAGGTAAATACAATCACAATAATCTCATCATTCATGTGTTATATGTTCAAACAGTTAAACAATTGGCCAATAATCAATAAGCCCAAGGTTACACTCCAATAGGTACAGAAAAATTTATGGCCTTTCTAGAGACAGGGGTGATTAGTGTATATTTTCTCTTAGGCGATGAGTAACCTGGATAAGATCTTCAAGGTTCCCCTGTCTGGAGGGGGTCTTGTCCTTTTATTGTCCTTTCTATAGGCACTAAGCAGAATTTAGAGTCCACTGGAGAGGCAGCTGAGCATGACCATCATGAGCAGGCCTAAGATGGAGTCCAGGCCCTATGAATTCTCTCTTCAACTGGAAAGAAAAAAAAAAAGAAAGGGACATTAAGGTTGACTACCCCTAGCTCCCAGCCAGTCCAGCCTCTGGCTGATCTCCAGAATTCCTTGCTTCAGTCGTTTAACAGATAACTACTCCGGACAACCTTGGAGAAGATCAGGCCCCCTTAAGACAGTAGCTTTCCACATATACGCCTATATATACTCTTTTCTTGGGTTAGTGCAGCAGCTCACTAATCTGACTGCTGCCCCTTCTCACCTCATTAAAGGTGATCTGTTCCTGTAAAGTGCCAGTCTTGTTCTTTTTCCAAACCTCGCCTTTTTAATTCCGTTATCCCACAGACCTTCACTATTCTAGTAATTTAAAAGGCAGGGAATAAACCTTCAGAGACCGAAATCTTCAACCTAGCTACAAGTTAACATAAAGGGAATCTCCCAGCGGCCTCTGGGGATGATGGGAAAGGAAATGTGCGTCAACTGACTGGACCCAAAACGGGAGGTTACTTGGGCTGCATCAGGGGCAAATATAGGACCACTGGGAGAAGTCACAATGACAAGACATAATGAAACAATCATTTTCTTAATCCAACATGGAGGCGGAAATTATAGGAAAGAGAATAAAGAGGGACGACGATGCATCTAGATGGTAGAAACAGCGAGCCTGCCGAGCAAGGCCAACGACAATATTGACCTAATCAAGATGGCGCCGGAGGTTATTCTCCGGAGGGCAAAAGCGGCGGTGATTACTCCGTTCCAAGATGGCGGTGGCGACTGAGGCTCGCGGAGGGGCGGGAGGCGCCGGGAGCGTCTTTGCCCTCCCCCAAGATGGCGGCCGCCGTGGGCGTCGCCCCTGACTCCGCCCCGCGGCCTCGGCCCCGCCTCTCCCGCGTCCTTCTCCCCGCCCCCTCGCAGTACCCAGTCCGGGCGGTGGGGCTTGCGCGAGGAGAGTGAGTTCCTGGTACTTGACATGGCGGCAGCGGCGGCGACTGCAGCGTCGAAGGGGAATGGGGGCGGCGGGGGCCGGGCCGGGGCCGGCGAAGCCAGCGGTTCGCGGAAGAAGAGGGGCCCGGGGCCTCTGGCCACGGCATACCTGGTCATCTACAATGTGGTGATGACCGCGGGGTGAGGCTGGGGCTCGGGAAGGCGGGGGAGAGCCTGGCCGGGGAGGGGGTTCTGCGGCCGGAGGAGCGGCCCGGCTCGGCCCGCCACGCGCAGCGCATCCCCGGCGGCGGGAGTCCGGGCCCCGGCTCTTGGGCGCTGAAGGCAACCGAGGCTGGATCCTCCCCTGTGCCTACCCAGGACTCTTGCCCGGGCCGGGGGCCGAGCAAGTTCCCAGGACCCGGGTGTGCCCCGAGCTGGAGTTTCTCGAGGCTCCATGGGGGCTCCGGGAAGGTGGTTCGGAGGGCCTTGGGAGGACCGGTGGGCTGGCCACACGTCCGAGTCCGGGGGGCGGTGTGCGGAACGATCCTGCAGCTCGGAGAGCCCAGGCGGCAAGTCACGGATGGCGAGCCGTTCCCCCTAAAAGGGAGTGGAGGGAGCTGTGGCTGCAGAGTGACCATTTGTTTCCGCGGCTGTTTTCAAAATCCACGATGAGCTTTAATGTGAAAGGTGGTGGAAGAGCGTTCAAAGTTTTTGCCCAGTGACATGAGCAGTTCTGTGCTTTAGGTGAATTTAGACTTTATAGGATGGGTTGGAGTGAGGAGAACTCTAGAGATGGAAGGCAGAGTTACTGGGGAGGAGGGGAATAGACCCTGGAAACAGATTTTACCTCCTCTTGTTTCTCATTTCAGTCCATCCCTTGTCACGGCGAGTTTTGAGTTCTAGTTATGACACTGACTAGCTGTGTGACCTTGGGTAAATCACTTAATTTCTCCAGACCTCCGTTTTTTCATCTGTAAAACTGAAGAGTTGAGCTAGGCGCTCTCCAACTTTCTCCAATTCTTTGATCTCCTGATTCTTGATCACAGAATCAAACGAATATATAGATTTTTAAATTGTATTCATTTGTAAAAAAAATATTTTCTTAACATTTTATTTTGAAAAATTTCAAACATAGAAAAGTTGAAAGAACTGTATAATGAACATCTAGTTTGATTTATTTTTAAAATAGATAATACATTGGCCAGATGCAAAATTGAAAATATATGCAAGAGCATACAGTGAAAATCTACCCTCCTATCTTCCCTTACACACGTTTCCTCCCTAGAAGGCAGATAATTTTGTTTTATCTTTAAGATACTGATACAGGCAAATTCTATCATCATATCCCACCCCTTTTTAAAAATACAAATTCTAATCTATTAACATTTCAGCACCTTTTTCATACACACAGACACATGCACAAAACATATCTTGAGAAGATCATAAGAGCTTTATGACTATTGTTAGAAATAGTATTGAAAGCTAGGCTCAGAGAAGTTGTGACTTGCTTATCTTGTTTGAAGTCACAGAACTTGTTAGCAGTTCTGGGCCTAGAACCCATGTCTCTTGACTCAAAGACTAATGAAGAAATATTGCATGCAAGCTTTATCACATGAACGGTCCCAGTGATTTTAAAAGAATATTCAGGAGTGTTATGTGTGTGTTTATATATAAAAATTCTTGTCATCTTAGTAAGGGTATTGTACTGAAGATAGATTTTTAAGATACATTGGGGAAATTGAAAAGAGTCTTTTTAAACTATTAACATAGAGAATAGGGTGGAGGGTAAGAAATGGTATCTTAAGCCAAGAAGACAAGTTGGGGATGTGAGAGTAAAGTAAGCTTTTTTCTAGGCCACTAATTGGTAAAAAGTCTGCCTGCAATCCAGGAGACCCGGGTTCAATTCCTGGGTCGAGAAGATCCTCTGGAGCAGGAAATGGCAACCCACTCCAGTATTCTTGCCTGGAGAATTCCATGGACAGAGGAGCCTGCTAGACTGCAGTCCTTGTGATCACAAAAGTCAGACACGACTTAGCAATTAAACCACCACCACCAGTACTGAACCAGTAACACCATTAAGGAATTCATTTTTTTTTTTTTTAACAAACTCTTGTTTGATGTCTTTGCGTGATAGTTTCTAGAAATAGTAGCCCACATTCCCCATTGCCTAGTTAAGATTGTAGACATAAATAAATCTGTCAGCACCTTCAAGGAGACATACTTTAATAAAGGTATACAACATTTCAGTATGGAACTTAACAAAAGCTACAAGATCTGAGAAATTTATTTTGTAGGACAGTAGAACAAAAATGTGTTCCGAGCCATATGCCTAAATGCTTCTTCTCTGTTTTGTGTTTTGTATTGATCTGACTTTCTTTGCTGAGTTGATTTTGGGAATCTTGGCTTAAAAGCCTTTTATTCTTTAAAAAAAAGAAATCTATTCATGTCATTTGTAGTCTTTTAAAAGAACAGCTTTTAAAGTACCAGTAAGATACTTATATAAATAGTTTGAAACAGCTTATCTTCACCCTGTTATTATTACAGACCCTTTAACTTCACAGGGCATTAAATTTTCCTGTAATAGTTTCTTTTGTCTTGTACTTTCTGGCACCTAATTTAGCCGCTCAAGGACCAATTTAGCTTATTCCCTTCCTTTTGGCCTTGTTCTCAATAGGCAAGGTTGCCAAAAAGCCGAGCTCCAGATGGGTGAGGTGCCACTGTGCTTTTGCAAAAAGCACTCTTGCTAGGATGATGCTGATGGTGCAGCATTTCTGTGCATTACATACAGCTTGGCATTTGAGGCTGATAATCCATAAATCCAGGACAGATTCTTGAGGTCACCTTTGGCAGTATCTGTCACTGACATGTCTTTCTGTTATAATCCTACTTAACCTTTTTTTTTTTCTGATTGCTCTTTTTCTTAGGTGGCTCGTTATAGCAGTTGGTCTGGTCAGAGCATACCTGGCTAAGGGTAGCTATCATAGCCTTTATTATTCCATTGAAAAGCCTTTGAAATTCTTCCAAACTGGAGCCTTATTGGAGGTGGGTCCTGAGATTTGTTGTTGATTTCTATTTTAAAATTAAAAACAAGCTACTAAATTATATTGAAGTAGCCATGTTTCTGTTGAATTTGCTTTAAATGTTAACAACTTGCCTCATAGTATGCTATGTATAATGTTGATGTCTGGTTTATCTTTTTGACCAGGTAAAGTAGATCTCATTTAACTTGCATTACCTCGAACATATTTTACATTCAACTTTTATTGGAAGTCAAATTAAACAAACATATTAGGATTAAAAAAGTTCCAGGAACATTCTAGGGAACTGCTAGCAAACTCAGATACTCTCGAGGCCTAGCATATAATGGGCACAGTGAAGTTGGTGAGTGTAGGATATCAGGAGTGATAGATATAAGAAATAGTAGATACTGTCTAGAAGCCTCCAAATTTTTCTTTTAAACAATAGTTCATTAATTTCCCTGTATTAAGAATAATGTATATATCCATTCCTGTCTTCTGGGTTAAGTACGTTAGCATTTTTGAGTTGCAAGTGACAGAAGACCAATTCAAATTATTTTAAACAAAAGGAAATTTATTGGCTTCCATAGTTGATAAAGATATAGGGTTAACTTATAAAATCAAAGGAACCAGCTCAGGAATGAGGAATGAGAACCAAGGATTTGATGTTGCCAAACTCTTTCCATCTCTCATCTCTGCTTCTCTGTTTCTCTGAATATTGGTCTTAGGCTCTTCTACTACAGATTGCCTTCTCCACATGGTGGGGGAGAGCTTATTTTTCTTAGCATCAGGGAAGGATTCTGGTTGGCCTAACTTAGAACAATCACTCTTGCCAGTGATGTGAGATACTTGATTAGTCAGATGTAGGGCACATCCTTCTGGCCAAGAGACTGTAGACTTTGTTAATGGAAAAAGGAAGATGAGAGAGCTTTGGGCACACACAATAGCTGCCATAGTTCATTATGGTGAAAATTTTTCAGGTTTCAGAGAAGATCTCGTATTCAGTTTCATTTCACTTAGCCTCTAGGCCAAGCCCATCACGATGTTTGGAATGATATTTAAGAAAAGACCATTTATCTCTTATGAAATAAAATGTGTTACTTCCATCTCTCCCCCTAATTTTTGAAAGCAGAAAGTTAACAGTTTTTGGTTTTTTTCCTCTCAGAAAACAGAGAGATTTCGTTACTGTCCCTCTTTATACATTTAAGGTAGATAATATGATCCTATAGCTGGAGCTTGAATGCCTTATTCTAAGCATGCTAGTTTTACTAACTTACTTTGTGAATTTGAGTGTGTCATTTATTTCTTGTCCACCTCTTTTTCTCATTTGTAGAATAATTAGGTGGAAGTAGATTTGTAAAGTTCCTTTCTACCCTAATAGTTAAGGAAATTTTAGCAAATAGTTTAGGCCATATTTTAAACTTGGAGGCTGAAATTTTTTTGGAAAGAGGCAGTAGTAAATAAGTAGAACTTGTTTCCGGACCGTTGACCCACACAGTTCTCTAAAGCTACAGAGAAGCAAATTTGGAATCAAGACCATTAGAAACTGCCTCAGTGCTTGATACAGTAAAAAGTTGTACCCCATTGGAATACTGTAATAATTTAAAGGGGATTCTGTCTGTAAGGCTTGGTAATATTAAAGGTATAATTTTCTGAATTAAAGAATATCTTAGGGAAGGTAGTGACCTTAAATAGTGTGATACAAAAATCCACTTAGGAACCAAATCTTAGCCTGAGAGGGATTAGCCCATTTATCCTTATAGAATTTTTAATAGGGATTTAAGAAAATACTTTGGAGTTTGGGGTTTATCTCTGTTATCCCCAGTAAGAACCAATTTGGTGACAAATCCTGGATTTGATTCTGGAAAAAGTACTCTGCAAAATGAATGAAGACTCCCTGGAATGTGTAGTGTATTAACTTTGCAGATGGCAGTGGTGGCAAGGGACCCCTCAACTGGGGAGAAGAGATCAGGCTTGCTAGAACTACGTTTCCTGAGCTGTCCGTTAAGGAGTGTTTTATTGTCTACCCAACCTAGATGGTATGATGATTACGTGTGCTTAGTATTGTTTAATTACAGGTAAGTTGTCCTTTTGTGAATTATTAGTGCTTGATAATAAACCCTGTTTATAGGAGGAAAAAATGAATCCAGAGAGGTCAGCCACTCACTTATATCTCTGTAAGAATATTCTGAATAATAATCTGTATGATTATTCCTTAGTAGGTTCTATGAGAGTTTGCTTTCAGAGGAAATAGACTTTACTTGTTCTCAAGAAACCAAATCTTCTCAGGAAAATATTAACACTTTGCTTTTTAAAAATTTAAAAACATTTACTAAGCATGTGTAGATGGACATTTAGTAATGTAATACAGAAAGACTTTCTGAGGAAATTAAATGAAGTTTTGCAAAATGTGTACAAGATATATTGAGTTTGTGAAACAATAATGTAGCTTTTTAATAAAATAGAAATCCTAATTTTTTTCCCCACGTACTCATCCAAGAATGTCTTGAGTAATTTTTATAGATAGTTTTCCAAAATATGCCACAGGTGATTGTTAAATAAGTAACTGATTCACTGTATTGGGTACCATGGAGACTGAACCCTTGCTTATAAAGACATTAAAATTTTATTGAGTAGATGGATTATATTAGGACTCTTGGCTAGAGATTATAGAAATCTCCTTAACTGACTTAATCTGTAAGGGGAATTTATTATAAATGTATAGTATGTCCCATGGAACCCAGTGGTGGGGCTGCACCTGAGACCTAGGAATGGCCTGGAATCAGACTGGAGTACCATTGGGAACCCAGGTGTTCTTGCTGTGTCTCTTTACTGTGTTTTCTCTCTCTCTCTCTGATTCTTCTCTTCTAGCAGACTGGGTTTTGTTTTTTTTTGGTTTCTTAGTCTATGTGACAGACCATGGTAACAGAAAACTCCTGAGATTATAGTTTCTGCAATCAAGAGAGCAGCTAATTAAAAACAATCTTATTTCCATTTTCATATTCCTAGTGAAGAGACTAATTGTCCAGCTTAAATTAGGTACTTATTTCTGGTCCAGTCACCTATAGACAAGAGCAGGGACACATTAACCATATAGAAGTTGGAGGGAAGGGACAATCATCTAGGCAGCAGGTCCAAAAAAGTATGTACCAAAATTGTGAGACACAGTACAGTGAAGATAATATGATAGGAGATGATTTATAAATTGATAGAAAGTAAAATGCTGATAACTTTGTGGGCCAAGAGATCAGTGTGTGAATACATGCATTGTGTCTTGAGTTGAATCTGGAGTAATCCTGGGAGTTAATTAACATAGGTAACAAAAGTATATGTTTAAAATGCCATTCATAGATAAACAAAAGATGGTATCTCCATACCATAAAGTGAATGAATTACTGGTACCTGTTACAACATGGATGAATCTTGAAAACATGCTTTGTGAAAGAAGCTAGAAACAAAAAGCCGTGTGTTTGATTCCATTTATATGAAATATCCAGAATAAGCAAATTCAAAGAGACAGACAAAAGATTAATGGTTGCTGAGGGCTGTGGGGAGGAGAGATGGGAGAGTTTACTGCTTATGGGTACATGTTCTTTTTAAGGTGATGAAAATGTTCTTGAATTAAATGGTGATATGGTTGTACAACCTTGGAAACATAACTGAAAATCACTGACTTGTATACTTTAAGTGAATTTTGTGATATGTGAATTATATCTCAGTTTTTTTAAATACCATTCATATATAATGACCTATGGATACATTTTCTTTTTACTTTATTCTTTTCTGAGGTGTCCATGATATTCCTGGATAAGGAAGGACTCTATCTTTCCTGTTAAGAATTGGGTTAAAGATTAGAAATTGGTAGATTGGTCCTACATTATGGCACTTTAAACTTATTTCTAACATAATTTGGATTTCTAAATATATTTAATTAACCTAAGACTGTAATTACCGCAAAGGCACTTTTAGGTACTTGTAACTGGATGTGCCTCTGTGATTGACAGTGAGGATTTCAGTAAGTTAAGGACTGCTCTGCAGAGACATTCGTTGTTGATGCTAAATAGACCACCTTCAGCACATATCCATCACTACAGACATCATTTACCTGCCACTGTCCGTCTTGGACTGTCTAATGGACCACAGGTACCCCTTTTCCTTCTTACTCTCTTCCAGATCCCTGTAATGCTTGGGACCCTCTTATCTACCAAAAAAAGAAAGAAAAAATAAAAGTTTCATTTGTTATCTTTTCTCATTGAGTTGATTTAGGATTGGGTCTGAAATGGCCAAACTGATTGGTTCTGGAGAAGGAAAGAAGACAGCTTTTGTTGTTTTCTAAGTCCCATCTCTATTCTGCTCTGACTCTTATACCTCTCCTCACAACTCTCCTCAGATCCTTTGATGAAACAGGAAACTGATTTGGATATTTCTCTAAAATTTTACAGAAAATTCTTAAGAACTTGTAGTATCCTTAGGACGAGGGCTCCTGTCTTGTCTCCTTGCTGCGTTTTTGTCTTTTTGCCTCAACTACTGAGTGACTTTTTTTTTTCCACAGAAATATTAGGTGATTGGGTTCTGTGATGTTACTAACACAGGCATACATTTTAGGCATATTTGTTAAGTTTGCTATCTGGACTCATCTGGGGACGTAACCATCATCTTGTAATGTTTTTCTTCTTTGTGGAAACATGCTGATTTCTCAATAATGATTTTTAAAAGGAACTTCTGAAACACAAGCTATATGCACATTTTAGACTACCTTTTTTCTGAGCCCTTGTTTTGAGAAACCAGACCTCTGAGTCTTCTGAAGAGCAAGCAGAGCATGTCATAGTGGAGCTGCCTGACACAAACAGGAATGACAAGAAACCAGACAAACCAGCTTCAGAAACTGTGAAAACCAGAGGGAAATAGAACTTGGGTATAATTAGTAAGTGTCACAACATCAGAAGGGAAGAGGGAGACTGTGGGAAACAGGAGTCCACCCACATAGGCCTCACTGCTTAACAACTCAAGCAAATAGAAGCAAATTGATACGGTATTCAGAGGAGACAGGTAATGGCTGTAAAAAATATGCTGACTTTTTTTTTTTTTTTTTTTTTTTTTAGTAAAGAGAACTGAAAATATCAATGGTTGCAGTTCAGGGCAGGAAGGAGGGTGCAGTGCAGAAAAGTATATAATATGTACTGAAGATTCAAGAAAAGCAGGAGTTCCTGGTTATGGTCTCAGATGAAATAAATTACAGAGCAGAGACCTCTGGTGGACTAGCTAATGCGTGAACGATTATCAGCACCACAGAAACAGCATTCAGGAAAGTAGTGGAACTCAACAGGCTACTAGTGTAGTGGAACCGAGATGTCTAGAAATCAGATTGAGAGTATCAGACCTGTCAAGATATATGGCTACCAGACGTAGAAAAGGTTGGAGAGTATAATTCAAAAATAATCAGGAAAAATTCTAGAAAATTATTTCGAACTGAAAGCCCCTCTCAGTGTGGCTATTGAGAGTGTATGGAGTTCTACATAGGAGCTGAGACCATTATGTTCAGTAGCATAAATAAGGAGCCCAAAATGACCAGGGGGCAGTCTAATCTTCCAGTTCAGTAGAACCATTGTTATGTCCCCTGGTGCAGCCAGTAACCTTGTGGAGACTAAAATCTTTTAAAGTAGCAGAGCTCAATATTGCCAGAATGGAATGCGTCAGGTGAGTTAATAGGTATAATAGTGAGAGTAGCCACTCCTACTTCCTCCTCTTGATTCTTGGACCTTTGTAATCTGGTTATGAGGAATACAGCATCTGTGATTCAAAGTATAGACGGCATCCTGTAAGGCAGAACCCCATTCTTTCAAGGTAAGTTTCCCCAATTGGCATTATAACAGTCTTCAGTAAAGCATTCTTCCTTTCAGCTAAGCCAGGCATTTCTGGGTGATGGGGTCTGTGGTAAGATCAGATGATTCAGTGGGCCTGAGCCCATTGATGTATGGATTTCTTTTGCTGTGAAGTGTGTTCTTTGACCAGTACTGTTAGAATGCCATGACGGTGGATAAGACACTCTGAATTTATAGATGGTAAGGCTGGCAGAGTCATTGTGGTCAAAGAAGGCAAATCCATATCTAGAATATGTGTTTAGTCCAATAAGTACAAATATCTGCTCCCTCCTTGATGGAAGAAGTCCAATGTAATCAGCCTGCCATCAGGGTGTATGCTATCCCCCTGGGAAATGGTATTTTATAGGGCGTTTAATGTTGATCTCTGCTGTTAGCAGTTTAGGCACTCAGCAGTAGGGTTAACCGGGTCTGCCTTGCTAAGAGGAAGTTCATGTTGCTGAGCCTATGCACAGCCTCCATTCTTGCTGTCATGGCCAATTTTTTCATGAGCCTATTGAGGAAACACTGAGGTGGCTGGGAAAAGAGGCTCATTGTTATTAATAGTATATATCATTTTGCTCACTCTTATTAAGAGTCTCCTTTACAGTGGATGCAGTTTGGTGAGCATTCATGTGAGATAGGCTTCCCTAATTAGCTCAGTTGGTAAAGAATTCACCTGCAGTGCAGGAGACCCCAGTTCAATTCCTGGGTCGGAAAGATCTGCTGGAGGAGGGATAGGCTCCCCATTCCAGTATTCTTGGGCTTCACTTGTGGCTCAGCTGATAAAGAATGCGCCTGCAGTGCGGGAAACCTAGGTCGGATCCCTGGGTTGGAAAGATTCCCTGGAGAAGGGAAAAGCTACCCACTCTAGTGTTCTGGCCTAGAGAATTCCATGGACTGTATAGTCCATGGGGTCGCAAAGAGTCAGACACAACTGAGCGACTTTCACTTCACTTTGATGTGAGATAAATATTGTCAAATTCTATGCCCATTCTAAGAGACCCATCCACATACTTTTCCCTATCTTTTCTTGTTACTGTCTTCCAGTCCTGTTCCTTCCAAGTCCCTGACCATCCAGCTAACCCTTAGCAACTGCTCATGAATGAGTCTGAATCTGTACTTCTGGTTATCTCTGTTTCAGACGCAAGGACGAACCAAATGTACTGTTCCAAGTCCTGAATATTCATGGTTTGTAAGGCACAGATCTCAAAATCAATAATAAGTGGTTAAGAGTACCTGCTCTGGAACCTGGCTGCCTGTGTGCAGATTCTGCCGGTTCCATTCGTGCCTCAGTCTGCTGGTCTTGGGGAGTCTCCTGGAGAGGTGGCGGGTGAGGGTCACCTGGAGACACGGACGTGGTGGCAGACACTTTGGGCAGCATCCAACCATGTGAACACTCCCAGCCGTTGTCATTGGATCATTAGTGATATGGCATATCTAAGGGAGATTTTGAATATGGCAAGTCTTCCAAGTTTTTTCTAATGAGGACTGCTTATTTTAGTCTAGTGATGATCCTAGATCTCAACAAGAGCAGTATGGTCCCTCTAAAGTGCAATTTAGAAACTTGCCAGGGTAGGTATTTTGATGCCTCAGTGAGTGAGGGTGTAAGTAGATGTCTTGCGATGTCTGAGACTGTTCAGAACAATGGAGGCCTGTATCCCCACTGCCTTTTGCATATTCCATGGGCTAACCCCTCTCCAAATATAGATTGATAGTTTTGTAGTACATATTCGTACTAAAAAAACCATGAGAAATTAATAAGCAGAAAGCTTATTAAGCTAGGAGGCTGTTGTCTGAGTTTTCTCTTGCTGCCTGACAAAATCACACACACTTAGCAGCTTAAAACCACACTCATTTGTTAGCTCACAGTTCTACAAGAAACTGGGCTTGGCTGGGCTTTCTGCTCAGGGTCTCACAAGACTGGATTGAGTTCTGTCTAGGGCCCCTGGGAAGAATCTGCTTCTAAGCTTATTCAGCTTTTTGACAGGATACACTTACCTGTGGTTGTAAGTCTGAGGTCCCGTTTCCTTGCTAGCTGTCAGCTGGAGGTCACACCTTTCTTCTAGAGGCTCTCCAGTCCCTGCACATGGCCTGCTCTGGCTTCTAAGCCAGAAATGAATGCCATATTGAATATCTTGTTCCTTGAATATCTTTGACTTTCTCTTCTACCACCAGCCAGAGAAAACTGCTTTTAAAAGACTGGCCCGGTTGGATCAGGCCTACCCATACAATCTGTACCTTAAAGTTCATTGACTTCAGACTTTTAACTACATTTGCAAAATCCCTACCATGTGGTACCTTGTTTGGTGTTTGATTGGATAACTTAGGAACAGGAATCTTAAGGGAATCATCTTTATTATTCTGCCTACCACAGTTGGAATGAAGATGGAACTTAAGTGAAATAAAGATGTCTCAAAATTGAGTAATTTGTTCACTCTGCACATTCTGTTCTGTAAGCATTATAGCATTTTCAGCTGGCATAGTTAGTCGAAAAGGATTTCAGTGCAATAGTGTTATAACTGCAAAAGCAATGAAACTGATTGAAAATATGAAACAGACTTGAGATTCCTGTTCAGACTTTAGCTTAATGGCAATACATGTAATGCAGGAATCTCATTCGATTTCTTTAATATAACTACTTTAATAGTATTTTATATTGCCCTTGTTTGAATCACTTTCATCCTAAAACTATCCCCAGTCTATTACACAACCATGTTATCACATCCTCTCAGTATTTTCATTAGTTTTTTTTTTTTTGTCTAATCCATATTCCTTTCCTTGTTGCACCATTCAAAGTATATTGTCTCCAGGTTCTTTTTACAGTCTAGGCACAGGTTGGTTGTATGTCTCAATGGGATTTCAAGTGAGATGGGTAAGTTTTTGGTGATACTTTCTTACTACTGGGACATTTTCTATGGGATTATTTTGACATCACACAAATAAAAAGACCTAGCTTGATTTGTGATAATGTTTATACTTCCTCATTTCCTCTACTTTGTTGTTTACTTGCTATCATTATTTTAACTTAAGATTATTTCCCTATGTTCATTATTGTCTTAATACTGTTTCTATTCTATTGCTGGCCTGCACCTCTGCTCTGTTATTTTCCTATTCTTACACAAAGTGCTTTCTGATATTTTTAAATCCGGACTTATTCATCATAAGTTGATAACTGTATCTGAGTGCTTCATTATGTTATTGTGTCCCCAAGCATTTATATGTGAAAATACATTTTAAATAAACAGCTTTCTTCTTATTCCTAATTTACATGTCAGTTAGGGCGTTGTTTATTTATTTTCATTTTTGTGTAGGTAAGTTATACCATCTCTGAACTGTATAGTAAAGGAGGCATTATAAAATATGTGATTAAAAGGGGGAGATTGGATTTCATATGACTAAGATCTGTTCTCTCACACAAAGAAGATATGATCGGCCTTAAGTGTTATATGTCCTTTTCTGCAGTGTCCTATTGTGAATCAGCAGCCTGGATGTCTTGCCGCATACATGAATAGAGTAGGTTTTCTGTCTAGGCACTATCATCTGTCTTATCTCAAAGGATGCTCTTTAATCATCTTTCATTCCGATTCATTTTAATCAGCACATTGCTTAGTTTTCCTTGATTTTGCAACAGGAGGTTCAGCTTATCTTATATTCACACATTTGAGATTCTTAGTAGTGTTTTCTTTTGAAAAATATAAGATTTGAAGTCTAGTAATTCTTTTGTTCTCTTATCAGTTATCAACAAATTTGTGCAGCTTGATGTTTTTTTTAATCCAAGCCACCCTCTGCCCAACTCTCTTTAAAAAAGACTTAGTAGAATAATAGACTTGAGTACAGAGTCTTACTAGGCACGTTGTAGATAAAGCTAAGTCTTGTCAGGTTAGAGTGTTTGCAGATGTAACTAATGTACAGTGAAATGATAGAGAAAGCAGTAGACTAGAAATGAAATCTAGGTTCTTGATCCTGAACATCACTTACCACCTTGTCCAAAAGTTGGGCAACTTTTCTAAGTCTTCATTTTTTCATCTGGAAATACAGGTATGTGTCCTGCCCATCTGGCAGGGTTATTGTTAGTTTCAAACAACCCAGTGACAGCTGCAGAAATGTAAATTCTAAAATGCACTGCAATAGTTGTTACTCTTATCATCCAGAAAAACTTTGATCATTAAATCAGTCTTGTAGATGGCTTCAAATTACTTTGGTACTACCACCCAGGTTAAGGTGCTAGATACAGGATGAATTAAAGGGGATTTGGAAAAACCTAATTGGCTGGTTAGATGGCCATTGAGGTAGAGAGGAGATAGCCTTGCCTATGCACTGGAAATAAAAAACTGGGGAAGATGTGCCAGAAGCATTGGCAGGACTCGGAAACTTGCTTGATTTCCGGGTGAGGGAAAGGAAAGAGCAGTTGAATTGAGAGTGGGAGGTTGGTGGTCAAGAGGCAGGTAGGTATGAAAGAAAGAGAGGGTGAACTACCTGTTGAAGCGTGCCATCCTAGCTTTAGATGTCCAAAGGAGTGTGGGACTGGAGTTCAAAGAGATCTGGGGTTAGATTAGATGGGGCCCAAGGGTGGAGCTTTGTAGAATGAATGTCTGCATTGAAGGGCCTGCCAGGCAAGGAAGGGCTCTTCTGATCCTGTGTTCCCTAGTCTGTGACAGTTGTGTACAGTGTGGCACAGGGAACTTGTACACCTACTGCTCTTAGTAGTTTATGTCTTATAAAAGAAGTCATTGACATCTGCTAAGCTATTGGGTGAGATTTGCTCCTTAGGAAATCCTCCACAGATAAATAAACTAAAAATGAACAAAAAACTGGATAAGAGTTTGCATTTTGTTAAAGACTGTGTAGTAAAGTTTAAAAATGTAATGTTCATTTTTCAAATTCAGTACTGCTGGCAGAAACTGCTCTATTCTGAGTGAAGGCTAATTTGTATGAAATAAAGCTATTAATATAATATTATTGATCTTTACTAATTCTCTTTCCCCCCTTTTTTCTCTCCAGATTTTACATTGTGCAATAGGTAAGTACAGAATCCCCCCACCCGCTGCTTACATATTGTGAATTCTGCTTTTTTTTTAAAGTCATAAATGATAGGTTCTTTAGATTCTTACTAAACATTAAAAAAACTAAACTTTAATAATTAGTCATAAAATTGCTTAGGCTCTTGGCTTCTAAAATCATAGGTACTATTTAGGTGTTCACTGAACACTTTATTAAATGCCATGGCTATTTTTCTGTGTCATTTTAAAAAGGCTTCTCCTACCTTCTGAATAAAGGATAAATAGAGAACCACTAACATATTTATAGCCATGTGACTTGGAGTGCTAGACTTTGTTGAAAGCCCTCTCTGATTACTTAAATGTTATATTCTCTTCCTTATCTTTTAAAATGGAGTATTGTGTATATTGCCTACCTCATAGATGAATATTTAATGTATATGAGAGGGATTGGAAAGTACAAAGGGTTATACAGATGTGAAGGATTTTTACTAAAAGCAGATGCAGTGTGTTTCCTTTAGGGGGAATGGGTAGGGTTATCAAATTCTGCTGTAGAACTGAGGCAAAGCTTCTAGTCTCGGGTAGCTAGACTCCTCTCAGCAGAAATCAATTTTGGAAAGTTGACAGACCCTGCAGAGTAAGCCCATGCTGGTTGCTGTCTGTATGTTTGGATTTCTTACTCCAAGGGAAGATTTGAATTTGATAACTCATTGAGAAGCACTGAAGGCCTGAAAATTCCAAAACTGTGCATTCAAATCGTTATGGCCCTGATCAACATAATTGATTAAATGAAATGGGTACTTATTATATTTGGGGCCCTGAGGAATTCAGAGATGAGGAGACTTACAGTTCAGGTGGAGACCCAGCAAGCTGTCCACTGTGGGCTGTAAAGGGATCACTCTGATACCTGGGCTCCATTACTTTTAAAGAAGACTTATATCTTCTTTATAGAGAATTGCACCTCAGCTATTTTCTCACTAGAAGGAGGTCTGCAATCAGGAATTTCTGAAATGATTTGCAGAATTTTGTATGAGTGTGCCTATGTTTATTTGGGAAGGTAGGTAGAATTCATTGCTATCATAGATTCTCAGAGTAAATGTGTGATTCAGAAAGTTAAGAAAGATTGCCTTAACACCTTTAAGCAAGAGATTTGAAAGGAGCTTGGAGACTGTTTTCAGATGGTCTGAGCTTTACAGAGAGGTTAAGGGACCTGGAGCAGGTCACATGGTCACTAAAATGGTACAGGCTCACTTGGGACCTGGCCAATCTGAGCTGGAGCCCACCTGCCTGACTTTATTTTATGGTGATTGGGTTTCAGCTGGTGTATAATCTTTGGTACATTCCCTTTTTAGTCCTTTATCTATAGTTTTGAAATGAAAAATGTGTCCCTTCTTAAATGCTTAAGTTTGCAGATTGGGGAATATATTCAGCCAGACAGAGTTCTGGAACCACTTCAGGCCCTCTCCACATGACTCAGCCCTGTGCCCCCAGGCTCCCCAACTCTCTAACCTTCAGCTGCCTCTGTGTAAAGCTCTTAGCTGTGTGTTTTGCATGTTTTAGTATTTTAATTATTATTTAGTTGTATTTTAATACACAAATTTCTTGCATCTCTCTTATATTCTGAGGCCTCTTTATAAAATTTTTACACCTGGAAATAAAATTTTGAGCAAGTATATTTATTCATTCACATCAAGAGCTTTATTGAATGCCTCCCAGATGGGGCAAGACACTGATGGGTAGCAGGAGTAGAAAGGTAAATAGGCACAGATGTAGGCTCAGGAGGCCCACAGTCAGATGGCCACCCCTTGGAGCTTCTCTAATGGGGTGCACTCCGAGGACTAGCATCTATGTCACACTCTGCTCTGATGGTTTGTTGACTGGTGTCCCTAGGTCTTTGTGTGGTGCCCAGCACACAGGAGATACTTTAAAATTCCTTCTTATTTTCTCAAGAACCTCGTTCTATCAGTGACTCTGTCTCTTGCATCATCACCATTTGTCTTCTGCCTTTTCCATCTCAGCTCACAAGAATGCTCCATCCTGAAAATAATTTTTAACCTAACCTTTGACCCTGCCTTCCTTCCTTATTACTGCATAATTCCTCTGTATCCCTTTGATCAGGCTCATCAATGCTGTCCCCTCTCCCTTACCCACACTGCCATAGCCAGGTGGTCATCAGGTTTTCTCAGTTCTGCTTCCTAAATAGTTCTCAGAGTCTCCTGTGTTTTCCAGTCCTATTCAAGACCTGAGTATGTCTTATCTGGATTCCCATTTGGATCTCCCTGAACTTGTAGGCTTATGATATTAATATTAGTAATAATAACAGTGATCATTATAATGTTTACTATGTCCCAGTGCTTTACATTTATTATTTGTTTACTTCCCAATTTACAGTTGACAAGACTGAGGTGTAAAAGGTTATATATCTCTCCAAGGTTCATGCAGCTAATAAGCCCTAGAGCTAGAAGTTGAACCTCTGGCTGTGTGGCTCCAAGTCTGCTTACTTCTCTCAAGGGATTTAGTTCAAAGATAATTCTGAGCATGTCACTTGTGTGCTTAAAACCCGTCACTGGTTTAAGCTTCATGCTTTGGACCCTGCCCGCCTCCCTAGCCTTGCCTGTGTCCCTGCCTCCCACTCCGTGCTTCAGCAGGCCTGACCTCATGGTACCCCACAACACACACGCCGCCCCCACCATGAGCCATGCTGCTGCACTATTGCTCACCTCTGGTCTGTGCCCAGGCTTTCTGCTCTGCCTGTAGTGGTAGCCCACGCTCTACAGCAGGCAACTTCCCACAGTAACCCTCCTGCCACCCACTGGCTAGGTTATATACCATTCCTCACTTTCTTCTAATACCCTGCAACTCTTTTATTGTACTTCCCACAATGTATTATGGTCTATCACTGTACCTGTATCTCTCACCAACATCACTGAATGTTTCTGAGAATGGGAACTGTTTGCTGTTGATTTCTGTGTGTTAGCACCTAACAGTTCATGGCCCCTAATGGGAACTCGGTGAACGTTTGATCATAATCCTACTAAATTCTGTGACATTTTCCAAAACTTGTTTCAAAATGTTTTCAGTTCCTTAAAACTCAATAAGAATAATCATAAATAGGCTGTTTTTAGCATTGGCCTGAAGACAGTCCTTTTTTTTTTTTTTAACTCATGACTTAGGTTTACTTTTGGAATGATGGTTTATTTTCCTTTCTGAAACTTCACTGTACCAGCTTGGTCTATTAGAAACTTGTTATAGAGCTTTGTGATGTCTTTAGTTTGCATATTGTTGATAAGAAATCTAGACCTCAGTCAGACCTGGGTTACTTACTAGCTGTGACTTTCAAGATGTCATAACTTCTATGTGCCTTTGTTTCTTCATCTCTAAGGTTATTGTGAAAATGAAATAAGACGTGCATGTAAAACATGCATGGGAAAATGGTAGCTATTAACAATAATAATGTCATGGAATGTTAAAAGTTTTATTCTTTCCCTAATGTAATGTTCCATATTTAGATTAATATAACTTTTCCATATTCTGACTTTTCCTCAATTGCAATTTCTGTGTAAATGAGCACTTCAGGGCCACTTATTCTTAGTATAGGTTGGAGTTGCTTGTTCATAGTTTTGACAATGAAGCAGTAAACTAAAATTCCATGTGGGGGATTCATTTCTATGAGAAAGTCAAGCCTCTGTCTTTCCAAATGGGTTTCTATGTCCCAACTTCTAATAATGCAGGAACAAGATTTCTTTTGGTGGGGAGCAAATGATAGCCCATTTGAACACATGTTGAGGATGTATTTTTTTTTAAGGTATAATTGGCATATAACATTGTAGTAGGTGCAGGTATACAACATAATGATTTTATATATGTATATATTGTGAAATGATCACCACAATAAGTTTAGTTAACATCCATCACCTCGTATATTTATGGTTTTTTTCTTGTAATGAGGACTTTTAAAGTCTGCTCTCTTCACGGCTTTCAAGTATGTAAGAGTGTTACTGATTATAATGGCCATGCTATGCGTTACACCCCCAGGACTTATTTATGTTATAACTAGAAGTGTGTACCTTTTGCCCACCTTCATTCATTCCCCCTATCCCAGGCCCTGCCTTTGGCAACCAACAATCTGTTCTCTGTGTTTATGAGTCTGGGGTTTTCCCCTAGATTTCACATACAAGTGAGATCATACACTGTCTTTTTCTGGGATAGTATTTCTTAAATGCTGTGGTTGCAGCCCTCAGCTCAGGATTTATAGTGCTTTTATTTATGCAGTGTTTTTCTTTCTGGAAATGAGGATTTTAAACCCAGTTGGTACACATCTTTTACAAAGCTGCAAAGAAGAGTTGTGGATTTCTTAATCATGTGGTACAGTTTATATTGAAAGAAGTATCTGCTTTTCTGTGTTGTGCTCAGATTAGATTGTGAAAGAGGCATATTGGATATGAGTGGTTCTCAGCTGACTCCAGAGTATGGTTACCTCACTTTGTTGGGATAGAAATTAGAGGTAGAGGGATAGGAACTGGTGACACTGGTAAGATGTGACATTGTGCGTTTGGTGAATCTTTGTTTTGAAACTTACTGTTGTTGTTCAGTCACTCAGTCATGTCTGACTCTTTGCAACCCCATGGACTGTAGCATGCCAGGCTTCCCTGTCCTTCACCATCTCCCAGAGTTTGCTCAAACTCTTGTCCATTGAGTCAGTGATGGATCCAACCATCTCATCCTCTGTCGTACCCTTCTCCTCTTGCCTTCAATCTTTCATAGTATCAGTCTTTTCCAATAAGTGTTGGAACTTATACTGTCAGTATAAATAACTTTAGAAGTTCTTGATTGAAAACTGTAGAACAGGAGCTCGGTCATAGCCCAGAGGGTATTGTGTCTGAAGTTGAGTATTAGTACTCTAATATCATCAACAGACAAGGACAGAAACCCTCACAAGGCCAGTTTGTGGTTTCAAATATTTGCTGTATGTTCCAGCTTACACACCTCTCTCAAACTGATGACACTTCTGTTTATTTTTAAAAAGTGAATTTTAAGAAATTTGTAATTACCTTACAAAGGTAGCATATGGCTGCAGACTGATTTTATTAAGTAACAAATGATGCCAAGGAAGAAAGGAACAGCTACTGAAAAGACAAGCACCAGAAGACCCAATCTCCTCCCACCAGAAATCTCCTCCCTCCCACCAGAGACAGAGAACTAAATCCTCTCCAAACTGCACACCTCCCATCTCCCCTAGCCCCACCCTGCAGAGGGCCAAGCATTCATCAGTTATTTCCAATGCAATATTGTGAAGGAACCACTCTCGTATGTCACAAAAGCCAGACCCAGAACCCTCCATGGTGCAGCAAAAGAGAACTCTGGAAGGAAAGCATTGTGGAGGGGAGGGTGATTCCCCCAGATCTGCTCACCTGGAATTCTGCTTTCACTCCTCATCCAACCCTCATAGGTGTGGCTGGGCACAGAAACAAAACTGCTTTCCTTGGTTCTTCTTAGCTTAGTTGACTTTTTAAAAATGAACTTTACCAAAAGTGAGAAAGAACAGAAAGAGAATGAGTATCAGTAATACAAACAATATAAAAATAGTCATATTCCCAAAATACAAATGTCTGATCCTGAGATCTGTCTCCTGTTTTGTTACTGGGAGCTGACATGGGTTCACACAGACCTTGCTGGCTCTCTTCCACCCTGTTCTTACTGTGCTCAACTCTGGGACCCATTTTCCCAAGCCCATTTTCCTGGCTGGGGGAATAAAAGATGGTTCAGGTTTCCATTCAGAAGCTGCTTTCTGCCTGGGGGCATGCTTAGTGGTGGTATTGGCAGGGGAAGGAGAAGCCCTTTGAGATGGGGAAATGGACTTGACCTTTCCCAGCAGGCCAGCCTGAGACTATTGCCTAGAGGGCTGTCTGAGTGCAGTGGGGAGATTAGAGGCCTGGTCAGCTCCTTGCAATTCTGTCTTTGTCATTTATTAATAAGTATAGTCATTTCCCAGCATCCTGACACCAGAACTCCACCACAGCCATGTTCAAACCATAATCTTTCCCAGATCACTCAAGCCCTTCAGACCAGCCTAGCTTAGTCTCCCTCTGCTTTGGCACTTTGATTAGTCTGTTGCCTCCTGATCACATTTTGCCTCCTCCTCTCTAGACAGAGGAGGAAGAAAGATAGTTTTAGCACCTGCATCTTCTGCTCCTGATACCCAGAGTTTCACTGTTCTCTGAATAAACTTTGCATTTTCACACTCCATAATTTTGTACATAAAATGTCCTTTGCCGGGAACACACAGCTCCCTAAGTTGTTCCCAGCTCTGTGAATATACTGAGATGAAAGGAAGGTAGAAATAGGGCATGCTCATCAGGAGCCCAGAGTGCCTGAGCAGAGGACATAGGGAAGTTTCTCAGAGCTCATGCACACTGGGCTTAACCAGAACTCAGCGGGTCCCAGGGTTGAGCACAGTAAGAACAGGATGGAAGAGAGCCAGCAAGGTCTGTGTGACCCCATGTCAGCTCCCAGTAACAGAAGGGGAGATAGATCTCAGGATCAGAGAGCCTCCTGGCGAACCTAGCAATCACTCAGTAAACTGTAGTGGCTTCTCCAGTGATTGTTAGTGGGCAAAACATAATCCCTGAGGGTTTCTGTGTTCAGTGGAGTTCAGAAGGGAAAGCCATGAAGAGAGCCTGGATTGAGGAGTTTTACCCTTTGCCATCCCTGTAGGAACAGCTTGGGGTTTGGTTTGAATTGAAAGCTGTTATTGAGATACTCTTGTCTGTGAGATAGTATTATCTTGTTTTCCAGGCCATTGGGAATCAAGCTAAGGCAAACCAGCCCCAATGGAAATATCACTAACTGTGTGACAAGTCAGCCATTCTCCCCCTAGGTGTTAAGTTTTCACATCTGAAGAACTAGGAGTTGGAGTAGATAATAGATAATCTAACATTCCTTTCAGCTGGATGACCTAAAATGCCATGAAACTGTGAAGTAGCTTTAGAGATGTAGATCAGTTATCTGAGTGGTGATATAAAAGGAGGCTGTGTGTGTGCTTAGTCACTTCAGTGGTATCTGACTCTCTGTGACCATGGCCTGACCCTGTGGACCATGGCCTGCCAGGATCCTCTGTCCTTGGGATTCTCCAGGCAAGAATACTGGAGTGAGTTGCCATTTCCTTCTCCAAAAGGAGGCTGCACTAGATGTTTAAATATACCTGTGTGCTTGTGTGCTAAGTTGCTTCAGTTGTGTCTGACTGTTTGTAGTAGACAAAGACTCTTTGCAGTAGCCTGTAGCCCACCAGGCTCCTCTGTCCATGGGATTCTCCAGCTAAGAAAACTGGAGTGGGTTGCCATGCCCTCCTCCAGGGGAATCTTCCCAACCCAAGGATCGAACCCACATCTCATGTTTCCTTCATTGACAGGTGGGTTCTTTACCACTAACGCCACCTGGAAAACCCTGTTTAAATATACCTATGATCTGAATATTAGGAAACTTGTTAAGTATAGTAGTTTTAGTGCATTTTCCCTCTCAGTGCATTTTTTTAATTGAAGTATAGTTGATTTAAAAGTTACGGGTGTGCAGTATAGTGATTCACAGTTTTAAAGGTTGTACTCCATTTATAGTTATTATAAAATATTGGCTGTATTCCCTATGCTGAACAACATATACATATAGCTTATTTATTTTATACATAGTAGTTTGTAACTCTTAACCTCCCTACCCCAGTCCTGCCCTTCCTCCTTTCTCTCTCCTCAATGGTAACCACTAGTTTGTTCTCTATATATGTGGGTCTGTTTCTTTTTTGTTAAATTCACTTGGTTTCATTTTTGATTCTACATATAAGTGATTTTATACAGTATTTGTCTTTTTCTTTCTGACTTACTTTACTTAGCATAATGTCCTCCAAGACCAACCATGCTGCAGCACGTGGCAACTTTTCATTCTTATTTATGGCTGAGTAGTATTCCATTGTATGTTTATAGCACATCTTTATTCATCTGCTGAGGGACATTTAGGTTGCTTCCAGATCATGGCAATTGTAAATAATGCTGCTGTGAACATTGGTGAGCATGTATCTTTTCAAATTAGTGTTTGGGTTTACACCCAGGAGTGGAATTACTGAGTCATACGGTAAGTCTACTCTTAGTATTAATGAGAAACCTCCATACTGTTTTCCACAGTGGCTGCACCAATTTACATTTCTACCAACAGTGTACAAAGGTTCCCTTTTCTCCGCATCCTAACCAACATTTGTATTCTTTTTGATCATAGCTATCTGACAAGCTTTAGGTGATATTTCATTGTGGTTTTGATCTGTGTTTTCCCAGTGAGTAGCGATGTTGAACGTCTTTCCATGTGTCTGTTGGCCATTTGCATGTACTCTTTGGAAAAATGTCTGTTGAGTTTTGCTCAATTTTTTAATCAAGTTGATTAGGTTTTTTTTTTTTTTTTGATGTTGAATTGTATGAGCTGTTTCTCTCTTTTGGACATGAGCCCCTTATCAGTTATATCATTTGCAAATATTTTTTCCAGTTCAGTAAGTTCTGCTTTATTTTTGTTAATGGTTTCTTTTGCTGCTCAAGAGGCTTTAAGTTTGATTAGGTCCTATTTGTTTATTTTGCTTTCTCAATGCTTTTTGAAAGCCCCATCAGAAAGTGGAATTAGAATTGGGAGAGAGGAGAGACTGCTCCATCACCACACGTCGACTCAGCTCAGTTCTTCTTCCGCCGACGCCACCCATCCCTCAAGACCCCCGGACCCCGCCGAGGCTGGACCCCGGCAGACATCAAGGCTGAGAATCCTTCCATAGTCTTCTTGATGTAACAGTGAGGAAACCTAGACCTACCCACCAGAAAACCACACAAGCCTTCCCATCCAGGAAACTTCAACAAACCACACATCCAACCCCTCCCACAGAGAGGAATCCCCACAATAAAGGGACAACACAGCAAGATAAACAAGATGAAAAGGCAGAGAAATACCCAGCAAGTAAAGGAACAGGATAAATACCCCCTAGACCAAACAAAAGACGAAGAGATAGGAAGTCTACCTGACAAAGAATTCCGAATAATGATAGTGAAAATGATCCAAAACCTGGAAAATAAGTTGGAGTTACAGCTCAATAACCTGCAGGCAAGGATTGAGAAGATGCAGGTAAGCTTTAACAAAGATTTAGAAGAAATGAAAAAGAGACAAAATACAATGAATAATGCAATAAATGAGATCAAAAACACTCTGGAGGGAACCAACAGTAGAATAACAGAGATAGAAGACAGAATAAGTGAGGTAGAAGACAGAATGACAGAAATAAATGAAACAGAAAGGAAAAATGAAAAAAGAATTAAAAGAAATGAAGACAACCTTAGAGACCTCTGGGACAATATTAAACGCACCAATATTCGAATCATAGGAGTCCCAGAAGAAGAAGACAAAAAGAAAGACCATCAGAAAATTCTTGAAGAGATAATTGTAGAAAACTTCCCTAAATTGGGGAAGCAAATAGCCACTCAGGTCCAAGAAACACAGAGAATCCCAAATAGAATGAACCCCAAGCGGGACACCCCAAGACACATATTAATCAAATTGGCAAATATCAAATACAAAGACCAAATATTAAAAGCAGCAAGGGAGAAGCAAAAGATAACTCACAAGGGGAATCCCATAAGGATAACAGCTGATCTCTCAACAGAAACGCTCCAGGCCAGAAGGGAATGGCAAAACATACTTAAAGTCATGGAAGAAAACAATCTACAACCCCGACTACTCTACCCAGCAAGGATCTCATTCAAATTTGAAGGAGAATTCAAAATTTTCTCAGACAAGCAGAAACTGAGAGAATTCAGCAATACCAAACCAGCCCTCCAACGAATGCTAAAGGATCTTTCCTAGATAGGAAACACCGATGGGATAGATAATCTGGAGCCCAAAACAATAAAATAAATGGCAGCGGGATCATACTTATCAATAATTACCTTAAATGTAAACGGGCTGAATGCCCCAACCAAAAGGCAAAGATTGGCCGATTGGATACAGAAACAAGACCCCTATATATGTTGTCTACAAGAGACCCACCTCAAACCTAGGGACACATATAGACTGAAAGTTAAAGGCTGGAAAAAGATATTCCATGCAAATAAAGACCAAAAGAAAGCAGGAGTGGCAATACTCATATCAGATAAAGTAGACTTTAAAATAAAGGCAGTGAAAAGAGATAAAGATGGACATTACATAATGATCAAAGGATCAATCCAGGAAGAAGAAATAACAATTATAAATATTTATGCACCTAACATAGGAGCTCCACAATATGTAAGGCAAATGCTAACAAGTATGAAAGGGGAAATCAACAACAACACAATAATAGTGGGAGACTTTAATACACCACTCACACCAATGGATAGATCAACTAGACAGAAAAGTAACAAGGAAATTCAAAGTTTAAATGATACAATAGACCAACTAGACCTAATTGATATCTATAGGTCACTCCACCCCAAAACAAGGAATTTCACCTTTTTCTCAAGTGCACACAGGACCTTCTCCAGGATAGATCACATCCTGGGCCATAAATCTAACCTTGATAAATTCAAAAATATTGAAATCATCCCAAGCATCTTTTCTGACCACAGTGCAGTGAGATTAGATATCAACTACAGGAGAAAACCTTTCAAAACTTCCAACATATGGAGGCTCAACAACACACTGCTGAATAACCAACAAATCACAGAAGAAATCAAAAATGAAATTCAGTTATGCATGGAAACGAATGAAAATGAAAACACAACAGCCCAAAACCTATGGGACACTGTGAAAGCAATGCTAAGGGGAAAGTTCATAGCAATACAAGCTCACCTCAGGAAACAAGAAAAAAATCAAATAAATGACCTTACTTTACACCTAAAGCAACTAGAAAGGGAAGAGATGCAGAAGCCCAGGTCTAGTAGAAGGAAAGAAATCTTAAAGATCAGGGCAGAAATAAATGCAAAGGAAACAAAAGTGACCATAGCAAAAATCAACCAAGCCAAAAGCTGGTTCTTTGAGAAGATAAATAAAATTGACAAACCATTAGCCAGACTCATCAAGAAACAAAGGGAGAAGAACCAAATCAACAGAATTAGAAATGAAAACGGAGAGATCACAACAGAAAACACAGAAATACAAAGGATCATAAGAGACTATTATCAGCAACTATATGCAAATAAACTGGACAATTTGGATGAAATGGACAAATTCCTAGAAAAGTACAACTTTCCAAGACTAAACCAGGAAGAGATAGATAATATTAATAGACCCATTACAAGCACGGAAATTGAAACCATAATCAGAAATCTTCCAAAAAACAAAAGCCCAGGACCAGATGGCTTCACAGCTGAATTCTACCAAAAATTTAGAGAAGAGCTAACACCTATTCTACTCAAACTCTTCCAGAAAATTGCAGACAAAGGTAAACTTCCAAACTCATTCTATGAGGCCACCATCACCCTAATTCCAAAACCCGGCAAAGATGCCACAAAAAAAGAAAACTACAGGCCAATATCACTGATGAACTTAGATGCAAAAATCCTCAACAAAATTCTAGCAAATAGAATCCAACAACACATCAAAAAGATCATACATCATGATCAAGTAGGCTTTATCCCAGGGATGCAAGGATTCTTCAATATTCGTAAATCGATCAATGTAATACACCACATTAACAAATTGAAAAATAAAAATCACATGATTATCTCAATAGATGCAGAGAAAGCCTTTGACAGAATTCAACATCCATTTATGATAAAAACCCTCCAAAAAGTAGGAATAGAAGCAACATACCTCAACATAATAAAAGCTATATATGACAAACCCACACCAAACATTATCCTCAATGGTGAAAAGCTGGAAGCATTCCCCCTGAAATCAGGAACAAGACAAGGGTGCCCACTCTCACCACTACTATTCAACATAGTTTTGGAAGTCTTGGCCACAGCAATCAGAGCAGATAAAGAAATCAAAGGAATCCAGATTGGAAAAGAAGAAGTAAAACTCTCTCTGTTTGCAGATGACATGATCCTCTATATTGAAAACCCTAAAGACTCTATGAGAAAATTACTAGAGCTAATCAGTGAATATAGCAAAGTTTCAGGATATAAAATCAACACACAGAAATCCCTGGCATTCCTATACACTAACAGTGAGAAATCAGAAAGAGAAATTAAGGAAACAATTCCATTCACCATCGAAACAAAAAGAATAAAATACTTAGGAGTATTTCTACCTAAAGAATCAAAAGACTTGTATATAGAAAACTATAGAACACTGATGAAAGAAATCAAGGAGGACACAAACAGATGGAGAAATGTGCCGTGTTCGTGGACTGGAAGAATCAATATAGTGAAAATGAGTATACTACCTAAAGCAATCTATAGATTCAATGCAATTCCTATCAAGCTACCAGAGGTCTTTTTCAAAGAATTAGAACAAATAATATCTCAATTTGTATGGAAATACAAAAAACCTCGTATAGCCAAAGCAATCTTGAGAAAGAAGAATGGAACTGGCGGAATCAACCTACCTGACTTTAGGCTATACTACAAATCCACAGTCATTTATACAGTATGGTACTGGCACAAAGACAGAAATATAGATCAATGGAACAGAATAGAAAGCCCAGAGATAAATCCACGCATCTATGGACACCTTATCTTTGACAAAGGAGGCAAGAATATACAATGGAGAAAAGACAACCTCTTTAACAAGTGGTGCTGGGAAAACTGGACAGCCACTTGTAAAAGAATGAAACTAGATCACTTTCTAACACCATACACAAAGATAAACTCAAAATGGATCAAAGATCTAAGCATAAGACCAGAAACTATAAAACTCCTAGAGGATAACATAGGCAAAACACTCTCTGCTATAATCCAAAGCGGGATACTCCATGACCCACCTCCCAGAATATTGGAAATAAAAACACGAATAAACAAATGGGACCTAATTAAAATTAAAAGCTTTTGCACAACAAAGGAAACTATGAGCAAGGTGAAAAGACAGCCTTCAGAATGGGAGAAAATAATAGCCAATGAAGCAACAGACAAACAATTAATCTCAAAAATATACAAACAACTCCTGCAGCTCCATTCTAGAAAAATAAACAACCCAATTAAAAAGTGGGCCAAAGAACTTAACAGACATTTCTCCAAAGAAGATATAAAAATGGCTAACAAACACATGAAAAGATGCTCAATCACTCATTATCAGAGAAATGCAAATCAAAACCACAATGAGGTGCCACTTTACACCAGTCAGAATGGCTGCCATCCAAAAGTCTACAAGCAATAAATGCTGGAGAGGATGTGGAGAAAAGGGAACCCTCTTATACTGTTGGTGGGAATGCAAACTAGTACAGCCACTATGGAAAACAGTGTGGAGGTTCCTTAAAAAGCTGCAAATAGTCCTGCCATATGACCCAGCAATCCCGCTGCTGGGCATATACACCAAGGAAACCAGAATTGAAAGAGCCACGTGTACCCCAATGTTCATCGCTGCATTGTTTACAATAGCCAGGACATGGAAGCAACCTAGATGCCCATCAACTGACGAATGGATAAGAAAGGTGTGGTACATATACACAATGGAATATTACTCAGCATTAAAAAAAAATTCATTTGAAGCAATTCTACTCAGATGGACGAAACTGGAGCCCATTATCCAGAGTGAAGTAAGCCAGAAGCAAAAACAACAATACAGTATATTAACGCATATATATGGAGTTTAGAAAGACGGTAGTGAGAACCCAACATGCGAGACAGCAAAAGGAACGCAGATGTATAGAATAGACTCGTGGACTTTGTGGATGAGGGAAAGGGTGGGATGATATTGGAGAAGGGCATTGAAGCATGTTAATTGTCATGTGTCTAATCAATCGCCAGCCCAAGATTGATTCTCGGGGCTGGTGCAGCGAGATTTCCCGGGGGGGGGGGGGGAGGAGGGAGGGGGGTTCCGGAGGGGAAGCATATGTAAACCCATGGTGATATCATGACAATGTATGGCAAAAACAATTAAAAAAAAAAAAAAAAAGAATTGGGAGAGAGACACTCACACTTTCTATGGCATACATTTACCCATGATCGTCACTAGATGGCACCCTTGTATTAGTAAGAAGATACGCTGCCCTTAAGGACTCCTGGAGGACGTCTAATAAAAATAGATAGTAATGAATCAATAGCTGAAACTGAGGAATGAGCAAGTTAACAAGAGAAAAGAGAAGTAGACGTTTTTCCATCACTGTCTCATGACTTGATCATTAATATTTTAGGTAACGAAAAGCTGAAACTTCCTGCATTGCCCTGGAAATTCTCTTATAAATATTTCTTAATTATAGGCACAAGGTACCTTTAAAATTAAAAATTAGCTTAATTTACTTAATTAAAAAGCTAGAGGAAACTAAAGTACTTTAGAAGATCTTTGGTTAGATGGTTTGGGAGAGTCTGAAATCAATAAACTTTTCACTTATGTTCTTAGCTTCAAAAGCAAAGTTAGTCCAGCAAAGCTGAAAATAACATCTAGTGACCGGGTCACCTCCATTGAACCAAAAAGTGCAAGTTTAGCTAAAGAATTCCTTGGTTTGTGAGTCCGTGTTAGGAGTTAAATGGTAAATAATGTGTTAATGAAGGAAGCAAGAACACTTTGGAATATCTATATGATGTAGTATGTCTGACTTTTATAGTCTGTACAGCTTTCCTGGGAAGGGAATTTTTTCCTCTTCGTAGTGAACATCTTTCCACTAGTATTTTTCTTCTAATAACAGTTCCTAGCTTACTGTGTTCTTTCAGTTAGTAGTCTACGTTTGAGATCCACCCATTTCTTCACATGGTTTGAAAGTTCATTCTTTGTTATTCCTAAATAGTATTCCACTGTATGAATGCAGAGTTTGTTTATCTGTTTACCTATCAAAGGACTCTTGGTTGCTTCCAGTTTGGGATGGTTATGAATAAACGTGCTGTGAATATTTGTAAGCTGGTTTTTGAAGGGATGCATACACCCTACTTCATGTTTACTGTCAACTTATAAAATTCAATATTTATCTATAAGCTTATTCTAGATTTTAAAAAAATCTGTTATATCCTTACTTATGTTTTGTCTGAGTGATCCATCTTGCACTGAGTGGTAATGGTCAAGTCTCTACTTACTAACTGTTTCCAGTTTTCCTGCCTTCTATAGCTTCTACTTTAACAAAGGTAGTTGCTTTAGTACTTGGTAATATATATTTGTAACTGCTATAACTTCATTGTGAGTTACGGATTTTAGCACTTAAAAAAATTAAACACATTTACAGTTATCCATAGGACAACATGTTCAGTATTACTTTGTTGCTTTTTTGTTGTAATTGCTACATATACTATTATTATTACATTTACCTACATGATGTGTTTTCTTTGCTTTTTAAAATATTTATTTTGGTATTTATAATGTTTTGCAGTTGTTCTAGTGGTTACCTTTGTATTTATACCTTTCTAAAGGCCCTTAGTTCTCCATATTCGTATTTAACCTGTTACTGTCTGGTTTGTCAGGTTTTAAAGATTTGCTTTGACTCTCACCTACTGCCTGTGCAGTCAGTAAGCTTATCTACCTTCTTTTTTCTCACTCCCCTTCCCCTCCCATTTTTTTACGTGCATTATTTCTACTTTATCAGAACCTGTAACATTAGGAGCCTGGCAGGCTGCAATCCGTGGGGCCATCTGAGTTGGACACCACTGAGCACAATGACAATAACATTTACATAGTCTTCGCCACCCCCACCCCGTCCTGATCTTTGTTTTAGTTCACACTTTAAAATATCAAATGTTTACTGCCAGTCTTTCTCCCAGAGTTTTCTGTTATCTTTTAGTTGAATGAAATCTGCCCTCTTGTAGTGTCAGGAACTATGAAGGGTCTGAGGTCTTACTCTTAAGTTGTCTGGTTACTGTCTCACGGATGGTGACAGCATGTAGTGGTCTGTTACAGGAGAGGACCATGGAACTTGGGGACCTATTGCTTTCACGGTAAGTAGAGGCAGACTTGCTCTTTGTTTTAACGGTAGACACTACCTTATCCCTCAGGGTTACTCCATGCAAATACAAACCTAAGAAATGACCTAGCTAAAAAGCAGTCAGGCCTTGCCCTTTTGGCAGGTATATTCAGGGGTGCTCGGGGCTCACGGCAGATTGCCTTTCCCAAAAAGTAGATTCTCAAGAAGAGCTTGTGGGCACAGTGTTTCCCTAGTTTGTAGATGTTTAAGACTTTTTATAACCTTGATATTTAAAGGGCTAATTGGTTCAATATAAAATCCCTAGTTTACACTTTCTTCCCTTGAATTTCTTAAAAGCGCTGCTCCATTATTGCCTTGCTTATATGTTTCTCTTTGGAAGTCTGATATCTTGCCCTTTTAAGGTATTTTGTCTTCTTATCTGAAAACCATAAAGATTTTTTTCCACCTTTATTGAGATATTAAAATATATGTGTATTTATAGTACACAGTATGGTTTTAGTATATATATATATATGTACATTGTTAAATGATTGACGCACTCATGCTAATTAACATACCTATTAACTCACAGTTATTCTTTTTTTTTTTGGTAGTGAGAACATTTAAGATTATTCTCTTAGCAGATTTCAGATATACAGTATACTATCATTAACTAGTCACCATACTGTACATTAGTTCTCCAGAACTTATTCATTCTGCACAACTGAATCTTTGTATTCTTTGACCAGCATCTCCCCTTTTCTCCCATCCCACAGCTCTCAATAACCACCATTTTGTTCTTTGCTTCTGTGAGTTTGACTTTTCTTAGATTCTGCCTGTGAGTGAAATCATAGAGTATTTCTTTCTTGCCTGGCTTATTTCACTTAGCTTAGTGTCTTTCGGGTTTACCTAGGTTGTCCAAATAGCAACTTCCTTTTTTAAGGCTGGATAATAAATGGTGTGTATCACATTCTCTTTGTTCATTTATCCATCGATAAACACTTAGATTGATTAAATATCTTAGCTGTTGTGAATGTTTCTGCAGTGAACAAGGAAATACAGACATCTCCTCAAGATACTGATTTCATATCCTTTGGATGCTTCACTAGATCATATAGTTATTCTATTTAAAATTTTTTGAGGAACCTCCATACTATTTTCTCTAATGGCTATACCAATTTATATTCCTATCAACAATGTGTAAGAGTTCTGTTTTCTTCACATCCTTGCTAGCACTTGTTATGTTTTGGCTTTTTTATAATAGCTATTCTAGTAGGTATGAGGTAGTATCTCATTGTGGTTTTGATTTGCATTTTCCCAATGATTAGTAGTAAGCTTTTTTCATATACCTATTGGCTATTTGGGGAGAAGGCAATGGCAACCCACTCCAGTACTCTTGCCTGGAAAATCCCATGGACAGAGGAACCTGGTAGGCTACAGTCCGTGGGGTAGCGAAGAGTCGGACGTGACTGAGCAACTAACACTTTCACTTTTCACTTTCATGCATTAGAGAAGGAAATGGCAACTCACTCCAGTGTTCTTGCCTGGAGAATCTGAAGTACAGGGAAGCCTGGTGGGCTGCCATGTATGAGGTCGCACAGAGTTGGCCACGACTGCAGCGATTTAGCAGCATCAGCGTTGGCTATTTGTATGCCTTCTTTTGAGAAGTACCTATCCAGGTCCTTTGTCCACTTTCTGTTTTGGTGTTTGTATTCTTGCTATTGAATTGAGTTCCTTATATATTTTAGATATTAGCTCCTTATCAAGTATATTATTTGCAGACATTTTTTCCTATTAGGCAGGTTGTCTTTTCATTCTGTTTATTTAATTTCTTTTGCTGTGCAGAAACTTTCTAATTTGATGCAGTCCTATTTGTCTTTTTTTATTTTGCTGCCTATACTTTGGGGGTTATATCCAGAAAATAATCCCCAGACCAATGTCAAGAAGCTTTTCCCCTATGTTTTCTTTTTTTAATTTTTATTGATTGATTGATTTAATTTTTATTTTTTAGTTGTAGTGAGTCTTTGTTGTTCACATGGGCTTTCTCTAGTTGAAGCAGGTGGGGACTACTCTTCACTATTGAGGCAGGCTTCTCATTGTGGCTCTTCTTGTTGTGGAGCACACGCTCTAAGCGCGAGGGCTTCGGTAGTTGCAGTGCATGGGATGGGCTCTGTAGTTGCGGCACACACACGTCATTGCTCCATCGCATATGGGATCTTCCCGGACCAGGGATCAAACTGGTGTTGCTTGCATTGCAAGGCGGATTCTTACCCACTGAATCACCAGGAAAGCCCTCCCTATGTCTTCTTATAGTGGCTTTACAGTTTCAGATCTTATATTCCATTGTCTTTGATCTGCCTTGAGTTGACGTTTTACATGGCCTGAGATAAGGGTCCAGTTTTATTCTCCTACATGTGAATATATAGTTTTCTCAGCACTGTCATTAGAGAGACTGTCTTTTCCCCATTATGTGTTGTTGACAACTTTTTTAAAGATCTGTTGACCGTAAATGTGTGGATTTATTTCTGGGCTGTCTATTCTGCTCCATTGGTCTATATGTTTCTTTTTATGCCAGTATCATGTTGTTTTGGTTACCAGAGTTTTATGCTATTTTTTGAAATCCAGGTATGTGCTGCCTCCAACATTGTATTTTGGGTTTTTTTTGTTTGGATTTGGGTGATTGGCTCAAGATTGTGTCAGCTTTTCAGGGTGTTTTGTGGTTCCAAATGAATTTTAGGATTTTTGTTTTCACTTTCTGTAAAAAATGCCTTTAGAATACTGAAAAGAATTGCATTGAATCTATAGATCACTTTGGGTAGTATGGACATTTTAACAATATCAATTCTTCCAATCCATGAATGCAGGTTATCTTTCCATTTATTTGTGTCTTCAGTTTCTTTTATCTGTGTTTTATAATTTTAAGTGTACAAATCTTGTATCCCTTTGGTTAAATTTATTTTGAAGTACTTATGTATGTTTTGATGCTACCATAAATGGGATGATTTTTTAATCCTTTTTTCGTATAGTTTGTTATTAATTAATGAACTATTAATTAGTAATCAGTTAATATTATTAACTGATTTTTCTATGTTGGTTTTGTGTCCTATAGCTTCACTGAACAGTTTTGTTTTGGTGAAGTTTAGAGTTTTTATATATAAGATCATGTGATTGCAAACAAAAACAGTTTTCCTTTTTGTTTCTGATTTGGATATCTTTTGTTTCTTTCTCTTACATAATTGCTCTGGCTAGGACTTCCAGTACTATATGGAATAGAAATGGTGAATGCTGGCATCTTTGTTCCTTATCTTAGAGGAAAAGCTTCAACTTTTTACCATGGAATATGGTGTTAGCTGTTGGTTTGTCATATATGACCTTTATGTTGAGATACATTCCTTCTGTACCTAATATGTTGAGTTTTTGTCATGAAAAGGTTTTGAATTTTGTCATATGCTTTTTTGCATCTGTTGAGATGATCATATGATTTTTATCTCTCATTTTGTTAATATGGTGTATCACTTATTGATTTGCATATATTGAACCATTTTTACATTCCAGGTATAAATTCCACTTGATCACGTATGATCCTTTTAATGTGCTTTTGAATTTGGTTTGCTAGTATTTACTGATAGTATAATAGTAGCATTATTTTTGCATCTGTGTTCATCAGCAATATTGGCCCGTTATTTTATTTTCTGAGTTTAGAACCATTCACTTCTTTTTCAGTTTTGTGGAAGAGTTTGGGAAAGACTCATATTCTTTTTTAAATGTTTGGTAAATTCACTTAGTAGAGCCATCAGGTCTTGGCTTTTCTCATTGGGAGGTGTTTGATTACTGATTTCAATCTCTATACTCATTGGTTTGCTCAGATTTTCTGTTTCTTCTTGATTAAGTCTTGATAGCTTGTATTTCTAGGAATTTATCTATTTCTTCTAGGATGTCCAGTTGTTGGCATATAAGTGTTTGTAGTAGTCTTTTATGATCCTTTGTATTTCTGTGGTATACATTTATAATTTTATTTATTTGAGTATTCTTTCTTTTTTTTTCATAGTTTAGCTAAAGATTGGTCAATTTTATCTTTAAAAAAGCCCAGCTATTAGTTTCATTCATCTTTTCTTTGATCTTTATTATTTCCTTCCTTCTGCTAACTTTGGTCTTAGTTTACTCTTCTTTTCCTAGTTCCTTGAGGTATAAAGTTAGGTTGTTTAAGATTGTTCTTAATGTAAGCACTGTTGCTAACTCTTCCCTCTTAGAACTACCTTTGCTGCATCCCATAAGTTTTGGTATGTTGTGTTTTCATTTTTATTAGTTTCAAGGTATTTTTTTAAATTTATGTTTTGATTTCTAATTTGCCAGTTTTATTCCTTTTATTGGTTCTAACTTGATACCATTGTGGTTGGAAAAGATACTTGATATGATTTTAATCTTCTCTCTCTTTTTTTTTTGTATTTAAAGTCTAATAGTTTTACTACAGTATACCTTCAAGTTGACTGTTACAGGGCAATTTCCCAGGTACCCAGTAGCCTCTTTTGATATTTAATTCGGGCCTTCTTTTATTTCTGAAAAGTTTTCCTGAATTACTTTATAAAATTTTAGTTCTGCTTCATTCTTCTGTTTTTCTTATTCAGGGACTCCAGATACATGTATGTTAGATTTTGTTTGCCTCCCCTTTTCAGCCACTTTCTCTCTTCTTATCCCTTTCACTTTCTTTAACTTCATTTTTATTCTCTTGGTTGTTTTGCTTCCTTTTCTAAAGTCTCTTTTGTGTACTTTTCATTTGAATCTATTCTCCTTTGATCACCTTGAAATTTAAGTAGTCTTTTATTCATGTATCATTTTGTCTTTCTCTTCCATTTCTTTCCTGAGTTCAACTTTTCACTTCTGCCTGCTTTGGCACATTTCTGTACTTAGTTTTTGAACTTCTGATTAAAAATAATTTTTCACATACTCCAGTGCTTATTTAAGGATATTCAGTTTGGAGTGTTATATTAAAGTTTCCTTTGTGATTTTTTTTGAGTGCATTTTCATTAGCTAAAATATTTGATTTTTTTTCTTCTGATAGTTTCGTGTAGTTATAAATTGCTTTCATATATTCATTTTGTGGATAGTGTTGGAAGTTTGGTTTGGTTTGTAAGATTACTAGCTTGAGGACATTTCTGGTGGCTCAGTAGTAAAGAATTTGCCTGCCAATGTAGGAGACAAAGGTTCGATCCCTGGTCTGGGAAGATTCCACACACCACAGAGCAGCTAAGCTTGTGTGCTGCAGTTATTGAGCCTGTGTTCTAGAGCCCAGGAACCACAACGACTGAGCCCTCGCACTGTAACTACTGAAGCCCGCACATCCTAGAGCCTGTCCTCAGCAACAAGAGAAGCCACAGCAATGAGAAGCAGCTGCACAACAACCAGAGAGTAGCTTCTGCTCACTGCAGCTGGAGAAAAGCCCGAGCAGTAATGAGGACCCTGCACAGCCTAAATAAATAAATAAAAATTTTAAAAAGATTATTAGCTTGAGAACACTTTTATCTGTAAATTGTAGTGAAGTGTAGTCTCTCCAAAGAATAGCTTTTTGTTTGAGGAGGTAAGTAGGAAGAGGAATTGTATATCTGTCGATTGTTTTCAGCTCTCATTTGTGTTACAGGAGTACAGATTTCCTCCTGTCTCTTTCCTCCTTCCCCGTCCACTCACCAGAAGACATCTCTCCTTTCTTTTTTTACCCATTTCTTGCCCAGAAGTAATGCCTTTTTAAGGTTGCCACTCGAACCCCGCACACAACTAATTCCCTTCTCTGTCATCAGTGTTCTAATTGGCAAGGTGTTTTTCTCAGTGTTTTTATAGTTAGGGTGGACTGCCTCTTCCCAGGGGAGTTCTTAGCTCAAATTTAAGCCCTCTATTCCTCTCTCTTTGCTAACATGCCATTTTTCCAAGCTCACTTTCCATAAAAATTTGCATTGGAAGCTCAAGACACGCCTCTGCTGGAATTTGGTGTTTATACTTCTACTTACATGTGATTTGAGTCTGTAGTCACCTATATATAACTTTTAGTTGTGCTGAGGGTGTAGATTTCATATAGTTCTATTTGTTGCTGATGGTCCATATAGATTTTTGGAGGATGTATAGAATTATATAGACATATTGTGATTTTTGAATCAGTGCTCTGTTTATTGAATATTTAAAATATGCAAATAACTGCATCTGTACCTAAATCTATACGCAACTGTGACTAGTCTCTATAGATAAATTTATAGAAATAAGTCAAAGATAACATCATATTTCAATGCTTTTATTTCCCATTGCCCTTCAGAAAACTTCCCAGCATTTATTGAGTTCCTGATGGATCACAGGCATTGCACTGACTAAAGCACTGACAGTACAAATATCAACAGACCCTGTCCTGTTCTTGAGACAGGGTTCAAAGGGGTATGGAAGCACAAGAGAGGGGACAGTGCTTTTTGGAACCCTTTCTTATTGGAGGCAAAGTCACCTCTGTCTTCACAGAATAATTCCTCAGCTTTCTTACCGTAATGGAAACCTCACTCTCCCGAAGGACAGCAGTACCCTTTCTGCTCCTGGAAGTGGGGCTGTTCACTCTTTCCCATGCCCATTCTCTGTCCTGCCTCATTTCCTGTGCCTTAGGTCATGGGCTCTCCTTTCTCCCTGTGTCCCTCAAATACTGATATTCCTTGTGCTTTGGTTCTTGGCCTTCTTCTTCCCTTGTGCAGTTTCCCTCCTTGATCTCACAGAGCTTCATTGTCTTCCACCTGTTCTCTTCTGGGCCAGATTCGTCTTCTTTTTTTTTTGTGATAAATGGCCTAAAAATATGGAAGGCTTCACGAATTTGCGTGTCATCCTTGCGCAGGGGCCATGCTAATCTTCTCTGTATCGTTCCAATTTTAGTATATGTGCTGCCGAAGCGAGCACCAGATTTGTCTTCTAACTTTCCAGCCCAGCTGCTCAATTGATCATCACCACTTGGTTACTCTGTGCACACCACAAACCCAACATGTATGAAGCTTAACTTGTCATTTTATCTCAGACCTGCTTTTTCTCCTATTCTCTGGATCTGTTAGTGGCACTCCCAGTTTCTACTAGATACCTAATCAAAGCTCAAACCAGTCAATCCTAAAGGAAGTCAACTCTGAATATTCACTGGGAGCACTGATGCTGAAGCTCTGATACTTTGGCCACCTGAGCTAAGAGCCAACTCACCGGAAAAGACCCTGATGCTGGGAAAGACTGAGGGCATGAGGAGAAGGGGGTGGCAGAGGATGAAGTGGTTGGATGTCATCATTGACTCAGTGGATATGAGCAATCTTTGGGAGGTAGTGAAGGACAGGGAAGCTTGGCATGCTGCAGCCCATTGGGTTGCAGAGAGTCAAACACGACTGAGCGACGAACATGCCATGACTCCGCTGCTGCTTTGCCTTTTACACCGTTTATCCCCATCCCCCACAGTCTCCTGCTCTCTTGCTCTTGGTCTCACTCTCGTTCTTTTCCTTGAAGGAAAATTGTTTCTCTCTCTTTCCATATTTTTATTCTCTCTGTGCTCTCATGTCTTACTCTTAAATCTCCCTACTCCTCTTTTTCTTCTTCCTTGCCTTTTCTTCCTCCCTTTCTTGTTCATGTTCTTCATTTCTCTCTTTCCACTTTCTCCCACATTGGTTCCTTCTGCATTTCCTGTTTTCAGACTCTCCTCAGCCCTCATTGCCCAGGTGTGGTCATACCTCTGCTCTTCTTCCATGAGAGAATTTGAGTTAGGATGAGAGCTTGCAACCAGAGCACCATTTTTAAGCCTGAGGCAGGGGAGAATAGTGTGGGCAAAGTACCAAGTCTCTCAAGACTAGAAGCCAACTTACTGTTTTCCCCTTTCCCTTCTACAATAAGAGGTACACTAGTGTTTGTCTCCTGGGCATACATGGGTTTCCAGATAACAGCCCTAGAGTGTCTTTGAAAGCCACAGTTAAAAACACTGGTGTAAGAAACACTCCCAGAAAGCCTTCAGTCTGATAAAAGTCCTAAATGATTAGGAATGAGGACTTTAAAGGAATGTCAGTCGGTGAGGATCAGCTAATCTTGGTGTGTGTGATGGTGGCTCTTTTTCACAGCCTTCTTGAGATTTGGTTCATCTTTAGCTTTTCTCATGGTTGTAACCTTGAGTTGCACAACTAACAGTTCCAAGAGGCAGTTGAGTTGAATAAAAAGTGTTTTGAACTCCTGAGTTATTCTGTTAATGACAGCTACTCAGAAAGGAATCAGGAGTCTATAAATAATGACAGATTAGCACCTTGAATAGACTGTTAGGAATCAAATAGACAGCCTGTTCTTGTGATAGATTTTTGGAGCTGGATGTTTTATTTCTTTATTGACTTATAAGAAAAGAGAAAAAGTAAAGAGTATGTGACAGCTTAAGGCAGAAATAATCTTTCTCCATGTATGTTTAATATATATTGTTTAATTTTTTAATAAGTAAGTAGGGTAAGTTTTGAAGGGACATTGGGGATATGTTGTTCTGTCCTTCTGCAGTGATTAAAATGGGGTTACTGTTTGCAGGGAATGAGCAAATACTCAAAATATTATTGATTTATGATTACATATAATTATGTAGTTATATATTACATGTAGTTACAAATATATGTGGGTATATTAAGTTATATGTAAGACATATAGCAGACATTGTATATGTATATATAGTTACATATAATTATAGATACTTACACAATTTGTGTAATTATGTAATTACACAAATTATTATATTTTTATACAAAATATATCAAAATATAATTTTATATTGAAAACATGGTTCTATGTTTACATTAAAACTGCCCCAAAACTAAGTGACTTAAAATCACAAACATTTCCTTTCTCATGGTTCTATGGGTCTGGAATTCAGAAGCAGCTTAGTCGGGTGATCCTGGCTCAGTCGCTTGCAGTTACAGTCTGATGCCAGCAAGGACTGCAGTCAGCTAAGACTTGGCTGGAACAGAAGGCCATGCTGCTAAGGTGACTCACTCACATGGCTGTTGGCAGGAGACCTCAGTTATTCACCACTTGGTCCTCTCCATAGAGGGCTGCTGGAAAGTCCCTTATGATGTGACAGCTAGTGTTCCCCAGAGTAGATAATCTAAAAGATAAGGCAAAGAGGAAGCCACAGTGCCTCTTATGATCTAGTCCCTAGCATCACACACTATTACTCCTATTTTTTTCTTTTTGTTCAAAGCAAGGCACTAAGTCTATCCCACACTGGAAAAGAGGAAAAGTAGGCTATCTCTTAAAGGGAGGAGTATCAGAGAACGTGTGAGCATATTTTAAAACCATCCATGGGTTTATTTGATTTTCTCTTTCCCCTGATTGGAGATAGTGTAGCTTAGTAGTTAAGAGCATGGACTGTGAAGCCAGACTGCCTGGTTTTGGTTCTGGTTGTACTACTTACTTGTAGTGCAGGTTACTTATCTTCTTTGGACTTTGGTTCCCTTCATCTATACAATGAGAAAAATAATAGCACCTACTTCATAGGAATTGTGAGAAGTAAATTAGTTAATATAAGTAAAGGATGTAGAACCATAGTTGATACATAGAATACTCTCAGTTAATAGACTTTCATATTACTGTTGTAGTTTGAACAACATAGCCTAATTTGCATCTCCTTTTACTTGTATATAATTTAAAATAAATCATGTCCTAACAGATACCACCTAATACAGATTTGCTGGTCATTTTGGCACGTACTTTGGGAATACATGGTAGGAGCAAAATAAGCTGCTGCCTTATTTTATATATAGTGTGGACTCCACCTATAGTAGAATAGCCTGTGAAGGCTCCAGCTTCATAATGGCACACCATAAGGAAATGGCATCCCTCTCTATTCTGAAACTCTAACCTTGAAAGGGTTTTCTTCTAAACTTTAAAACACTCTGCTCTGGGATGTATGGTCCGTGTTCGTTATTCTTAGGGTTCATTCACCTATTCAGCCCATAAATATTTACTAAGTATCTTTGGAGCTCAAAGCAAACTGATTCTTCATAGAACCTTGTTTACTGTGGAGTAGCAAGTAAAATACATATTTTCTAGTTCTCTGAAGTTTATCTGCGTTCATATAATATTTCCATCTTAGATCTGTGGCTGATTTGCTTAGATAGTGTACAGTGCTTATGGATAGAGTTTTTCCTTGAAGTAATCTCTGTAGACGGAATAGGGTGATTACGTTTCCAACACAGTTGGAAAAGTTGTTTAAGGGCAACCAACTCTTTATGATAGTTAAATACTTCAGTAAATACTGCATTTATATCTGCTAGATCTTGACATGGCATTGAGTTGCCCTGGCTCCAGAAAGATGTTTTTGTAAGATGTTTTTAAAAGATGCTCATGAATACCACATGACAAAATTGCAAAAGAGAGCAGATTTGTTTTTGCTTTTGTTTTTGGACATTAAGTATTAGTGGGTTTTGGTTTTTTTTTTTTTTTTTTTTGAGATGTGAACTTAGGTTTAGAGATGATTTAGGAAATCGTTGACCAGAAGGAAATATTACACCGAAGTTCACCATCTTTCTTACAGATGCCGTCAGTCTTCATGACTGGGAAAGTATAATTGGAGTGACTTCTTTTTAAAAGTGCTACCTTGTCCTGCACTGTGGTGTTGTTGTTCAGTCCCTAAGACGAGTCCAACTCTTTGCGACCCCATTGACTGCAGCAAGCCAGTCTTCCCTGTCCTTCACAATCTCCCAGAGTTTGCTCAGACTCATGTCCATGGAGTCAGTGATGCCATCAACCATCTCATCTTCTGTTGCCCCCTTCTGCTCATGCCCTCAATCATGAGGGTCTTTTCCAATGAGTTGGCTGTAACCATGAGGTGGCCAAAGTATTGGCACTGCAGCTTCAGTATCAGTCCTTCCGGTGAGTATTCAGGATTGATTTCTTTTAGGATTGACTGGTTTGATCTCCTTGCTGTCTAAGGGACTCTCAAGAGTCTTCTCCAGCACCACACTTTGAAAGCATCAGTTCTTTAGCACTCCACTTTCTTTATGGTCCAACTCTCACATCTGTACATGACTACTGAAAAAACTATAGCTTTGATTATACGAACTTTTGTCGAAAAAGTGAAGTCTCTGCTTTTGAATATGCTGTCTAGGTTTGTCATAGTTTTTCTTCCAAGGAGCAAGCATTTTTTAATTTCATGGCTGCAGTCATCTGCAGTGATTTTTGGAGACCAAGAAAATAAAACCTGTCACTGTTTCCATTTTTACCCCATCTAATTGCCATGAAGTTATGGGACCAGCTGCCCTGATCTTAGTTTTTTGAATGTTGAGTTTTAAGCCAGCTTTTTCACTTTCTTCTCTCACCTTCATCAAGAGGCTCTGTAGTTCCTCTGCATATCTGAAGTTGTTGATGTTTCTCCCAGCAGTCTTGATTCCAGCTTGTCCTTCATCCACTCCAGCATTTTTCATGATGTACTCTGCATATAAATTCAGTAAGCAGGCTGACAATATACAGCCTTGACATATTCCCTTCCCAATTTTGAACCAGTCCATTGTTTCAAGTCTGGTTCTAACTGTTGCTTCTTGGCCTGCATACAGGTTTCTCAAGAGATGGGCAAGGTAATATGATATTCTCATTTCTTTAAGAATTTTCCAATTTGTTGTGATCCACATAGTCAAAGGCTTTAGCATAATCAGTGAAGCAGAAGTAGATATTTTTCTGGAATTCCCTTGCTTTCTCTGTGATCCAGCAGATGTTGGCAATTTGATCTCTCCTTCCTCTGCCTTTTCTAAATCTAGCTTGTACATCTGGAAGTTCTTGGTTCACATACTGCTGAAGCCTAGCTTGAAGGATTTTGAGCATTACCTTGCTAGCATGTGAAATGAGCACAACTGTTGGATAGTTTGAACATTCTTTGATATTGCCTTTCTTTCGGATTAGAGTGAAAACTGACCTTTCCAGTCCTGTGGCCACTGCTGAGTTTTCCAAATTTGCTGGGATATTGAGTACAGCACTTTCGTAGCATCATCTTTTAGGATTTGAAATAGCTCAACTGGAATTCAATCACTTCCACTAGCTTTATTTATAGTAATGCTTCCTAGGACACTCTTGACTTCACACTTCAGGATGTCTGGCTCTAGGTGACTGACCGCACCGTCATGATTATCTGTGTCCTTAAGACCTTTTTGTATAGTTCTTTGTATTCTTGCCACCTCTTCTGAATCTTACCTGTTTCCACTAGGTCCTTGCCATTTCTGTCCTTTATTGTGCCCATCTTTAGGTCAGCTATTTACTACTGAAAGACATAATGAAGAAAGTAAAAATCACTTTAATCTGTTTACCCAGAAATAGTTATCATTACATGATGGTAAAGCATCTGCCTACAATGCAGGAGACCTGGGTTCAGTCCCTGATTTGGGAAGATCTCCTGGAGAAGGAGATAGCAGCCTACTCCAGTATTCTTGCCTGGAAAATCCCATGGACCGAGGATCCTGGCAGGCTACAGCCCACGGGGTTACAGAGTCGGACACGACTGAGTGACTTCACTTTCACTTTGTACATATAAACTATATTTTAGGATAATGTATTTTAGATATTTAGGTAATATATTTTGGAATTATCTGTGAACATAGTACAGTGTAAATATCTCTTGACACAGTTTGGAAGACTGAGTAAGGAATTTCATTTCAAACTTGAAAAAGTTAAGTTAATATTTAACTTTCATTATTCATAGCTGGAAAATCTTAAGTAATATTTCTGGAGAAGTCTGGCATTAATAAATCCTCACTAACTTTGATTTATAACAAGAAATAAAAGGTTCTGCTCTGAGCCTAGGATTTCTGTATTCCTCCTTAAGTCCATTTATTTATTTGGGAGGTTCACAATTGAAATATATTCAGGTTAATAGCAGATAATTGATATGAAAATTTAATTTTTTATTTTCCACAATGACCATTTAAAGTTCTGTGTAGGTTGGGTCTTTTTGTACCTGAGCATTCATTTGCCTATCGTTTTCATGCTGCAGATATATTCCACCTCTCAAGTTAAATTTAGCTGAGGAATTGTTAGGCTCAGGTTATAATTGCTCTTTCTCTTCTCTTCACTTTCCCAGCCTCTGCAGTACTTTGACAAGCTTCACTCCTCCTGCAAGCAGTGTTTTCAGTGTGTGTCTTTTATGCGCTGTCGACAGGCTTTTTCCATGTTCTGCTGGCCTCCTACTCAGTGAATGCCACCACCGCCTCCACCCCCGCATTAGTGCAGGAGTGGGAAATAGAGCTGGGCAGAGTCATTGAACTTTCAGCATCTACTGTATGAACAGCCCTCAAAAGACCCTTTCTTTTATCCTTCTTAGACCTCTTGCTTACAGTAAGAGTCAAGTTACCCCCAAATGGTTCTTAACTGCCTTGATTATGGGCTCAAGGTTCAAAAAGCTGGGCTTTCATTTAAATATGGGTAACAGGGTGAAAATACTGTGTTTTCCATTTAAATGCCACCTTAACATTATTTATTGGACAAATAACATTATAAAAATAACAATGGAATTCATTTTAATGAAAAGAAAAAAACGCCCTAAATTCTGCAATTCTGGTCATTAATTTCGTTTTTCTATGTTTCCTTCCAGACCTGGTCTGTGTTTATGCAGTTTTTGCATTATTATAATCAGAGTAGCTAGTTGATTTCTTGAGTTTTTCCTTTAATATAGCCATTTTTCCATTTTTTTTTTCATACTCTCTATGGTGATACTTAAATGAGTTTATTTTTCGGTGGCTACTTCACTAAAGGGTATACAGTGATAAATGAGCCCCTGTTCCACCGTGGTTCTCCACTTACCCAATTCCTTTCCCTTACCTTAGTTTCTTGTGATGTAACAGGATCTTTATATTCTTTTTTTCAAGCTTGATTCTTTCCCTTTTTTTTTTTTACCAGTTTTCAGAATAATGTGTTGGGTTTCCAGAATCCTCTAAAGAAAACCAGTACAAATTTGTTGGATTTTTTTTCCTATATACAATATTTTTTATTTAAAATGGTTTGGAGTTTGGCTTTAAAACAGGCAGCAGCAATGTTCCTCATCAGCCTGACATCTCTCTTACCATGTCACACTGGCTTCAACTAGCAATATTTCATTAAATCCAAAAGGAAAAAGCAGTTTGAATGTTGAGGGGGAAAAAATCCAGTTCTGAGAACAGTTAACATTAGTTTGTAAGTTAAAACGAGGGCTAGGTTTCATGTTGCTTTATGCACCCTTGTCCTCCCATACAGAACTGGAGATGTCATTTACCTGACCCAGGCAGGCACTGATAGACACACAGGTACACACACATACACATACGCACTCACCCCTTCCTCCAAACAACACAGATCCGAGCATGTCAAAGGGACAGTGAAGATCTTTGCTTCTTATCACTGTGACCTCATGAATTTTAGCATATTTGGTGTTTTTCAGTCTGTTATATCTCTTCTTTTTAGTGCCCAGAATGGCCATCTTTGGCGAGTGGGAATACCTTCAGATTGTCTTCCAAGTCCTTTATGATGGAACCTTAGTCATCTTTTTAGTGTCGTTGCTTTCTGATATGACAAGATATTTCAGGCTTATCTTGTATTCGCTGGTATTTTTTTAACTACAAAATATCTTACTGAATTAGATGTATTATCATGCCTCCTAGTGTAAAATGTTCAGGTTGTTCCCATTTTTATATATTAATTTTTCAACCAATATCTGAGATGTAATTTTTTTTTTAGTTTTCAGATTATGCCTTTTGTGTATATTTTCACATATAATTACTGATCCAGAGTATAAAGATTCATTTAACTCTTAAAAATATTGCCAAATTGAATTGCAAAGGATTATTTTTAATATTCACTAAGATAATCATATAAAGTCATAAATTACTCTTGTTTATCATTACTGTTTAGTCGTTCAGTAGTGTCTGACTCTTTTACAACGTCATGGACTGCATCCCACCAGGCTTCTCTTGTCCATGGGATTTCCCAGGCAGGAATACTGGAGTGGGTTGCCATTTCCTTCTCCAGGGGATCTTCCAGACCCAGGGATAGAACTTGCATCTCTACATTGGCAGGCAGATTCTTTACCACTGAGCCACCAGGGAATCCCATTCTTGTTTATTACTTTTTTTGCTAATTATGAAATTATGTATACTTCTGTATGTTTATTATGTTTTTATAATATTATGTGAATTATCTACTTATGCTGTTTGTTTTATTTGCCCATTAGGGTCTTGATTTTTTTTAAAGACAGAAAGTTGTTTCTTTATATGCTTTGAATGTTAACCTTTTGTTATATTGGTTGAAAATACTTGAATTCTGTTATATGTTGACCAATAATTAACTTTCTTTGAGAATGATCACCAAATTTTAAACATAAATATTAATTTGTTGTATTCGGTTATCATGTAAGCTTGGCAGTCACTTTACTTTTTCAGACCTCACTTCCCTCATCTGTCATGTATTGAATTGAACTTGATCTCTTAGATCCTTTCCAGCTGGGACAGCCAAGATTTTCTCAGCTAAAGATTAGCTATTTAAATAACCCTTGTACTTGCTCTTTTAAATAGAGAATCTTTCCCAAGGAAGCCTTCTTTCACAACCTTCTAGTAAAATTAAACTTCAGTATTCCTTCCCTACCCACAGGGTTTGGTAGAACTCTGAGAAAGAACATGATTTGGTAGAAGTGTATTTTTTGGTTTACTTAAGTGAGATTCTTTGATTGTTGGTTTTTTCAAGTAGTAAGGAAATGATTTTACTCTCAAACTTGTTAGATCTTGTATTATTTCCAGTAAATGACAGATTGGGTTCAGCCTTTTGAAAAAGCTTTATGTAATAGAATTTTCAGAAGTATATTGAGACAAAACTTAGTAAGTTTAAAAATAGAGATACTAATAAGTCTTTTTTAAAAAAAAAAAAAAAGAAAAGCTTATGTAGCTTTGCTAGGGAAAGATATATGAACTATCCCCATTTCAAGGCTACAATTAACAGTCTGATCTAAAACAACTGCAGTGACCGCTAAAACTAATCAGATGGTAATTTACAATAGAAATACTAACTATAATACAGATGTTTGAGTGAGTTCCCATGACTTACAACTGACTTTGTGTCCTCTTTGAGAATGGCTTCTAATACGTCTATGTTTTCATCTTTTTCAAAATGTGTCATTTTGTGTTATCCTCAGAATGGTTGGAAATGTGTCATTTTTTTTTCATGTTTATATTTTGCTCTCATTCAGAGATTAGACTTCCAATAACTTTGTTAAAAAATAGAGACCCCAAAAGTAAACAAACAAATGGATATTTGATAAAGCATTCAGGAACTCATTTCCTTTAGAGGTTTCTGGGTCTTCTCTTAAAGCCAATTTATTGTTACTTTTTACATGTATGAACCTCATTTAAGTGGAGGTTCTTGATTAGCGGCAGACACTTGGACCACTGGCCATCTGAAACAGAGGAAACAATAAAGGCGTATAAAGGATATCCAATAAACTTGAAATCACTACTGTAGTCAAAGCCATTTAACATATAACTACATGGCTCAAAAAACTGGGCCTGTTGGTTCCAGTTTTTTCATGTACACTGAATTATACATGGATTGTTTTCTCTCACATCGTATCTGTCATAAAGGAGCTCTAAGCCAAGTTTGGGTTCTGCCCCACACAAGGGCACAAGCCTTCTCCATAACCTTTTAGGTATTAATTTCTCCCATGGTTTCAAGTTATTTTTCCTACTCCTGTTTTCTGTAGGCTCAACTTCCTACCTTATATCTTTGTTATATGTGATAGTGCCTTTCCAGCTTTTCATAAGTTTGCCTAATACCTGTGAGAAGTGTAATTCCACCCTAAGAGGTTTGAGAGTAAAGACCAAATAACTTGCCATAAATATCAAACACTTTTGAAGTTCCCTTCTTTATGTTTTAATGTAAAAATGGATTTCCCCTCAGAATTTCAAGAAAAAATTAATGAATCATGAAGATGCATTATATGTATATCCTGTGGCTTTGTCTCCGAAAGTAGAATTGGTTATGCAGAAGTAAAATTTCAATGAAAAATACCTTAAATTGTCCATACATTGCAAGGTAACTACTATTGATTCTCGGTGAGTCCAGCACAGGCACTTTTTTCTCCAGTGTTGAAAGTGTTTAATCTTCCTTCATTCGAAGGCCACATAAAGCAATTGGCTTGCATTTGGGGCCTCATTGTTGTTCAGTCCAACTCTTTGCCACCCCCATGGACTGCAGCACACCAGGTTTCCCTGTCCTTCATTATCTCCGGGAGTTTTCTCAGACACATGTCCATCAAGTCGATGATGCCATCCAACCATCTCATCCTCTATTGCCCCCTTCTCCTCCTGCCCCCAATGAGTTGGCTCTTTGCATCAGGTGGCCAAAATATTAGAGCTTCAACATCAGCCCTTTCAGTGAATATTTAGTGTTGATTTCCTTTAGGATTGACTGGTTTGATGTCCTTGCTGTCCAAGGGACTCTCAAGAGTCTTCTCCAGCACCACAATTTGAAAGCATCAATTTTTCAGTACTCAGGGCCTCATTGGATGAATATTATATTGTCTTTGACTGTAAAATCACAATCGACATGGCCAGGAGACCTGAGACCACCATTCACTCTGTTCACACTGAAATCCTGGGTAGAGTTGCCTGCTGCTGCTGCTAAGTCGCTTCAGTTGTGTCCAACTCTGTGACCCCGTAGACTGCAGCCCACCAGGCTCCCTCGTCCCTGGGATTCTCCAGGCAAGAACACTGGAGTGGGTTGCCATTTCCTTCTCCAATGCATGGAAGTGAAAAGTGAAAGTGAAATCGCTCAGTTGTGTCCAACTCTTAGTGACCCCATGGACTGCAGCCTACCAGGCTCCTCCATCCATGGGATTTTCCAGGCGAGAGTACTGGAGTGGGTTGCCATTGTCTTCTCCGTAGAGTTGCCTACGTGAAATTATTTTTCTATGTTACTTACTTTGGGTTGAGTTCATACTGTTGAGTTTGAGTAGGTTGATTGCTTGTAGGATGTTGCTGGATTGGACCTTGATGCACATCTTTTGCATATACATGCCCCAGTTTGAGAAGCACCTCTGTATTTAAAGTTTTGTCATATAAAGGGAAAAGATTTATTTTTAACTACATAGTTCTTCCCAATGCTAGACTCATGAAGTATTCTTGTATCTGATTTTATATTCATTTCTGTTTTGTGAAAAAAATAAGCATTTAGTAACATTATCCTTTTAACCCAAAATGTAATGCCATAGTACAGTTTAGTACATCTTTTTGAAATGCCAATCTCAAATCCAGAGCTTATCATATAAATACCATAATTTTGCTATTGATTTCAGTGTAAGACACAAATTTCTTTTGTCAGAGGCTCAATAAAGGAAGTGTGCTTATGTTAAGTATATTGAAAATTGCTTTCTTGCGGGTCAGCTGCTGCAACCCCAAGAGGAATGGTCAGTTTTCTATATCCCAGAAAAAAAGGAAAGAAAACTGCCTGTCAGTCCTTTAAAAAACGAAAACAAAAAAAGCCAGACATCTTCCTTGAATTTCATACTCCCACCCTTCTCTTCATTTTGGTCAGAAATATTTTCTGTTTCCCTAAGATTAGCTTGTACTCTAAGAGAAAATATTTAAGAAAATTTCTGTTTAAGATTGGAATTAGTTCAATTTCAGAATTATCTTTTGCTGATGCCAAATGTTTAGTTTCTTGTTAAGAATCATGATTTTATTAATTTTAAAATTTTAACTCTTATTTTTTATAAGGCATTTAAGTAATGTGTAAAAGTGCATAAAGTTTAAAAATGACTCCAGATTCTACCAATAGTGCTAATCCTGACTAATATTAGATAAGCATCATCCAGGAAGCATTCTCTTTACATATATGTTAATACAAAGAAAGAAAAAGTTAATGAGTAGAAGAATCAAGTTGTACAGCTCATGCTAATCATGGTCTTTTTCAGTAAAATTATTGGATTTTTAAAAAATAAATACATTGTAAAACCTTTAACCATGAGAAAAACATTATTTATCAAAAGGTCCCTTAAAGTTTAAAAAAAAGATTGTGAAAAATTTAGATTAAAATTACATTTAGCTATATTTTAGGCAATATTTCTTAATTCTCTTAAGGGAATTAGTATTATTTGTTCTTCCCTGACTTGTATTTTAAAATTGTTACTAATTTAATATTAGGACTTCCCTCTAGCTCAAACAGGAAAGAATCTGCCTGCAATGCAGGAGACCCAGGTTTGATCCCTGGGTTGGGAAGGTCCTCTGGAGAAGGGAATGGCAGTCCACTCCAGTATTCTTGCTCGGAGAATCCCTCTGGGTAGAAGAGCCTAGCAGGCTACAGTCCATGGGGGTCACACAGAGTCGGACACGACAGAAGCGACTTAGCACAGCATAGCACACTCCGTTCTATGACCATAATTACCATAATTGTTTAGCTTTAGTGTTATATGTGAATGGGTTCACTGCCTACAGTGGACCCCTTTACCGTGACTTTTCTACTCCTGAGTTCTTCATTTTGATTTATGTCTACTTTGTCTGAATTTCTGACACTGTGTTTCTCAGGGTCAGTCACATAGGCATTATGTGACAGATTCTTAAATATTTAATGGTGTCTACCCTTTGCCAGTGACATCTTGGCTGGGTATCATATTCTTGAACATACTTTCTTTTCCTCAGAACTTTGTATTCATAGTGTTGCTTCATTGTTTATTGACATTGACTGTTGCTGTGGAGAAATCTGAAGCCAGGCTTACTTTCTTGCCACTTTGTAGGTAACTTGGTGTTTTTTTTTTCTCCTTGGATCCCAAAAGTATTAATTTTGTAATCAAGAAAGTTCTTGGTTTTACTTATTCACTATTCTTTCAGTACAAATGTAATTCTTTTGTTTCTTAGACTATACCCTTAAATACATTTTCTGTTCTATTGTTGGTTTCTCTGCTTTGAGGATAGCAGTTATCCTTGTGTTGGATTGACTGTATCTTCTGTAATTATCATCTTCCTTCCAGTTGCTTACATCTTTGACTTTTCTCCTAAATTCAATGCTTGGTTTATTTTTTTAATTTAATTATTTTGGCTTAAATTCGCACCTGTTTATTAGCTCTTAGTTAGGTCAGAAGTTCGGTGGACTCAGGTGTGTTTTCGGCTTGGAAGTGGAAGTGTTAGTCATTCAGTCGGGTCCAACGTTTTGTGACCCCATGGACTCACCTCCTAGGCTCCTCTGTCCATGGGATTCTCCAGGCAAGAATACTAGAATTGGTTGCCATTTCCTTCTCCTGGGGATCTTTGCAACCCCGGAATCAAACCTGGGTCTCCTGCATTGCAGGCAAATTCTTTATCATCTGAACCACCAGAGTGTTTTCTGCTTAGTATTTCACAAAGCCAAAATCAAGGTATCAGCTGGGCTGGGTTGTTATCTAGAGACTCTAGGGAAAAATCTGCTTCTAAGCTTGTTGGCAGATTTCAGTTCCTTGTGGTTAGAACGCTAAGGTCCAGTTTTCTTTCTGGCTATTGTCCATCCTGCTCCTAGCAGTTGGATGGTGCTCTCCAATCTTTGCACATGGCCTCTTCATCTTCATAGCCAGCAGTGGTGCCTCAGACCCTTCTTGTGCTTCAGATCCGTCTGACTTCTCCTCCTGCCAACAATGCATACTGTATTTTACTTGCATTATGTTCATATGATTGCTGTGCCTTTTGTCTTGTGAGCAGCTCTGTCCAGCCATTTTCTTTGCTCTGATATAAACATTACTGAATCCGCCCTGACTGCATTTCCACAATATTTAAGATTCAGTTGTTTTTCCTTCTGAGCTACAGTTCAAGAATAGAGATTTTCCTGATTTATTTATTTTTCTACATGCTGAGGATATGGGGATAGGGCTTAGAGAGTAAATGGATATTAAAATATAAAGCCTTAATAATTAAAACTGTATGTATTGATATAGAACTATCTTTAGGATACTTTTTTCTTATTTGTTTATTGGAGTATAATTGCTTTACAATGTTTTTTTAGTTTCTGCTACACCACATCATGAGTAAGCCATATATTCACATATATTCCCTCCATCTTGAGCCTGCCCCCACCCTGCCCCATCCTACCCATCTAGGCCATCATAAAGCACCTAGCGGAGCTCCACGTGCTATACAGCAGCTTCCCACTCGGTGTAGTTTACACGTGATAGTGTATATATGTAACGAGTGCCATTGTGGAAACAATTAGAAGAGTGTGTATAAATGGATCTTTACACATTGACTCACATATTTGCTGTTGATTACCTAAAATTTATCTCTGAAATGATAGATAAAGCATTACTTGGTTGCCTGTAGGAAAAGCACTTGAGGGGTAATAGGATGGGTTTGGGAGGGAGGCTTTTCTCTGTGTATCTTTTTATACTTTAAAAGTTTTGAACAAGGTGAACGAATTACTTATTTAAAGACACATGAGCTCTTTCTTCCCTTCTGAGACTTTATTGCGCCATCCTGGAATTCCTCAACCCTGCAGAAAGTATATCCTGTCCCCATAGGGAACTTTGCGCCAGTCTTCCAACTCTGGGGGGATCTGAAAGGCTTAGCATCAGTGAGGTGGCTCCAAGTTAGTCATTTCCCTGTCACTTTCCAGCCTCCGTGTCTGTCACACTCCAGTCAGAAATTTGTGTTTCTCTCCAAATCTAGGCCTGTTAGTAGAAATTCTTGCAATTTTTTTGATTCACCAGTATCACTTTTGGGGGTTGAGGACAGAGTAGGAGGTATGCAATAATCCCTTCTTTCTTGGCTAGCACTTTTTAAAATGTGTGACATAATGTTTTACCCGATTCCTTTCTGGTTACTGCTAGCCATTTTTGTTGTTGTTATTTAATGTTCATTATTTTTAGTTCAGAGGATTTGGAATTTGGGTAGGGAGATTCTAATTTCAGTTTCCACGTTTAATTTAATTGCTGGCACCATCTTTGTGTCCCCTGTCTTTCTTCGGTAGTAGGCTCCATCTGAACACTGTCCTGCTCTGCTCCTGGCTTCTGTTGCCTTTCCTGCGCTTAACTTTCATCCTGGTCTTGGTCATGTGTAGCCAGTCTCCCAGCCCCACTAACCCGGCCCATGTGAGGGGTGCATCAGGCAGGAAGGATTTCTCAGTGCTACTCAGCTTCGCAGGGCTCAGGTGGTTTGGAGCATCCTCATAGCACCCTAGTTCAGGGGAAATGAGAGGCTGATGGCCACATCCCCTTTATACAGCTTTTGCTTAACACGCACACACAAGTGCCTGTGTTTCTTTTATCTGCCAGTGTTTTGCTTTAAAAGTTCATCGCCCTTTCAACATAAATTCTCATAATTATTTCTTAATTTGTAACCTTGCTTTGCCAAAGATTTGCAGTGCTGACAGAGATATCTTTCTGAAACTGAGAAGCAATCATGCCATTTTCCTGTTTACAAATGTTTTACTAGCCCCACATCCACTTTAGGGAAAATGTGCTAAAAATAAAAGCTATTCCAAAGCAAATCAGTTTTAGCCTGAGAGTGTAAGTTCATGGGAGCAGGGACTTTTCCTTCCCTGTTGTACCCCAGCATGAAGAACAGTGCAGAGTAGGTACTCCAAAAATATTTGTTGAATTAAGTGATAGGTTCCTCTCAACACTTCTTTCCAATAGATAAATCTCATGGCCCAAATAACTTGGCTGACTACAGTCCATGGAATCGCAAAAAGAGTCAGACATAGCTACTAAACCACCCAACAATAATATATACCTAATAATCATTTAGAATGAATTTTGATCTAGTAATAGCTTACTGATCAGGTTGCAGAGTCTGTCATTTGGAAACAGCCAGTTGAAGCAATCATTAACAGCAAAAGTGTGCAGTTTGAGTAGTTTTAATACGCTATGTTAACGAACATTGTATTCAAATAAAGGGTAATGGTATAACAGATGTAATCACAGTGGGATTGACTTAGAAGTCTAGAAAAGGTCTGCTGTCATGAGGGTCAGAAGTGCTGTATGGGACTGGTTGAGGTAGGTTCTATGCTGTAGAAACTAAGTAAAGTGAGAGTCGGTATAGATGGCATCACCTGGAAAAGTTTCAGGTGCGTAAATAGCCAGATTCTCTGAAACGGGAATGTAGGAGCCCATTCAGGCAAAGCCAGAAACATCTCTGCATCTGTGTCAAATTAGAAACATCGATCGGCTTTTTATTTCCTAACTTAGTCAAATTTAAATTTACTGCTGAGGTAGTGCTAAAGCAGGCAGGCTTCCATGCTGCTGGTAGGAGTGTATATTGATACAAACTTTTTGGAAAGCAATTTGGTGGTATATTTTAAGAGCTTTAAAGGCATTCATGCCATTTGACCTAGTAGTTTGACTTCTGGGAATTGTCCCAAGGAAATAATCCTTTTTTTAAAAAAAGGGTCTAAGCCTCAAAAAAATTTTAAGTGTTATTTTTAATATGTAATTACTTCGTTTATAGTATCAAGAAATTGGAATAATATAAATGTCTCACAGAAGGAAAAGAGATAAACAAATATATTCCACTCAAAGAGATATTATGACTGAAGTTAAAATATATTTAATACGTTGTAAGATAGAAAATTTCTTAAAATGTTAAATGAGAAAAGCAAACCACAAAGAGTATAGAAGTTGAACTGTATTTAAAAACAGAAGAAAAGACTGGTGGGAAATTTACCAAAAAAGTAAATCTTTATTTTTGGTCACCAAAACTTACTTTTTAAGGAGAGCAATCAGATAGTTCTTGTTGAGCACTTTTGAAAGGGAAATATATAAATATCCATGTTTCCTTGGAAAGAGAGCTTTGTAGTAGAGAAAGGGTAATTAATAAAGCTGTATATAGCTGAATGGTGATATTCATCTCCAGATCTCCCAAACCCCTCTGTTTAAAGCCACATTTACAAAGCATTCTAATTTTGACAGCAGAATAACACACCCCTAGATGAGAGTCTCTAAAATCCTAGTTATTCAGTTATTACAAAGGCTGTGCCTCTATTACAAGTGAATAAATTGACATTTTGTTAGCTAGTCTCCTATGGATTTGGTTAATGAGTTGGTTTCCCAAGAGCCTAATTCTTGCTCTTAAGTGGCATAAAATCAGATTTTTGAACTTGGAAGTCTGTGGTCCAGATCCTGGATCTTTTTGATCCCCAACCAAATAAAGCAGCAGCCCTAGAGTACTGCTCAAACCGTTAGCCATCTAGCCCATTGTTTCAGTGATAAAAGAAGAGCAGAAATTAAAGGGAAAAAAATGTTAATTTTTATGTGATGAGCTGGTCTCTGAGTTAAAAAAAAGAAGAAGAAGAAGAAGCTAGAAAGAATAGTGGTCTTCCCTTAAGTGGAAAGTACTTGATAACTCATTTAGGAAAACTTTTGATTGTCAATCTATTTTAGTTTTTCTTATTTGAATTATGATCTAGCTAAGTATAGTCACTTAATGTTTGACTTACTAATTAGCTTCTTTAGCAGTATTACATATTATACCATCAGGCTCTATACTTCATTCGTGCATTTGTTTAAATAAAAGGTTTATTCACACCATTTGATTCATTCATTTAGAGTGTACAGTTTTAGAACATAATCAATTTTAGAACATTTTCATTACCCCTAAACAAAACTATGTACCTACTGACAATTACTTTCCATTTTCTTCCTAACCTCCCAGGCCCAAGTCACTACTAATCTCCTTTCTGTCTCTATAATTTTGCCTACTTTGGATATTTCATCTTAATTGAATTATATAATATGTGCTCTTTTATTACTTTCTATTTCATTTGAAGGTCTGATGTTGAAGCTGAAACTCCAGTACTTTGGCCACCTGAGGCAAAGAGCTGACTCATTTGAAAAGACCCTGATGCTGGGAAAGATTGAGGGCGGGAGGAGAAGGGGACGACAGAGGATGAGATGGCTGGATGGCATCACTGACTCAATGGACATGAATTTGGGTGGGCTCCAGGAGTTGGTGATGGACAGGGAGGCCTGGCATGCTGCAGCTTATGGGGTTGCAAAAAGTCAGACACGACTGAGTGACTGAACTGAACTGAACTGAACTGAATTTTATTTCTAATTTCCCTTTCTATGGCTCTGCCACATTTTATTCATCCCTTCATCTGTTGGTGGACATTTTTAATATTTCCACTTTGGAGCTAATATAAACACCACTAAAAACATTTGTGTAAAAGCTTTTGTATGGGCATATATATGTTTTCATTTCTCTTGGGTGTATATATTCTAAGAGTGAAATCTCTGGGTCATAGGATACTTCTGTATTTAACATTTTGAGGCAGACTGTTTTCCAGAGTGGCTGCACTATTTTCTAATCCCGTCAACAATGTATGAGAGTTCCTGCTTCACATCCTCACCAGTACTTGTTATTATGTTGTTGTTGTTCAGTTGCTAAGTCATGCCTGACTCTGTGATCCCGTGGATTGTAGCACACCGGGCTTCTCTGTCCTCCCAGTATCCCCCGGAGTTTGCTCAAATTTGTGTCCATTGAGTCACTGATGCTATGTAACCATCTTATCCTCTGCTGCCCCCCTCTCCTTTTGCCTTCAATCCTTCCCAGTATCAGGGTCTTCAAATCTCCAAAGTATTGGAGTTTCAGCTTTTACAACAGTCCTTCCAATGAATATTCAGGGTTGATTTCCTTTAGGATTGACTGGTTTAATTTTGTTATTATATGCATTTTTAATGGTAGCCCTCCTAGTGGATGTGAAGTGTATCTATCTCATTATGACTTTAATTTTCATTTCTCTAATGATGTTGAGTACCTCTTCATGTGCTTATTGACCATTTGCATATTTTCTTTGGAAAAATGTCTACTCAAATCCTTTGCTCACTTTTAAATTGGGTTTTCTTTTATTATTGAATTATAAGAGCTCTTTATATATTTTACATATAAGTTCCAGATTATATATATATTTGTAGATATTTTCTCCTGTGGGTTTTCTTTTTACTGTCTTAATGTCCTTTGAGACACATAAGTTTTTAGTTTTGATAAAGCCCAATTTTATTTCTTGTGCTTTTGTTTTCATATCTGATAAACCATTGCCTGATCCAAAATCACAGAAATTTACATCTATGTTTTCTTCCAAGAGTTTTGTAATTTTACCTCTTACATTTAGATCTTTGATCCATCTGGAGTGATTTTTTGTATTTGGTCTAAGAAAGTGTCCCAGCTCCATTCTTTTGCATGTGGATATCCAGTTATCCCAGAATCATTTGTTGAAAAGACAAATATTTTTCCATTGATTTGTCTTGGCACTCTTGTTGAAAAATCAAGTGACTATGAATGTGGAGGTTTATTTCCAGACTCTCAGTTCTATTCCATATATTTATATGTCCATATGTTTATATTTTTATATTCATTCTATTTCCCTAGAGAAGGAAATGGCACTCCATTATTGCCCACTCCAGTATTCTTGCCTGGGAAATCCCATGGACAGAGGAGCCTGGTGGACGATAGTCCATGGGGTCACAAAGAGTTGGACATGACTGAGTGACTAACACTTTCACTTTCATTCATTCTGTAAAGGTTTATTGAGCATCTTTATATGCCAAGCATTGTGCTTGACATGTCCATTTTACTTGCTTTTGAAAACCAAACCATACCTCTTCAAAGCCCAAATCTTCTTTAAAACTCATTCTAATAGGATGTAGCATCTCTTTTTCTTAATGAGATATAAAATAATTTTCTTTCATAGCCAAACCTATAGAGGTAATTTTAGCTTCATATGATTGCACATGGTCTTTTAGCAAGTTGTAGTTTATCCAGGTATATAAATGTCCAGAAGTCTGAGTGATTTTAGAGGGCTTGGAAGAACGAAAATTGATCAGGGATAGTCCGCTGAATATATTGAAGATGAAGTTAGTTTTAAAGTGGATGAAGAATGGACTGCCTGTGATTAGGGGTTCCTGGCAAGTGCGGAGTATCCCACATGCAACTTGACAGGTCTGGGAAATTGGTGAGTCTAGTTACTGATGGCAGTGTGACCGGAGAGAAATGGTGGAGGGGTTACTGGACTGGATACTCATAATTCTGCTTCCAAATTTTATTTTTGTAGCAGTTCCTTGCCAATGTGAAGTTACAGAGGGAAAAGAATATTTTTAGATAATGAATTGTTACTCGGTTTATGCTGAATTAAAGGAGGGAAGATTTTTATATAATGGTGGTGGCTGGTCTCTAGATACGGACTGTGGTTGTAGGAATTGAGGGTGAAGCCAAAGAAATGTAAACTTAGCAGAACTTGATAATTATTGAAAATAACTAAACATGATTCTAGTGTTTTAACTTGAGGACATTGGAAAGATAATTATACCAGTGCTTACCCTAATGAATAAAGTGAGAAAAAATGGTATATAAACTTTGAGTTTGTCTGCTTATTGGCGAAATATAAAAGATGCCAACCTAACTGTTAGTGTATCATATCCAGTCTGAAAGCCAGGAGCTTTCAACATTCTGTTGACACAAACAGTTGATTTTCCTTTCCATAGCTGTCTGTTCATTTCTGAAACCTATATTGTAAAATGAGTTTTCAATGTCTAATTATAAGCATTAAGCAGTGGCTTTATTTTCTCTGCCTGTAAAAGTGTTAAGAAATACTGTACTTTGTCAGTGACTTTGAAAGACCTAGGAAAGTTACCCAGATTCCATGGTTTGCTATTACCATTAACAATATTATTGTTTTGAGGGAGGAAAAAACTTTAATATTGACTACACTGAAAAACAAAGTCTATATAGCAATGTAGATAAATTTCAGCTGCTCATGATGCTTTAAACATTAAAATTTGGATGTTTTAGGAAATGTATTACATTTTGAAACTCAGTACTATACATTTATTTACCCATCCTAAATTTTCTTTCAGGAATTGTTCCATCTTCCGTTGTCCTGACTTCTTTCCAGGTGATGTCAAGAGTTTTTCTAATATGGGCAGTAACACATAGTGTCAAAGAGGTAAGCATTTAAATAGACAAAAATAAAATAATATTAGCATTAACAAACTTTAGTCAACTTTTCTTTCTCATATGTGTATGCTAAAGATGGAACTCCACGTCATATCAATATAGCCCAAATAAAATTCACTTGTACTACAGGAATTGGGTTACTTGTGGGAAATATACCTCAAATATACAGAATTGAAAAAAGGAGACCAATTACACAAAGTCCTGAAGTCTCAGTTCCCTTGGAGATTTGGCTGGTGTGGCTACAGTCTGCACCTCAGTTATATTTTTCTAGTGTCTTGTTTGAATTCAGCACCATAAACTCTGGACAGCTGCATCTTTGTAGTGGGACTGTTGGGGAAGTGAGGGACATAAATTCATTCCCAGTCCAATCTTTGTCGGACCAGGGTAAAGTAACAAACGTGTTCATACCCGGTCCACTTGCATCAGTGGAATTCCCAAGTGTGCTGAGTCTAGTGGTTTAGGGAGATGAGTGCTCTTCTGAGGGTCTGAGGTGGATGCCCAGGCAGGCCAGCTTCTTATAAGAACTGGAGGGAGGAAACCATCATTACCATGGCTATAAATCCACAGCTGTCCTTCATTGTCTGGTATCGGAGAAGGGAATTGTTTTCCAGTATGTTTTTTGCTTTTTAAAAGCCCATTATTGTTAATGTCGCCATGAGGCAGAGCACCGATACCCACCAGGAAGATTCAGTTTTCAGTTTTCTGGTCCCAGGAACTTAGCACCAGCATTACTGGGTACTTTTGCCTCATGAAATGTGCTTATCTATTAGCATTATCCTGGTGTTTCGTCTTCTAGTACTCTGAAATCCCTGTCAAAACACTAGGTTTCTCAGGATTTATTTAGACAGTTTCATTTGTTTTTTAACTAGTGATTGTTTTTTTAACTTTTTATTGGTGTATGGTTTATACATACAGAAAAATGCACATAGTTAAGTTTTTAATGAAAATTGACTAAGCTAAGTTGTTCTTGTTACAGATCCACAGAATTTTTCTTTTAAGCTCATTCACTCCTTGAAGATGTCTGTTTACACTTTCTTTGTAGGAAGGATGTAAAACAATCTCATGTTTTGACATGATTACTTTTTAGAATGGCCACATTTCTTTAAAAAAAAAAATAAGTCAAAAAACAGGCAAGTAAGTCCTAACGTGGCATATTGCCCCTTGTTCTCAGTTGTTTCTGGAATAAGAAAAAGTTACTCTCTTCATTGGCTTCAAAGTCCTTTCTGTAAATCATTTGTAACCTGTATTTCTTCTTTCTTTCCTTTCCATTTAACCAGCAACTCATAGTTCTAACTTGCCAATAGTCTTAAGTGACCTGAACTTTCTTCCTAATAGTAACTCATTTATATTCTTAAACAAGTAATTATGTACTTCTAATAATTAAATGTTAGTTACATGAAGATAGAGTGTTATCAGCTGTGGAGTGTTTATAATCAGCCAAGAAAGTCAGATACGAGGTGTCCAGGAGCTAATGCTCCAGCTGATGGATTATTCATGGCCTCTGCTTCTCCTCTCTTCTGCTTCAGGAACCATTCCTCTGCTTCTTACCACTTCTGGCAAAGAGTGTAGACAAGTAAATCAAAAATGCTTACAATTCAAGTTAAACAGTTGTTACCATATTGCTGTTACCAACATTTCCTAGAATTTCCTGGGCAGCGCAATAAGACAGCTTGGCTTAAAAAGCTATTACATGTCTCTGTGGATTACAGGTATGTGGACCTGGCCATTGCCCTTAGTAACCACCCACCTGACAGATGCACAGACTTGCCATTTCACAGATGGTTTCACACGCAGTGTCAGCACAGTAATTTCATTTATATGCTTGTTATGTTTGCATATTCAAAATTGTTTCTCTGCAGCCAATCTTACCCAATTTTACTATCATTAACATATCATTTTCTTAGGAATGTAGTAAATCTTACTGTCTTTCTGTCACCTCTTCTGTTTTCTTCTTTTCATATATACACTATTGATTGACATACTCCTTTCTCACGGAAATAGGATTCATTGTTTCTCCTGCTCCATGATCACACTTCTTGTCTCCTCATTCCCCTTTTCTTTGAAAAAAACCCATTCATTGTTTTGTTTGTGGCAGTAGATTCCCTCTTGACCCACCACAAGTTGCTGATAGGTAGCTTGAAAACCTATTAGTGTGGCATTTCAGAGGCCAGTTTGCTGTCTGTCACATGCTCCTTACCCTCCTTTTAGGAAAGGCCTTTTTTTTCTGCTGTCAAGTTTCATGTTAGCTATAATTTAGTTTGTCCTATACAACATTATATATGGCTTCCCTGTTAAATGTCCTTTCTTCTGTTTACTGAAACATCTTTTAAATATCATTATTTTCCTTATATTCAGCTTTGTTTATTTTTTAATGGTGGGAACCACATAACTAATAACTAAATTCCCAATAACTAATGCATAGGGAAATTGATCCCAGAAATAACTGCTTAATAAAATATATCTCACTTTCTCATATAAATGTTCAAATTCTTTTCACAGTACTTTGCTTTCATCCTCAGTTTCTTTTCTTAGACCACATGTCCTCTAAAGTGGATACGCGTGCTTCGTTCTCATAGCGTTACATTTGAATTTGCACTCTTGCCCCACGCTCTTTGGCCTGCCTGTATTTTCTACACTTGTTCCCCTTGTTTTCTGTAGTTGTACATGATGTACTAAGGTATAGCCTGTATACATTTTAGGACTAGATACTGTGTTTTTCATATTTGAGGTAAGTTTTCTTTTAAGAGGCCCTATAGAATGTACATTCTTACCTGTCATTTTTATTTTCTGCTGCATGGAATGCTAGTCACACAAATATTGCCAGACATATCATAGAACTAAAAGATGATCAGATGGTTTTCTTCTCTGTATAAGGATCCACCATCACTAGCAGGACTTCTTGGTGAGCAGGATATTAAAGAGAAAATGTCTCTGTGCTCAAAAGCTTTTTCTTGACCTAACATAGCAAGTAACCTCCGCACTTCTTTCCTTTTAAAGGGACTTTTTATATAAGCAGAGTTAAGCTTCTGATAACAAGCTCAGAGTGAAATATAGGATGTGTGGGAGACAGGAGGAATCAGGAACTCTAGCTCACCTGTTTTCCTTGCAGTTTTTCCGCCTGACCCCCCAAAACGAACCGGCTTCTTCTGCGTTCCTTAGCCAGGATGGCCACTGCCACATCAGGCTTCTGTGGGCATTTGGTCCCCTCACCTTCTGTTTGGGTGGGTGTCTTTGTCTCTTCATTGACCTGAATCAAGACTGATGTTTTTCAGAGTGAACTGCAGTGGGAAACGCCACCTTATGTCCCCTACTATGACCCGCCACCCCCCGTCAAAAGCAGAAGTCCACAGGGCACACATTCTTCCTTCTCTAGAAGTAGCTGAGCCAAGCTACAGATTCCTGGACACACACGTAGGCCACTGCCCCTTCTGCTGGGCCAGCCCTCTTTGAAGGAGCCCCCACGTACCCCCTCCTGAGCTCTCAGGGTGAGACTGCTGTGCTCTTGAGCAGAAGTCCCAGGTTACCGCTGGGAGCAGCAGGTGAATGAGAAGCTGTTGGGCTCTCACTGTGACTTGGCCTAAGTGCAGCGAACACCTTCAGCGCCTTACTAGGTAGGGTAGCTTGTGTGAAATAGAGCTCTGCCCTGGATTGCTGAGCTTTCTCTCCTTTTTTCCTTACCCTTTGCCACCATTGGAGAAGGATGTTTTCTCACATTCTTTTGGAATGTCCTGTGAATTCTCCTGATTTCACCGGTCAGCTGGTTCCCACTTCTTTCTGACATGCCACTGGGCTTTGTGACACTTAAGTTGCCATCTTTGCTAACTTCTTAGCAAGCCGCCTACAAAAAAATCTGTCATGCATGTTTAAGAAAGTAACGTCCAGTTCTCTTATCGTTATGCTGGTTTTTGTTGTTGTTGCATTACACTTTACAGAGGACCTTATTAAAATATAATTATTCACTCTTGACAGTTGTCTTTTGGGGTGGGTTGTAGACTCCACTTAAAGCTTGGAAGCTAGAGTGGCAAACGACCATCTGTTAAATGGCAGAGTTGAAAGTAAACTTCTGAATTCAAAGTCTTCCTCCTGCATTAAAGCTTGCTCTCACCAGTTAGAAATGTGATATAAACACATTCTTACTTTTGTATGCTGATCATACTTTATCCCGTGTAGAGTTGAAGACACCCATCTCAGCTACCCATTCCAGTATTCTTAGGCTTCCCTGGTGGCTCAGACAGTGACGAATCCGCCTGCGGTGCTGGAGATCTGGGTGGGAGGATCCTCTGGAGGAGGGTATGGCCACCCACTTGCCTGGAGAATCCCTGTGGATGGAGGAACCTGTCAGGCTCCAGTCCATGGGGTTGCAAAGAGTTGGATGCCACTGAGGGACTAAGCACATCACATCTCAGACGCAGAAGCACCTTTCCTCTTCAGCAGTTCTGTCATACCACGTGTGTATTGAAATATGGTTCTCTAGTCAGAGGGTTTGTACATGAAATGTGCAAATAACTGAGGCCCTGGGTACGTGTCTGAAACACTGCCAGTGTGTTCTCTGCTTCCTTAGTGCTCATTTTAGGGCTCCTGATAGATCCCTCCAGTTAACTGACTTCTCGAAAGTTCCAAGACTATTTTTCATACTGGTATATGGATATTTGGAACAGAATTCCCCGGAAAGCTTCTTAGAAATGTACCTTCCATGTCCCACCCCATGTTTGATACAGAATTTTGAGGAGTGGAGACAGAGAATGAATCATCACTGCTATTAATCTCCTTGAATAATTTGATGAGAACTAAGGTTTGAGAAATGCTCTGAGATACTGTAATGTGCTGTAATTTTTATTCAACTTTACTTTTTCTTGATTTTGCTTCCTATTTCTGCTTAGTTTCCTGGAGGCTAACCAGATCTCACCATCTCTGTCCCTAATTCAAGAGCCATAGTCTCATTCTTAGAGAACAAAAGCCTGGAGTTCCCTTACCCAGCTAAGTAGAGGGACTGGAGTTTCTCGTGTAGTCTTGAAAATCCACTGTCTGTGGAACTGCTGCTCAAGTACACATAAGAGGAAGCTTGAGGGGCCCACCTTGCAGGCAGACACAGATCTGAAAGCATGGCAGTAAGAAAGCTAAACTGTCATTTGTTTTGGGGGGTGTGTTGCAAGGAAGGGCACCATTGTGGGCATGTGCTTCTTGTTGCCTGGCAAACACCACCAGTTAGGTCGTTTATGACAACTTCTACCCAGGGAAATATTGCATCTCTCTTCTTGGGTTTTCTCAAGAAATATCACCTTCCTTGGATAGTTCTTTTATTTTCTAGGTAAGTCAAACACTATATTCTAGAACATGGGGGCTGAGCAACCATATCTTACATGAGGGTTGGTGAGGGTGGACTTTGGCAGGCACTTATTACCTTGTGGCTTAGGACAAAGCACTTCAACTTTCCCAGCCTGGTTTTGTCATCTGTGACAGAGTAATGCTAGTATCTGCCCTGCTCATGTCACAGAGTTTTTATGAAGATTGAGTGAGAGGACTGTATGAAAACAAGGCAGCAGTGCTTAGAAATATCAGGGTCTCTGGCTTGCAGTTGTTTTGCTGAGCACCTTCTGAAACCCTAACATATAAAGTAGTTTCACTTCAGAAGGAATGCTGCTTCCTTCAGAGATGCAGCACAGTTTTCTTTGTCTTCCTCTTGTCCTCTTCTTTTTCACTCTGGAAGCTAAAAGACTAGGTACAGTGATATCCTGACTCTACGCTTCTGCTGCTGTTGTGTTGTGTTGGAGGTTTTCTTTCTCTGCGGGGTCCTCCAGCTGCATTCGCAGTGCATTCTTGCTCTTTGCCACCTACTGGGGTCGCCTCCCTTGTCAGCACATGCTCCTCAGTGTCCCTGGTGGCCATCTGTGAACATGGCCCTTCAGGGGGGAGGCAGGGCACCTCCTCACCCCGTCGTTCAGATGAGGAGCTGAGAGGCTGTGTCTAGGGCATGTTGTGCCATGCCACTGTCTTCGTCTCAAGAACCTTTTTCCAGTGATGTTCCAGCTCCGCCAACGAAAGACACTGGGATACATTCAGTATCTTTTGGCCCCCTGAGTGCCGAGTGTCTAAAGTTCTCCACCCTACTCTATCTATTCCCTTACTTTCTATTTTAAATATTTCTGTAGGTGGATTTGCATCACCTTCACTTTTAAAATTAGCACTTCTCCTAAAGGTAGAAAAGCTTCATCATTTGATGGTTAATCAGACACTGTCAGACTTTAGACAACTTCAAGACAGATGCAGCAGTAATTCAGTGCCACTTCTGCATCTGTTAATAATGGACACACCCACTGTCGCTTTTCTCATGGTTAGATGGGTCACTCTGACATTGTGTATATTTAGCTTAGGTGATTTGAGCAAAATCAGGTTGTCTGTCTTTCTCTGAGTGTTTTTCTGTCCCTTTCCAACATTTTCTTGAACTGTGTATAAAAATTTTATTTCAAAATATTGAAAAATATTTAGATCCTTTTGGCTTCGATGTCAGTTCACTTCTGACATCTCATGTTGAGTTTTTCTCCCATTGCCTTAGTTCTTTTGTAGCCCTTGGAAAACTACAGTGGAACTCCTTTGTTCACAATGTATTATACTTTTTTCTTTGATGATTACGTCAGTTTTGTTTAAAATAAAACATCTTAAAACATGCAAGCCCGGAGAAGGCAATGGCAGCCCACTCCAGTACTCTAGCCTGGAAAATCCCGTGGGTGGAGGAGCCTGGTAGGCTGCAGTCCATGGGGTCACTAAGAGTCGGACACGACTGAGCCACTTCACTTTCACTTTTACTTTCATGCATTGGAGAAGGAAATGGCAACCCACTCCAGTGTTCTTGCCTGGAGGATCCCAGGGAGGGGGGAGCCTGGTGGGCTGCCGTCTATGGGGTCGCACAGAGTCGGCCACGACTGAAGCGACTTAGCAGCAGCAGCAGCAGCAAACCATGCAAGCCAGTAGTACCAGTACACCCTGCAAGAACATAGCCCCATTTGTCAATTAAGAATTGAATAGGTTCCAGGCTCAACAAAATCAGGAAATCAGTCTCATTTGTGTTTAACGTTAATCTTTTTCTCTTACTGCCACTCCTCTTCACCCTTCTCCGTTGGTGACCCTGCCCTACAAACACCCTCACACTTGAAGTTTCTCAGGACTTTTTTTTGCTCTCTTACCCCAAGGGCTATCTCTGACATCCTTCGTTCCCATTTCTCAATTCTGGCATGAGGGGGAGCAGTTACTTCAGACAAACTCCTTGGGAGACTGCACAGTTGTCTTCATTTGGGAGGATGTCATGCAGGACAGGAAGGGCCAGGGCCTGACCTCTCAGCTCCAAGAGAAGGTGTCCCACTGTTAGGAGGTTCTTCTGGGACCCAGAGCCAGACCTGCCTGCCTGCCTAGTCCAGACTGCCTGCACATGCCCGAGCCCCTCAGGCTGAGCATTGTTGGCCTGTTCCTTTCCTCTGCCCCAGAATTTCCAGATTTTTGATGTCCCCAAGATTCAGTTAGTCTTTTTAAATGTTATGCTAAAACCCTTCTACCCCCATTTGATGAATGTTCTGGATGTGTCAGTGGTGTCTCCTACTTTCCTCCTATTTTTGATAATGAAGTTTCTAACAAAGAAGCTTGTTGAAATTCATCCTCTTCAGGCATAAGACATTTTCAAACTATTGGGTAGTGTCATCATATATGTAATTGCTGCTACTGACACACAGTAGGAAGCCTGTTTAGAGCCAAATCTGTATACGTAAAGTCCTGAGATTCACAAAGATGTTTGACTCTTGGCATGGGAAACTGTCATGAAAAAGGAAAAAAAAAATAAAATGTTACCTTGCATGTCAAATACTAGTTTCCCAAAGAAACAACTGAGATGAGATTTACAGTGAGATTTACCATGAGAGCCTCAATGGTTTCAGCTTTGGTTATATGTTCAGCTTAAGTTGTAGAATGACTCAGGGGAGTAAGCCTGTTAGTTGAGCTATGCTGTCAAGTTGTACTGTCAGTGGAGGGTTTCCAATAAGTGAATTCTGACCCTAAAACCAGTTTTCATCCATGATTTGAGAGTAAAATGAATTCAGATGTTTATTTCAAGCCAAAAAGGGTAATTTTTTGGTCCTGTATAGTGATAGAAGCATGTTGGTTACGAACATTTTTCTTTTGAATATTTCTTCTGTCCTGGGACTGTCCATAGGAATTTTTAGCAATGAAAAAAATGCTCTGCTCTGTGCCTATGCTGTTCAACATAGTAGCTCCTAGTTGTATGTGTGCACATATTGAACCCTTTAAATAACCCCTGGGTGACTAAGGAACTGAATTTTAATGTAATTTAATTTTGAATAGCCACATGTGACTGGGGGTTACCGCATTGGACAGAGTAGCTGTAGTTGTTCAGCGTAATATTATTGGGGTAGCCAGAAAGTTCATTCGAGTTTTTCTGTAACACCTTATGGAAAAACTCAAACTTTTTGGCCAACACAATATTTACCATTCTCTTTATTTCAGTTAATTAGGTTTTCATATCTTTTATCTCATGTACAAGATTGTATGATTTAAAAGAAAAAAACAAGTAGCCACAGGAAATTTATATTACATACTTGGTATGCTGTGTTCTTTAAATCCAGGAATTCTTTTGGTACTCTAAACTCTTATAAAAATCCTGATTGCAGGTGTGGGAAACTGTGTGGTAGTTTCATCTGTTGCGAAGATAGCAGTTCATGAACTGGCGAGGCAGGAGGCCATACAGACCCCACCTTCAGAGACCTGGAGTTTGGCCTTTGCAGTGGCGTCACCGTGATACCATGTCCCATGTTTGGCTTTGCTGAAAACCGTTTCACGGACCTTGTCTCTCCTATTTGACTTCAAAGATACCTTAGAAATATAGTCAACGTTATTATCCCTATGAGCCCAGAGATTCTCACCTCACACTGTAAAAGATGATTGGCATGCATCGTGAGCATTGCTAAAATATGTCAGCAGAGTCAAGGGAAGTTAAAAATTATTAGCGATAAACTGCTTTTAAACAGGTGTGCTCCATGGTACAATAAGTGGAATTTTTAAAGCATTGATTAATATTCATTTGAAAACTTGTAATATGTAGGAGGAGGAACTCCCTCATAAATTATCTACTCTTTTGCCAAAGCAGTCCTTTGTATACTATTGCTTTTTCAATATAACTATATTTTCAGCATGAATATGAAATGTCAAATCATTTAAAAATATATAAATTGACAAGAATACCAGTACATTCAGTCTCTTGGCAGTTGACTTGCATAGTGAATGCAGCAGATAAGTGGTCTCAGTGGGAACCTTGAAGACAGCAGGGGAACCTGAAGAAATCCTCATTCCCCTGCTCCCATGAAGTATCTATGAAGTGTATTTTATTTCCGTGGCTTCCAGGAGGAGGATTCAATAACCTTTTTTACCTATCCATGTCAAGAAGCCCTGTATAGTCAGGAAGCTCTCATTAAAAGCTGTGATGCATCACAGATAAAATGAAGCATATTACTAAGTCGTCTGCATTTTCCAGAGAATGGAGCCCTTTCAAGTCTGAAGTGAAACCCTGGTGCACTTCGGGAATTTGTAAGACATGACTTGATATCCACATGTGGATGTGTGTTGGAAGCATGCTGAGGGTATGCCTGCATTTGAAAGGGAGGGAGGAGACTAATTATTAGGCTTGATGCATTAAAGACTTTTAACTTCTCTTTAAATTGCCACCATAAACATTTAACAGGATGAGTTTTGGTATCTTCTCCCCTTTACTATATTTTGCTCTGGCAAAAGTATTACCAGGATAACTGAAAACCTGATCATTGTGCCTCTCTTTTGCCTTCTGCATTGGTGCTATCTTGTTAAGCCAAGTTTAAGGAATCTTTTATTGAGGTCAGTGTTTCAAAGCAGTATATATGAAGAGCCTCAAGTGTAAACACTAATCAAATTAACCAAGTTTTTATATACTAAATGCTTTTTTTTAAATTTTAGAGTTTTTCAAATAGTCATGTTACATTTATGTAGCACCTTGCCCTCAGTAGCAGAGCTTATCAACTGGTATCAGATGTCTATCCCCCAGGTGAGTGTTAAAAGAAATCTCAAGAAGAATATGATGACTAGAACGTCTACATCATCTCAGAACAAAGGTGGTGCTCACCTCAGCTAGTAATTGAAAAATTGATCTAGTGTTATGCAGTTACTTTTTTTTTTTTAAGAAAAAAGCAGAAATACAAATTTTTTAATGTGAAATCCCTCAACTTAAAAAACTGGCTCAAATATTTTTTAAAGCACTGTACAAACTCAAAATATTTGTGATCCAGGATTATGGATTTAATAATGGGATTAATAGGGGATTAATATTTATTAATATTTATGTTTCAAGAGATGATACTCAAAGCCTTTGTTTTTGTTTTCTCTCTTACCTTTTTGCAATTATTAAACCATAATAGAACAAAAGAACCACGACATTTCACAGTGCATATTGCTCATTTCATGTTCTTTTGACCATGTCAGTTACACTTCTGACAGTGGTCCATCCTGTCCCCCCTGGAGTATTGGGTAGGACACTGGGAGGATGCATTTAGACATCTGGGGGCAGACTGTGGGTTGCCTGCCCCAGCTCTCCCCGTGGGACCACAGTAACCGACTGCTGGGCATATTGATCTCAGGCTCTCTTGGCAGTAGTTAAGGGCTATTGCTTCATAGGATACTTAGGCTGTATTGGATATATATGATCAAGGCAGAACTAATTAATGACTGTTTTCTGATGCAGTCCTTATACTTGAGTTTGGTTGGAGGTAATAGTTGCATGAAAACTGTTAATAACATACTCTTTGGAGTTGAGAGAATCAAACTGAACTTAGGAAGAACATTGGGAAAGGATAGCAGCTGGTGAGATCCTTAGACATCCCAGATTTGGTACAGGCTAATGCTGTAACACTTAACAGAAAACACAATGACAAAGCAAAATATTGTTTTGGTAATTAAGCCTAAGAGGCAGCCACCAGCCTGTACTGGATCCCAGCAGTGACTAGCATAGATAGTACCAACTTAATAAATATTTGTTGAATTGGATTTTTCTTTCATGGGATAAAAATAATAGCTGCTATTTATGAATCGCTAGCACTATACTAAGCTCTTGATAGGTTTTCTAACCTCACATGAACCCATGCAAAGGCAAACATGTTACCTCAGTTTGTATATGAGGATGTTGAAGCTGGGAAAGGATAAGGACATGCATCCTGGAAGCCTGGAGGTCTTTTTGGTTCCAGAGTTGCAGTGATTGGAGAAGAGGCCAGTTGTAGGAAATTGCCATTCTTTCTTCATATTTCCCAGGAAATGGGCTAGGCATTAAAGTTGGACTAATGGGAACATTTTAGCATTCAGACTTGCATGTCTGTTTTGTCATAAATGCAGAATTGATCGTGCATTGCCTATTTACTGCATGCTTATACAGTTTTCTCATTGCATGTTCAGAAAAGTTAATTTCATGACCAAGACTTGTTTCGGTAAGCAAGCCAAAACATTTAACTAGGCCATCATCCATATTAAAGAGTAGTTCTTAGTTATTGTGTTGTAATGGAAATAATTTTTAATCAGTTCCCCTTGTCATTGTAGGTTAAGAAAAATCTATGTAGTTGCATATTTTTCTCTCCTTTAAAAGGGAAGTATATTAATATAACTCACATATTTCCATTTAAAAAGAGTATTATTTTCTGGTTTTATTTACTGTGTATACTATATAGGTTTTTATTTTATTTTTTAATCAAAGGATAATTACTTTACAGAATTTTGTGGTTTTCTGTCATATATCAAAAAGAATGAGCTATAGGTACACTCATGTCCCCTCCCTCCCGAATCTCCCTCCCCACCCCACCTTTCCAGGTTGTTGAAGAGCTCCTGTTTGAGTTCCGAGTCATACAGCAAATTCCCATTGGCTGTCTATTTTACATATAGTATTGTAAATTTCCATGTTACTCTCTCCATACATCTCCCTGTCTGCCTCCTCCCCTCCCCCATAAACATTAAATCATGGATACTTTATACATGCAGTTGCCATGTGAAAAGACCAACACTTACCCAGACATCTTTTTTTTAAACCACCGCACGTCAGTATTTATTACATTTCAGTCCTTATCAAGGAGGACATTCCTTTTAAGTAGATAATTAGATGAGTTACATTTTTGTTCAGAAAAACTTAATAAAGTTATGGAAAGGACCAGGATTGTCGTCAGAACTGTCCTGTGCCCCAGCCCAAACCTTCTGCTGACGTCACCCTCAAGGCAGTGTGACCTCACTCTCCCAGGGGCCCAGCCCTCCTCACCCAAGGCTGTTCCAGCCAAGGCAGAGAACATGCAGGCCAGACTGCAGACAGGTCAGCAAATACTTCTTCAGTACCTTCTCTGCTCTGGTATCGTGCTCAGCACTAGGATGCATGGAAAAGAGAAATCACAGGTGCTGCCTTCCCAGGGCTTGCTCAGGAGCAGAGTCAAGCAGTGCCTTAGAGTGGGCTAACTGACAAGGCAGGAAAGACAGGCTGCTGGCACCACGTGTCACCCTCCAGCTGCCCAGCTGAGGGGTGCACCAGCCTGGCCCAGCTCCTGAGGAGCTGTTCCAGTCTCCCAGGCCCACTTGTTCCTCCTCATTGGGTGGTCCTGGAGGTGCAATGCGTTAATACATATAAAGCATTTAAAACAGTGCTTGGCACTTAGTAGGTGCTCAGTAAATGTTAGTTGCATATTAGCTATAATGTAACCTTATCTTTTCCGAAACTTTTCCCAAACTTAGCTTTTCCCAGTGACAATTTTTTGTCTAACTGTATTCTTCTCTGTGTCCTGAAGCAGAGATATAATTGACTTTTAAAACAGAGATATAATTGACTGTTCACATAGGAATGAATTCTTTATACTTATTAAAATAGTTTCACAGTTAGCTGGTGAAGATTTATACGTAATTACTTTTACCATACTTAAGGGATAATTAGCCCTGCTAATGGGAGTTATCATTATCTTAATCATCATTATTATCCTAATCTAAAGCATTTATTGAAAATCTCATTTTGCCTTTTAAGTAAGCTAACCCCTTTTTCAAAGGGAGTTTTTGGACTTGCCCTTGGGGTACTTAGAGTATAAGACAGTAGTAATTTGGATGCCAGTTTAGCCTCAGCATTAAATCTATTGTTCCATCTCAAGTGTGCTTTTATTGATAGTTTTTGTTATAAATGTTCTTACATCTTCTTTTATGGTTATGTAGCCCACCTCTTCCAGCAGATTCATATTCTTCATATCAAAGGCAATTTATAGAAACCAGGTGATATTGTTTGCTTCTAATTATGTCCCCAAAGTGGTTACTTAATACTCAGGTGATATTTTAAAATAATTTCTTTGAAAATAATTTCAGGTTTATAGAAAGTTTAAACTAGAACAGTACAAAAGACTCTCATTTCCTTCATTCAGATTCTCCAACTATTGACATTTTACTACATTTGTTCCATCACCTACTCCTCTGTATTTGCATATCGTTTTTTTCCTGAACCTTGAGAGCAAGCGGTCCGTGATGTCCTGTCCCCCATAAATACTCAAGTGCATGTTACAGACACTCTCCTACATCACCTACATACAGCCCTCCAATACGGAAGCCAAAACTGAGAAAATACTACCATTCCACCCACCGACTTTGCTCAGATTTCACTAACAGTCTAAACAGTGTCCTTTTTTTTTCCCATTGTGGATGGCAAGTTTGGCCTTGGAGTACAGGAAAGAGAGGAAAACAATAGAATAGGAAACATCAGAGATCTCGTCAAGAAAATCGGAGTAATCAAGGAAACATTTCATGTAAGAGTTGGCACAATAAAGGACAGAAATGGGAAGGACCTAATAGAAACAAAAGAGGTGGCAAGAACACACAGAAGAACTATACAAAAAAGGTCTTAATGACCCAGACAACTACAATGGTATGATCACTCACCTAGAGCCTGATTTCATGGAATGTGAAGTCAAGTAGGCTTTAGGAAGCATTACTACGAACAAAGCTAGTGGACATGATGGAATTCCAGCTGAGCTATTTCAGATCCTAAAAGATGATGCTGTTAAAGTGCTGTACTCAATATGTCAGCAAACTTGGAAAACTCAGCAGTGGCCACAGGACTGGGAAAATCAGTTTTCATCCCAATCCCAAAGAAGGGCAATGCCAAAGAATGTTCACACTGCCACACAATTGCACTCATGTCACATGCTAACAAGGTTATACTCAAAATCCTTCAAGCTAGGCTTCAGCAGTATGTGAATTGAGAACTTCCAAATGTACAAGCTGGATTTCCAAGAGGCAGTGGAACTAGAGGTCAAGATGCCAGCATTAACTGGATGATGGAGAAAGCAAGGAAATTCCAGAAAAACATCTGCTTCATTGACTATGCTAAAGGCTTTGACTGTGTGGATGACAGCAAACTATGGAAAATTTTTAAGGAGATGGGAATACCAGACCACCTTACCTGTCTCCTGAGAAACCTGTATGTGGGTCAAGAAGCAACAGAAACTTACATGGAATGACTGACTGGTTCAAAATTGGGAAAGGAATATGTCAGGGCTGTATATTGTCACTCTGTTTGTTCAACCTATATGCAGAGTACATCATGAGAAATGCTGTGCTGGAAGAAGCACAAGCTGGAATCAAGATTGCCAGGAGAAACATCAATAACCTCAGATATGCAAATGATACCACCCTTATGGCAGAAAGTGAAGAGGAACTAAAAAGCCTCTTGATGAAAGTGAAAGAGGAGAGTGAAAAAATTGGCTTAAAGCTCAACATTCAGAAAAGTAAGATCATAGCATCTGGTCCCATCACTTAATGGCAAATAGATGGGGAAACAGTGTCAGACTTTATTTTTTGGGCTCCTAAATCACTGCAGATGGTGATTGCAGCCATGAAATTAAAAGATGCTTACTCCTTGGAAGGAAAGTTATGACCAACCTAGATAGCATATTGAAAAGCAGAGACATTACTTTGCCAACAAAGGTCCGTCTCGTCAAGGCTATGGTTTTTCCAGTAGTCATGTATGGATGTGAGAGTTGGATGGTGATGAAAGCTGAGTGCCGAAGAATTGATGCTTTTGAACTGTGGTGTTGGAGAAGACTCTTGAGAGTCCCTTGGACTGCAAGGAGATCCAACCAGTCCATCTTAAAAGAGATCAGTCCTGGGTGTTCATTGGAAGGACTGATATTGAAGCTGAAACTCCAATACTTGGGCCACCTCATGCAAAGAGTTGACTCATTGGAAAAGACCCTGATGCTGGGAAGGATTGGGGGCAGGAGGAGAAGGGGACGTCAGAGGATGAGATGGCTGGATGGCATCACTGACTCAATGAACATGGGTTTGGGTAGACTCCGGGAGTTGGTGACGGACAGGGGGCCCTGGCGTGCTATGATTCATTGGGTCACAAAGAGTCGGACACGACGGAGTGACTGAACTGAACTGAACACTCATGTTCATAGCAGCAGCCAGAAGGTGGAAGCAATGCAAATGTCCATCAGTAATTGAATCAATAAGCAAAATGTGGTATTTACATACAATATAATATTCAACCTTTAAAAGGAGGGAAATTCTGATACATGCTTCAACAGGGATGAACCTTGAAAACATTACACTCAATGAAACAATCCAGATGTAGAAGGAAACTTAATATCATTCCATTTAATTGACGTACCTGGAATGAACAAGGAAAACGGTCCTCACAAGGAAGCAAACATGGTCGCACCCTGCTCTTGGACTTCTAAAACTGTGCAGAAGTAAAGTACATTTCTGCTGTTTGAGCCACCCAGACTATGGTGTTTTTTTAATGGCAGCCAGAGGAGACAGATAAACATACTCTTCACAGTTCTGCCAAGAACAGGCTCTAGTCTTCATCTCCTAGAGTTAACCAAAATCTCTTGTCTTCACAAATGAAAGGGGTATCAAGAAGAGAGAAGCCTTACCAGAAAGCTTGATCAGGGGATTTCTTTGAAATAACCAGAGTGGTGAGCAGTAGGTTCCAAAAGGCTGAGAAGAATAGGGTTTCCTCATAGAGATTTTCTTGTGTGGCACCATCTGTTTTTCTTTGAATGTAATAAAAATGACAGCTTTCCGTGTACTGATACTCCCCAAGCCTTTTAAAGTCCAACATATGATGCTGTTTGTGTATAAAGGTTTTTCTCTTGTGCCCATTTGTTTCTCAAGCTTGAATTTCTGTGTAAACTTGCTTGGCTAAATTACACAAGCCACCCACTACCCATGCCTTCTCTCTCACTGTAGAGCAGGGGGCTGAAACCTGCCGTCTGCAGTGTGGAGGGGCCAACACACAGCTCACTGCCCCAAGCAAAGGAAGATTTCCTGGTTGCCCCATGCCCACACCCTTGTTTGTGCCATGAGTGTGGGCATGCAGCTTTGAAACATGGCTTCAAAACATTTTTGGTCAACCTAGCCCAAACTGCACATTGGTCTTTTTAACTCATTAACTCATTCCATTCTACCCTATTTTGTGTTACTGGATAGTTATCTGCAAATTAGATAAGTCTTGATCTCTGACTTTACACAAGCCCCTTCTTAATAACATGTTGTACTTCCTGTCTATCTGAAGATATCATTTGTACAAAACGGTCATTTTCCCCCATCCTTAGGCTTTTTAAAATTATGACATGGTCTTCACAGCTGGATTCTGGGAACAGACTGTTTTCACATCCTTCTGAGTCTGAGTTTGTTGCAGTCGTTTTGGTCTAACTTAGGGTGTGTGTGAATCAAATACCTTCTAGACTGGATCAGAGAGGAAGGCTGGGGGGCTTGCTTGTCTGCTTTTCCCTTTTTGAAAGCCTCCAAGACTACACAGAAACTAGTATCAGGTATCAAGGCGCAGGCAGCTGATGAGGAGTGAATTGTTTTGCTCCACAAATATCTATTCAGCTCCTACTTGTGAAAAGCACAAAGTGCTTTTGGGAATCAAAAAACACGCTTCCTGCTTTCAAGACTATTACGATGCAAAATATTAGAGAAGAACTTCTATTATAACCCAAAGATCTTTGAGGAAGGCTTTCAGCCCATAGCTGTAAAAATATATCTCCTTAAGATGAGGATTACAAAGTATATCAAATAAAAAGCAAAGTGTGCTTTGAAATTATGTTTTGGTATAGATGGGTTTAAGCAAGGATTTGTGGACAGACTGAAAAATGAAACATGAAAGCTTTAAAGGGGTTTAGCTTTTGCTTTACTTTGGCTAATATAAGAGCACCAGGAAAACAAAAAGTATTCTCGCTCTTGACAGTATAAAATTCTTATTACTTTTAGAGAATAGTAACTGTGGATTTATGAAGTTCTTTGTCAGAGTAATTTAGTTAATAGGTATGTAAATGACTGCTTATTTCATTGTGTAGGCAGATCACTCCATGTTCACTTTCTGAGGAAGAATGTAAGTGCTCAATAACATTCCAAAAGCAGAGAAGCAAAAGTTAAGGTTAGAATGCCATACCTTTGTTATATTAGATGTTAAGAGTGAGACAGAGAAGATCTTGTAAATGATATTTGTTTGGTTTGCTCGTGGAATTTCTTATTCACATACAACTCTCTTAACTGTCCTTTTTGGATGTAATAAAATATAAGTGAATTGAGGTGCAAGGTTGTTTCTTATTCTTACTATTGGTTTTCAAGTGTGAAGGATCATCATAAACTTAGCTGGAGTGGGAAGGCTGGGTGTGCTGAGAGTTAATACCATAGTAATAAGTTTTCATGCAAGATTTGCAGTCTGAGGCGTATCATGAGAACGTCCCCTAAATGAAAATACCTATGAAGTCAGTGAGGGGGGGGGGGCTCCAGAATCAATGCAGATGGTGACTGCAGCCATGAAATTAAAAGACGCTTGCTCCTTGGAGAAAAAGCTATGACCAACGTAGACAGAGACATTGCTTTTCTGACAAAGGTCCATCTAGGCAAAGCTATGGTTTTTCCAGTAGTCACATATGAATTTGAGAGTTGGACTATAAAGCAAGCTGAGAACCGAAGAATTGATGCTTTTGAATTGGTGCTGGAGAAGACTCTTGAGAGTCCTTGGACTGCAAGGAGATCAAACCAGTCAATCCTAAAGGAAATCAGTCCTGAATCTTCATTGGAAGGTCTGATGCTGAAGCTGAAACTCCAGTACTTTGGCCACCTGATGTGAAGAGCTGACTCATTGGAAAAGACCCTGATACTGGGAAAGATTGAAGGCTTGTGGAGAAGGGGACAACAGAGGATGAGATGGTTGGATGCCATCACCAACGCAATGGCCATGAATTTGAGTAAGCTCCAGGAGTTGGTGATGGACAGGGAAGCCTGGCATGCTGCAGTTCATGGGGTTGCAAAGAGTCGGACACAACTGAGTGACTGAACTGACTGACTAAGGAGCCTTATTAGAAGCATATTGGTTTTTCAGCATGAAAACAACTTCAGAGGAGGCTGAGAATTCCAAAGCTCTTCTGGCTTTAGCCACCTCCTGTGATCAGCATGGAAGCCTCTGTAATCCTTGATTTAAGCCAGGCTCATCTAGGATCAGAAGTCACCAGTGGGAGAGAATAAATGGGCTTGCCTCATAGATGATCTCCAGCCTCTGCCACGTGAATTCATCCTGCCCAGGGAATTAGCTTCATCCTCAGTTGTGTTTTTATCATTATGTTGCCCTTCTCTGAAATTTCATTGGATTCCAAGTTGTCATGGAAATCAAATTAAAATTCTTATTAATGGAACCCAAGCTTTTCACCAGTTCACCCTTCTGTTGTCTTGCCTAAGCATTCTTGGCTCCCACAACACCCGTTCACATTCTCCACATCATGTCAGCAAGCAAACACGCAGAAACTCACTCATTGTATTTGTTTCTCCCTGTGGGCCCCCGCTCATGTAATTCCCCCTCCCTGTCTCTCTTACTCATCAGTAAGCTGAGTTTCTTCTCACTGGCCCTGCAGTGGTTGTCATAGGCATGTCTGTTCTTCATGTGGCAAGCTCTTTCTTTGCTGTGCTGCGGGCCCTGAGATTACAGACCAGGAGCTGAGTTGACTTCAACCCCACCAGCTCAACAAGGGAGTAAGGACTCGGCTCTCCACATTGTGAGTGCTTTGTTAAAATGTTTTACGTATTTGCTTTTTCCTTTGTCTTCCTTTTCCTGCAGGTCCAGAGTGAAGACAGTGTCCTCCTGTTTGTTATTGCCTGGACAATCACAGAAATTATCCGTTACTCCTTTTATACATTCAGTCTGTTAAACCATCTGCCTTACCTCATCAAATGGGCCAGGTAAAGAAGTACGGGAATGAAGACTAACTTTTGAAGTGTTCTATCACTGTACTTTTTCTTTATTGCCTAAATACTATTTTTTATTTCTAAAACTTGTGTGAGGTAGGGGTTGGATAAAATTCTGCTCTGTGGATATCATCAGGGCAAGTGACTATGTAACTGTGATTTATAAAAACACTTTTAAATTTTTTATCTCTACTTAAGTGATTTATTTAGGATCAATTGTCTCAGTTAAATTATTCAACAGAGATTTGATATAGCATCCCTTTTTTGTCCATAGAAAACTTTACTGATGAGCTTCTGCCATTATGATGGTTTTTTGGGACCAAGTCCAATTCCTATCTCAATTTTTCCAACACAATAATTCTTAAATTACTCTTTAATTAATAACAAATGTTACAGAGCACTTTTAGCATATTATCAGTTTAGTTTTTGCTTTGAATATTTTTAGCAATAATATTTGTTATGAATTTGTTGAATTTCTGATCATTCATCTGAGTATCTGAACTAACCTGTGACATAGTTGTGAGCAACTTTCTGAGTTAGAAAAGAGTATAGGTATGAGCGACAAAGCCAAAGGATCGAAATTGTCCTTGGGGCCAAAGTACCCCATTTCATAAAAGGAAAACGGTGGTTCCTAGACAATTTATGAGTCTAATGATTAAACAGAGACATAAACCAAATGTTTCCAAAGCATGTGAACTTCTTTTTCTTTTTTTTCTCCCCAGTAAACATCTGTATTAGGAAAAGAAGAGAATGAGAAAAGAATAGCAGTTTCTAACCAAGTTGGGCGGCAAAGCTGATAGAAAAATAGAAAGCTGTCTATCCTAGTTATTGGGCAAGTTTATTGACCAAACTCTGGTTTTAGTATTAGAGAAAGTTTCCTTTGTCCGTTGTCTTCTGCAGCCCACGGAAGAGTCGTGCTTTTCCGCCCTTCTCCTAAGCATGGCTGAAGGTGATAATGGAGAACATATCTTTCTTTCATCAGCATATTTCCTGTATGTGAAGATTTAGAGCTTGGTTTTTACTGTCAGCCACAAACAGCCAAAGGCTTTTTAAGCATGAGCTGATGATTTCTTTAGCAGTATTTATACCTCAGAATGGCTTCCAGTTAGTTCCATAGGGTGAGCCTCTCCAAAATTCTTTTTAAAACATGAGAAACTCCTTTTTAAAGTGAAGAAAATTGTGTAGAGTCACCCATGTGGTAGTATTTGGGTTTTCTTTTTGCAGGGGGACTGGAAAATTACATAATGACCAAGGCTATCATGAAATTTTTAATGTTTTTTAAACTTAGCATGTATTTTATTTTTCACAGTAGCATGTACAGGCTTTTGAAAACTTAGCAATAAACACACAGTGGATATGATGCTTTTTTCAGTCCACAGACCAGAATTGGTGTGCATTGTAGGGATTCTTGGACACCATGTTTCAACACCTTCCCCGCAAAACCCACACCCATCTATGAGGCAGGACTCTTCAGTATGAACCATGACTCCATGCCCCTACTTTACCAACATTTGACATCATCTCAGTTATTTTAGGGGGTTGTTTTGAAGAGTTGTTTATTTAGTCAGGCCAGATTTTGAGACTGACCAGATGCATTTTATTTTAGAACATTCAGAAACATATCTGCTTTGGCCCTTTTCAAAAACTGACTTGTAAAACCTGAATTTAAGCAGTGGGTAAACGAGAAAGTGTAGAAACAGTAGCTCTCTACAGGACCAGTGCAGATTACTTATAATCCGTGCTGGCTGCGGGGTAGGAGGGTGCATCTTCCTACCGAAGCTGGCTTCAGACCTCAGTAATGAATATTTTGTTTTGTTGTAGGTACACACTCTTCATTGTGCTGTACCCAATGGGAGTGTCGGGAGAATTGCTTACAATATACGCCGCTCTGCCCTTTGTCAGACAGGCTGGCCTGTACTCCGTCAGTTTGCCTAACAAGTACAATTTTTCCTTTGATTATTATGCATTCCTAATTCTGATAATGATCTCTTACATTCCAAGTAAGTAGATATTTATGCATATATGTATTTATGTTTCAAAACTGGCTCAACAATAGCTAGAGTTAAATGCCTTTGGTTGTTTTTACACCATAAATCTAATTTATTGGGGACACTTTGGTTTTCATTGAAGCTGACTGTCAGAAAGAGTTTTCTCTGGTAGTAACTGAATAAAGATGAATTCCTCTCAGCTGCTAAAATGCAGTCATTAGTGTGTGTGTTTGAAACAGTGAATGCCAGGAGAGGTTAACTGTCTATTGGAGGAAAGTACTGAGTGGAAAGCAAAAGAAAAAAGCCATTAGAGACCTTACCTTGACTTTTTCTGTCTCTTAAAAGCTGCTTGTTATGGCATTTGAAAAACATTGTAGAGAGAGTTTTACACTTTTGCTCTATCAAAACAGACATTACTTCACTTTTAAGGAATTGGTAGTTGACTAGAAACAAATAAAAATAGATTAATAGATTAATTTTTTCTTTATTTCTTATTTTCTTTTTTGGAAATAAACACTTAAAGCCATCTGAACAGGACATAGCATTCTCTTCAGGATGGTTTCTGATTATTTTAATAGTCTGCTGAAGGTTTAAGTATATAGATACTCAAATCTACCTACCAGCACATTAACAGAGAGAAAAGGCCATGTTTGAGGCTTCTCTGAAGCGAGTCATGTTTGCTGAGAATGAAGAGATGTTTATTCCTTTTCTCAAATTCTGATGTTCAGTTTCTATCCCATAATTGATTTCCAAACATCCAAAAGAGTCATGTTTTACCCGAGGCCATGTAAACTGAATGCTTCTTTTCCCTTAGCTACTTCCGTTGGCATTGTGACTCTGAATCTTATTTTAGGCTGTAAGATGCTATATTCTCCCCTAAATACTTAGGTGATACTTAGGTTAAATTCTGACTGGAAGGTTGAATTTTTCTTCAGCCCACAGCATTAACTGAATGAATCACCCTAACAATCACAAGTGACAAGCTTGTGTCCCCTTGTGGGAAATTGAATTTCATACATTTTGAGGGAAAAAAACGACATCCCAGTTTCTTGTGAACATTTCTCTTGAAGAAGTTCTTAGATGCACTTCTGCTTTGTGATTTCCTTTTACACCCTTTTGTAGCAATCAAGTCCTCCTCTCTGTTGCTGAAACCAGGGTGGCTAAAGGCCATCTCTCTGCAAATGTAAAAGGTAGTTGATTTGCAAACAAAAGAGAAATATGGAAGAGTGTAAAAATATAGTGGTAAGAATTAACTTAGAGCTTTTCACCTTTCCCATTTTGTTCCCCTAGAGTTTCATTTCCAATCTCTAGAGCAGCAATTCCTAACTGCAGTTTTGCCGCACCCAGACTAACCAGTATTATCCTGACGAGCACCATAAGATTTATGTAAATTCAGCATAAGTCTTTAAATGGAGATAAGTGCTGTGTTGGATAACAGGGAATGGGGCCAGGAGACTGTCATGAAATCAGACCAGTAGCAGAGTGCTGCCCCATTAGTGGAAACCTGGGGCCCCTACCTCAGAGTCGCTGCAAGGCTTCCAGTCTTGCCGGTGGGGCTGTATTCCAGGAGCAGTTCTCCGGGCAACTCAGGTCACTCTGCACCTGTCTCTGTGCTACGGGGGCCAACCCGCGCCAACCTTTTGCCTCTGCCTGCTGACCTCTCAGTAGGAAAGGGACCTGGTCAAGCACAGGATGACAGGATTCCTGAAAGAAAACAAACCCAGTTCTGTGGGATTTTCCTTTGTGGCCTTAGAAGAGAAGAGAGCACAGACCTGAAGGTCAGCTGTCTTACAGAGAGTAGGGAAGCTCCTCTCAGCCAGCGTTTGCTTTTTGTACCTCAGTCCTTCCCCCTTCTTCCATCGCAGCCTCTTTAATGAGAGAACTTGGCTTGGTTAAAGTCCATACTCTTTGATTTCTAAGGTAGCTTAACTCTTGTAGGACAGAAGAAGGATTCATGTCAAGGACAGAGGTTAAAAGGTCCCCTTCAAACCCCTAACTCCCCACCCAGGCTCAAGATGGCAGTGCAGTCCCTGTCTCCCGCTGCAGATCACTCATGTCTGCTGGCGCTCACTGTGCTTCTGGCCTCAGCCAGTGGCCCTGAATGTTTTCGGTAGTTTACGTTGCTAATACTGAGGCCAGTTTGTACAGTTCATTGCAGCCAACTGCATGTTCCCAACTTCCCAAAACTTTGTATTTATAAGAAGAAAATGCAGGGTCAGGAGAGGGTGCTGTTGCCATGCAGCCTTCTTTACCAAATTTGGATTCCCTTCCACAGCTTAGGTTTCTTTCAACCCCCTCTCTTGGGAAGTAGATGATGTACATACCTTACGGAAAGCAGCACCTCTTCGTCGTGGTCCTGACCAGTTGTTGCATTGTTGCATGTGCATCCCATGTTGTGGATGGCCTGTGAGCTGCAGCCCTGGGAGGGTTCTCATATTGGGGTGCTTTGGATTCCTTTTGGGGTGTTCCTCTCCTCTGCTGCAGCTGCAACATGAGTATGGACAGTATCTGTTTACATTACCTGCCCTCCCCCTTTTGGAAATTGGTGAAAGTTAAAAAAGGACTGGGGGTTTAAAAAAGGCAGAGAGAAATGAGAAACAATGATGAAGGGCAGGGTCACCAAGAAGCAGGGCACTGTCCACATTGTCAGTAACCATAACCACACCTGATTTTTAGAGAAGCAGAAGGAACTTGCCCCAAGCAGTGTTTCCCATTGCCCTCTGCCTTCAAGTCTTAAGAGCGCCCTTCTCTTAGAGGAAGGTGTGCCCTGTGACACCCATAGCCACCCACCCACCCTCTGGCACCCCAAGACGGACACATGCATAGCCACCATCTCCATCCTACAAGTCCTGAACTATATATAAGAGCAGAGGCTAGAATTCTGAACAGCCTGTTGTCAGGTTGAGATTTTCAGTGTAGTTAAAAGCAGGCAGCCATGCATCTGGAATTATTTCAGTCACTGTAGTTGGTATGACCGTGTAAGCAATTGAGATGGAGACAGTGTCCCCCAAGTTCTGGTCCCCAGGGAGTCACTGCCAGAGGAGCAGAGAGTCTCTAGCCCAAGTACTCCCATTTTCCCTGTCTCCCCCACACATTGCTTTCTCTTGGGCACTGAGCAACCTCTGGAAGAATGTAACAAAATGAAAGGGCCATATCTGCGCCCCAGTTCTGACCCAGGAGCCACGGTAGCTGGCAGGCCCTTGCATGAGGGTCAAGGTATGTTTAGCCATCTTGTTGCCACAAAAGGCCTAATGAATGGCTTTTGGATCTTTGTCCTGCGTCAGACCCCATGGGTCCATAGACACACTTTATAGGAGTGACGTAATCACAAATGCAGCCAGTGGAAAAGTCCTTAGTGTTCTTTGCCGCAAAGTTTCCCTTCACTAAAGTATATCTATAGAAATGTGACTAGCCTCACATTTTTAAATGATTACAATTAGCATTCCTTATGGTTTAATTATATCCTTACTTCCAGTTTTTAGATTATAGAGCTTGTCAAATTTTCTGGCTTTCATACCAAAATAGTTCTCTCACTGTTGAATTTTATGCACAAGCTGGGTCTTTTCTGTGAATAACTTCCTGCCTGCAAATAGTGAGTGGAGTGGATGGCAGCGCTGTTCAGCGCCGGGGCCGCCTCTGCAGTTTATCAAATCTGTGTGCACACACCCACTGATGTCTTGGTACTTTGGGAGGATCGTTTGACATTTGGCCAACTTGGAGCCCATTTAGAAAGAAAGAAACTGTCAGGGAAGAGTTGGCAGTAGTAGAAATCACCTCCCCCAAAACACAGGTTACTGTCTAAAATATAGAGATTGGAGCTGTTGAGAAGGGAAGGTGGATGGTATACGTCCAAGACCATCTCACTGAAATATTTTATGTGGTTTTTGAACCTCCAGTTTACAGTAAACTTGTGAAGGTCAGATAACTTACGCTGGCATCTCCCAGCAGGGAGACTGTAGGCATTTGGGGTGGGACAGTTCTCAGTCACGGAGGACCGTCACATAGTGTGGATTTTGGCATTACAGGCCCCTTGCACTGAATGCCAATAATCTCCCCACTCCAGTCCTCCCACCCCATTTCCAACTACTCCCTAGAGAGACAGTACCACCCTGTTCAATCGAGAGCCAGTCCTTTTTGAAGTAACCTATGAAATGACCAGGAACAGAATCTCCAGTGCATAAGGGTTAGCTTTTCATATCCGAATGTGGCTTAGTGGTGTTCAGATCAAACAGCACTCCTCGGTCTTCCCAAAGAACAGCATTTCTCAGCAAGTACCTTTGGGACACCCCCCTGAGTGACAGAGCCGGGGGACAGAGAGGGCGAGACTGCGGACCACAGAGTCTGGTCCTGACTGTCAGTGATTGCTGGGAGACCGCAGGCAAATGCCCACCCACTGAGGCTTCCATTCCTCCTCTGTGAACAAGAATAAAAACCCCAGCACTAGGATTCATCCCCTAGTTGTCGGGAAATCAGAGACTAAATGTGAAGATAGCATGAGCTTATGTAAAGAGTATTATTTGGCAGCTCTGTGGCATCTTGATTGGTAATGCTAGTGACAGTAGTATCTGACATTCCAGTCCACGTTACCCTTCCCCTCGGCTAAAGCAGGAAAGTAAGTTTCCTTGTGTTTTTCTTCTTTCTCCAAGCCCGTCTTGTTACCATCCTTGGTTGCTGGGAGAGAAAGTGGTTGGAGTCAGGACCTCAAGTTCATGCACTTACATAGAATATGCGGTTTTAAATCACCTCCTTAACCAGTTCTTTCTCTTCTTTACAGTTTTTCCCCAGTTATACTTCCACATGATACACCAGAGAAGAAAGATCCTTTCTCATACTGAAGAACACAAGAAATTTGAATAGTTCCTTCTTCCTGCACACTCCCAGAAACAAACTTTCCAATGACAAAAAATGCTGCAGACTTTTTCAGTTCCCAATACGTTTCATAGAAAATAAGTAAGAACTATTTTTAAATACTAAAAAAAAATAATAAACCAAAATCCAGTGTCATGTGGGCCTGGGATTTTCTAAAAAACAAAACCAAAAAAAAATGAAAGCTATTACATAAAACATCCTGGCCAGTCCATTTCAGCATGCTCTTTCAACCAGAAGTTCCCAATATTTATGATGGCGCTGGAAAGGGATTTGGCATTTTATATCCTCCTGTTTCCTTCACATGTCTGATAAATAAAAGATCTGTAACACTAAATACTTGAGCGTTACAGTCTGAGTCATGAAGTCGTGCCCACTGAATGCCCAGCTTGGAGCAGTTTCCGTCTGCAGTGTGTTTAGCGTTCCCTCTCAAAGTGCTTGACTGCATGCTGGAAGCCATTTGTTCTGTGGAATGCTCTGAAGTTACGGCTGGGACCTTCCCCTCGTATCTAGTGAATGAATTATACAATGTACGTGTCTGTGAAACTTTGGGGTAATGCCTATAATCAGAAAACAACTAGAACCCTTTTGTTTGTTTTCAATTGAGTCATTACTGCTTGCCACTATGAAATGTGCTTGAATTTAATAAGTATGTGTATATTATAGAGAAGCTACCTTAAACTGGGGCTCAACCTCAATCCTATTTTAACAAAACTGGACAGTTCTGAGGAAGGGAAAGCTCAGTAGCTAGTCAATGACAGGTACCTTTCACAGTACCATTCTCAGAACACCCTGAGTAAGGAGTTTGCCGGGAGCTATTCTCGCTTAGGGACCTGAAGCCAGTCTAGTGCACAGAAGTAGAGAATCTGTTCTAGAAGGCACATGGAAGGTGTTACTCTAGAAATGGAATTTGGAAGAACAATCAGGAATGAGTTTGTACTCTTATTATTTTATTTTCACATTTTTATTCAGCTCTTCCATTTGTGTACTTCTTATTATGGTGCTATGTAATTCCCACCAAGTTGTAAGTCCAGAGGCAGTGAAATGTTCCACTTGGGCAGTCATGAACTAAAAGTAGTATCGTCCCCGCATTTTGGAGCAGCCAAGAAATACTTTGGACATATGGACATTGTCTAATTAATGTCGTGTCTACATACTATAATTGCTAAACTATGCATTAAAGACTTCAAGAAAAAGTTGGATGAAAATGTAAAGGCCAAGTTTAGACACGCATTAGATTTTAAATATACGGTGTTCTTTACGGAAACATTTTCCCTTTTTTTTTTAATTGGTTGATCTTTTAAAAGTCTAACTTACTAGCTTACTGACTGGTTATCAACTAAAGTATAATTGCCAATATTAGAAGAGTGTCATAATGGAAAACCTCTAAGTGCTTATTTTAATAGAAGCTTGAAAATTAAGATGAAAATGAAAACATGCAGCCTGAAATTTAATGCAAGCAGATGTATAATGCATTATTTTTGAATTGATCATTAAAATTTTGCTTCTTAAAGGCAGCACTCTTGAGTGTGGTGAGATTAGAATCTATTCTTGTATTTGATAAACAAAATATGTGGGAAGATTATTTTTCATGCTTTTTTCTCTTTTTATTTTTCCAAAATGTTTTTCTACCATAAAATAGAATCAATTTGGGATATATTAGCATTACTGCTTAAGTTGAGTAAGATTTTTTTTCATTTGTGTTTGAAATAGTTATAGAAGATGGGATGAGAAATGCAAGTTTTCCAGGATTGATGGATTGGGAGTTTTTTTCGGGCCTCTCTATTATAATTTGTCACTATTTATGAAAAACAATGTGTCACAAATAGTGGTCATGCATCAAATTGAACTTTGACAACGAGAATGCAGCCAGCAACTCCCTTCTCCAAAAAGGTCTCAACCCCAGTGTGTATTCTTGTCCATCCACATTTAAAATGCTCAGTGCAGATAAATAAGGCATGCACCGTGTCCTTCAGTCACCTCTCTCAGTAACTGGTTTCTTTATCTCTAATGTGAATTCATTTCTCTTTGGAAGTGGTGGTGTTCGTTTATGAACTGAGAACATCTAACCCTACTGGATAACACATCTTCTTATAAGGTATGAATGAGGAAGGTAGTGTTTTGGTGGGTATTTTGTCAGACTTAACCACTTTCATTTCAGGGCAGAGTCAAAGGCATCATCTGCCCCCCCAACTCCCACCTGATTGGGTGTTTCAGATCCCTCCTTTGGGGACCACCTTCTGGCAGCGAATTCTTTGAGATACACAGTAGTGCTGTATAGACACAAGCTGCTCATCTGCATCTTGCTGTGTTCTGTGGGCTGATGTTGGGGTCGTTCATTTAACCTGTACTGACTGTTTTCAAAGGCTCCATGGAGAGTTAGTAATGGAAAAAAGCACATCCACCTGATGGAAACGTTCCTCTGGAGCAAACTTCCGACAGGAAGGGCTTAGAAGGTATAGCTTTGAGGCATGTGAAGAGATTGTGCCCTCACTTCCACTTGTGTTTTTGGTTATTCATTTATAATAAAAGGTTGGCATTGATGTGGTACAACCTGCAAATTAGTTTCAATTCTGAGTTTCAGATAAAGCATTGTAAGACAAAATCGGTACATACCGCTCCTTTGAAATTTGGGTAAAAAATTATACAACCATATATAATAAGTCATTTTTATATTTTTTCTATGTTGTGGAAACCAAAACTGTAATTTTATAAGTCTTTGATTCACTAAAATTATATAATTTAAATGTATTTTTTGTATATTTAGAAATAAGGAGTTCAAAGACTATGCTTAACTTTCTATGCATGCATTTGGAAGCTGTTTTTACCTGATAATGTAGTTATAAGTTGTATTCATAAAATACTGATCTGTGTTGCATTTCAAAATAAACTGCTGTGTGCTCTGCCTGGATTTGATATCTGACCAGTAGATCTGGTGATTTTTCACATTGAGTTGGCCTGAAAATGGTATTGTAGGATTACGGAAGTTTCAGTTCCATTATAGATTCCAGCTCTTAAAGTTTTTAAATCTACTCCTGCTCCTCATAATGGTTCTACACTTAAAGGACAAGTAAACAGATTACATTAAGAGGTTTCAGAAAAATCATTCTTCCTAGCAGTCAGTCTTCAAGCTTACCTTGCCAGCCTCCAATCTGGCTGCAGAAGGACAAGACAGATTTCTCATATAGGTGACCAGGAGAAATAAAAAATTAATCAGTAAAAGATGGAGGGCCCTTATCTTGCAGTGTGTATGTGTGTGAGTTTTAATCTAATTTTTCTAATATAAGTTGAGAGAAGAAATACTGTTGCCCAGCAGTGTTCACCTTATAAAACAAGTACTTGGTCAAGCGGTCCAGTACCTCCTCCTAAAACTACCTCCAAGTACAGAGCAATCCTAGGAACTGCTTTACACACAGTGACAAGCAGGGAGAAAGACAAACAAGATACTCAGTTGGGCCACTTCCAACCGGCTAGTTCTGGACCCCAGAGTTCCTCATCTCAAAAGTGCTAATGTGTCCGTGTGCCAGTCCCCTTCTAGTTATTTCTCTAGGTGGTCTCGGTGTCTCCAGCAGGGACATGAGCCCACCTGAGTCTCCCAGGTTCTAGAGGTATCACTCTTGTCCAGGATTGTGGAAAAATGTTCCAAAGACGAGCATATTTTTTCTGAATGTTGTCTGGTCAGTTAGAAATTACCAGCTCAATGGTTAGAACAGCCTCTCTCCTCATACAGAGTTAATCTACTTCGGAAATAGGCACATTTATGAAAAGAAAATTATTTCAGCTGAAACTGAGGAACAGATGGTAAAGTTAATAGTAAAGGCTATCCAGAAAGTACAACCTTTCCATCTTAGAGTGGCAATGGGAAACCAGCCAGGTCTTTGTAATTTTTCATTGTCATATTTTATGGCAATTATGTGTACTATGTTAACATAAGCTCTAGCCTTAGGAATTACCATTGGTATAATTGAGACCCACTGTTACACAGTATTCCGAAAATACTGCTGTGTGGTTCTGTTCCCTTTAACAAGAATGAAGAAACTAGCTTTGCAATTCCTCATATTTTTTTATCCCAGCTTTACAAATAGACTAGTTCGTTGTTATACAGTTTAGTGGTGAAGAAACTGTTCTAAACATCTGTTACCAAAAATAGCTACACCTATTAACATTCCCCTGCCTGCAACTAGGAACCAGAGTTAGAAGAGAGAGCTGTGTGGGGTTTTTTTTTGACCTACACTTTGATTTAAACATGTGAGAAACTAATCTGGGTTTTTTTTTTTTTTTTTTTTTCGAATTAGAGAAATACCCCTTACTGTTACAGGGTAAGATCTCATGACCAAAAATAATCTTTTTTTTCTCACAAAAAGGCAATTCACCCTAAGAGTCACTTGATAAGCAAAAATACAATATGTGAGAGGCAGTGTGCTTTAAGCACCTAATACCCCTTTCATAAATCTGTTTATGTTTGGAAATTGTGTTTTCTGTTCACTAATTTCGCTTCCACATCTGTCTATGACCGTGGGTGCAATCCAGATGCGTTTTCACGCTGGACTTAAAGCCCTAAGGCCATTTCCACCTCCGTGTTGTCGTAGCCGGGTGGCCCCACTAGGGGGCAGCACCTCACAAGCGATTGGGGGTCTGGGGAATCAAAGGCGCTTGGAACGTAGCTTTGACCCAAGGGCAGAAAGGCACGCTAATAAAGGTCAGTCACAGACTTCTATTGTCCATATAAAGTAAAGGCAGCCTCATGTTCTGGAGGGGTACAGGAAATAACACTTTTTTAGAGCAAAAGAAAACCCCAGTTTGGATTTGAGCTCTGAGGCTCCAGCTGTTCTCTTCCTGCTGCGGAGACCTCCCTGGCTGGGACTGCGCAGGCTGCCTGGTTTTGAAATGAGAGATATTGGAACTGGTCATAAAGCAGGTGTTAGTGCTCCTGCTTAATGGAGAGCCTGCTTGTTAATCTTTGAAACATTCAGGGAGGTCAGTTCCCGCTCTTCTTCTGTCCCGGGATATTTTTGGAGGTGGCCTGGGCCATGAGAAAATGTCAGGCCACCTTATAAGGCTGCGTCTGGCCCCGAGAAGCTTGTCTGCAGCGTGTCCAGTACACTCTGTGGGTGTGAGCTGACTCTTGGACTGTGAGTTTTCTCACAGATTCAAAATACGTCTATTCATGCCAGGGGTTATTCTTACTCTTTAACAGGCTTAAAGTCTTCCTCAAGAGCTGTTTAAATGACACCAATTTTGGACATACCCAGTAGATCACCCAAGGCATGTGTAATCCCTCACAACCACACTCGTTTGTGCCAGGACAGATAGTCTACTGCAGGTGGTTTATTTTGCTAGTGTATGTCAAAGTGGAATCCACAGAATATTACTTCTGGGGACAATGGGAGTACAAGTATGTTAGGGAGTGGGGAGTTCTGTGGTTTAAAAAGTTGAAACAAGTTTTCTCTCCTGCTGGACTTTGTATATCTTTTTGCATTGGAATACAGTTTGTGAATCTCCAAGGAAGAGGGAGCTGATGCAGGCCCAAAGCCACTTTCAACCTTATCCTTGAAACATCTTAAGGGCTAATAAAGCTCCTTGAACACCATGAAAAATACTAATCTGTTGCCAGCCTTCCCCATCAGAGAATGTTAATGCATCCTGAGGGAGAAAAACAAAAGAGGACTTAGCCTGGGATCCGGGAAGATTTTCCTTGGGTTTTTCTGTTTGTTTGTTTGTTTTTAAAAAAAACCAGCCATCCCAAATAGGTAAATGAATTACACATTAGATTGAGAACGCAGATGTCAGCAGCCCTGGATGGAGTCTACGATTTGCTCGTTTCTGATGAATCTGAAGGGAGCTTACCAGTCGATGAGAACTTGTCTAAGAAGACCCAGATGGAACTGCAGCCCCAAATTGGGTCAGTCCAACTTCTACTCCCCCTGTGCCCACACCCCAGTTTCTTAAGCTCCTGCGGTCAGGGTCCCTTATTCAGGCTCGTGTTCTTGAGGCTCCTGGTGTCTTCCTGACTTTACTGTCAATCCTGAACACCCCAGGTGATGGCTACTTTGCCCTGGGGTGCCTTGTTATGTGACAAGGCCCCAGAGTTCCTTTTGCTCTGGGCCCTTGTCAGTTGGCATCCTCCCCATGTCAGCTCACCATGTTCATAGATCCTTAAAGCCAGGGAAGCCATCACTCTATGCAGAAGAAACTTGGGACCTGAGAGGGCATGTGACCTTTCCAGGGCCACACAGTGAGACAGCTGGGGCCACCTCTCTGCGCCTCCCCCACACACACACAAGGGCAGCTCCAGGGCTGTGCCCTGCCCTCTGCTGCCCACACTCATCATGGCTTTGCTGGAGCTCCTAACCCTCTCTTGTTCCCCATCTCCCTATACCCCAGTCTCATGCCCACGACCCCTCAACCTTCCCAACGTGCTGCCAGACTCCACCGTTCCACCACTGTAATCAGGAACCCCCATGCCTCCTGCCCTGCCATCACACCCTCTTGGCAAAACCCCGAGCTTGGATCATGTGCCTTCTCCCCTTGCCCAGGCCTCACCCTGGGGGCTGTCTGCCTGGCACTGCCCAGGATTCCCTTAAACTCCATCCTCCTTAGACCTCTGACTCACTCCCAGTCCCAGATCACACCCCCAGTTTAACAGAAATCTGCCATCAGGTAGCAATTGCTTCAGCTTTCTGTCACCACACCTAGAGACTTCCCTACTCAGAGCACACCCTTTGCTTTACCTCCTCTTAGAATGGAAGGGGCAATCTTCTATCCAAAGTTAATCCCTTGTACTCTAGATGCTTCCATCCCCCGTGCTTAGGGACCTCACTGCAGCTGTCCCAACCTCTCTGTACTTCCTCTCTGCCATCTCCTCCCATAGAGTGTCTCCCTGTCTTGGCTCTGACCCCAGCCCTCCTCCCTCTCTCCTCCTCTTCTCTGAGAGAGGCCCTGCCAGTGCTCCTCTACTCTCACCTCCCACTCTTCCCATCTCACCCACCACTCCTCCTGCTGGCGCGGCTCTCTTTCAGAGAGACAAAGGTCACTAGTGACCTTGTTGTGAAATCCGTGTAGACTCTGTGGCCTTTGTCTTATGGCTGAAATTGGGGGGGTACTACTGACTGAATGTTAGAAAGAATGGTATGGCTTTGGAGTCGTACCAATGGGGGCCCAGCAATACCGAGTTCTGGCCCAGAACTCTCATTTTTCCTCCCTGCTCCTTGCATCTCTAATGAAGGTGTAGGCAAACGAAATGAGGGAGAACCAGGCAACAAAATGTGTAGTGGTTAACTAAGTCGAGCCCCAGGAGAGCATTCTGGGAAGCCCCTCACAGAACACTCATGACTTCTAAGCTAGTAGGGGGTAGTGGTTCAGACAAAAAGGCAATTGTGAGGCCTGCTCAGCTTACCTCTCACCATATTCTTATTCATCCCAGATCTTAGATCCTACCACTGTGATGGGGAGAAAGGCTGACCCAGCACATCACCAGCTCCAGGGAAGGGAGGTTCAAAGATGGTGTGCATGTGCCACCATGCTTGGCACCAGGCTGGCATGGGCTGGGAAGGACAGGAAAGCATCCAGGCAGAAAAAGCAGATCTGGCTCTGCTCACCACTTCATGGCTAGAAGAGGCAGAAGAGAGCCCCTCACCCCTGTACACCAACCTCTTAATGCCCATTGACTCCACTCCCTCTCATGAGCAGATGGAGCTCCATCAGAATCTTAAACCTGAGCACGAAAATTAGCATTCTTCATCCTTGAGAAGGAGCCAAGACATGCTGGGGAGAATGAAGAGGGACCTTGGACTCCCTCCCGGGAAGCCAAGGTCATTCTTGAAATGATCTTTGCTCTGGACAGCCTGCTCTTCTGGTTTCCTCCTTCCTCCTTGACCAAATTTGCTCAAGTCTCACTCAAAAGTTGAATGCATTAAGAATCACTCAGGGTGCTGGACAAAATCAGATTTCTGGCTTGCTCAGACCTACTGAATCTGAATCACTAGAGACAGAAACTAGGAGTGTATTTTTATTCAAGTCATGGGGAGATCCAGTCCAGGGGCTTACTTAGAAGAACATGCCTTGGGTGTCCTTGTCTTTGGGGTCCTCACCATGAGAGTTCTATTCTAACTCCTCTTCTCACTTCAAACCCAAGTTCTCCGACCAGGTTCCCACCCTCTGGACCAGATTTGGCCCTTGAATGTGATCTGTTTGACCCACAGTACTTGTTTCAACTGAATCAGAAAATGAGGCAGCAAAAGTTCACTTCCCCATATACTGGGCATTGGTGAGAACCAGGAGGGCTGCCCTTTGGATCAGGTGCTCAGAAGGGATCAGACTCAGGCCCTGGTGCTCCCGCCCCTGCCCAGCTAGGCCCCCTGGCATTTAATACAGGAACTGAGGAGGAGGAGCAGGGTTGCCTGGGCTTCAAGCTTCCTCTCTGTACTGAGGACTGCAGCCTCTGACTTAGGCCTGCATCCACTCCAGAGCGCCACCAGACACCTTCCCTTGGGCATCTCAAAGGCACCCAGAGCTCAGCCTATCCAAAATGAAATGCCCCCCCCCCCAGCCACACACTCTTCCTGCTTCCCCCATCCTAGTCTTTCCCACCTCCCTGGATGGCACCCCAGCCACCAGCTGGTCAAGGCAAGAACCTGGGAGTCATCTCCCTTCTTGTGCTCCATCACTAGCCCTCACTTAGTTTTCAATCAGTTGCTAAATCCTACTGATTCTATCTCCTGAGGATCAGTTGAACACATCAACTTCCTTCCTCCACTGCCTCTTCTCTTCTCTGAGCCACCGCCGTCTCAGCTGGATGGCAGCAGTAACCTCCCAGCCAACTCTCAGCTTCCATGCTTGCCCTCCCCTCAAATCCATTCTTAATACAACAGCCGAAGTATCCTTCTAAGACACAGGTATGATCATGTCAGTCTCTGTTTCAGCCTTCAGTCCCTCGCTGTTGTTCTTGGTATGAATCCAGACCCCGAACATGACCCCAGTGACCTTCTGAGACTGTTGTCCGCTCCCCCTCTGTCCTTCTGCACCCCACTTTCATGAAGGTCTGTCAGGCCCTCGGGACACCTGGCTCTCACCTCCTGCCCTTTGCACCCACATTCCCTCTGCTAAGACTCCCCCTCTCCCCCCGGGAACGCCTTACTGTCCTTCAGGAGTGTCTGTGGCACGACCACCAGGAGGTGCCTGCCTGAGGTCCTAAGACCACCAGCTGAGCAGGGGGCAGGGGGAGCAGGGCAGAAAAACCAGGAGACTGGCAAAATGAGAATTTCAGGTAACAGTGAGGTATGTCTCACGAGATAGTGTCACTCGTGAAGACACTGTGATTGTGCCACACACCTGTTTGCCTGTTGAGACTACAGACTCCTCAGGGTGGGGACCCCTCGGCTTGTGTGCCACTGTATTCTCAGTGCCTGGCCTTCTACTAGGGTTTGGGGGATTGGCAGGAAACATAGATGATTAAACAGCGCATTTCAGATACCAGTAAATTCTTTAAAGAAACAGGAAGGCCATGTATTGGGAAGGGCCTAAGCCTCTGAGCAGTGGCAGAGGCAGGACTGAATTCAGACCCCACAGACCCTAAAGGCCATGGCCGTTTCCTACCACCGCGTTGCCTTCTTGCTCCCCAGAACACAGGGGCCTTGGTGGGGACAGGGGGTGTCTCACCCAGAAAACCTCTCAAAGGGCACAGCTGCTTGCTCCTTAGAGACTTTCAGTCTTCTTGGCACCTTGGGGTCCCCTGGGAACCCCTTGGACTGGATCCTTCAAGAAGCCCAGCAGGAGGCTGAAATCCAGGAAGGGTTCTCACCTCCCAGGTTACAGTCTGCAGCACCCTGTTTGACACCTCTGGTCTGAGCCCTGGGGTCTAAACTTAACACCACCCGCAGCCCCTTGCCACCCAGACTCAGCCTTTTCTTTAGTCACTTCTCTAGCAAAGCTGTTGACAGCTAAGAATCTGGTTACAAAGCATTCTCGCAGGCCTACTGGTTGCTTATCTGCAGCGACTCGAGGCCAGAGCTTCTCCCCAGAGCTGGTCTGGGCCTGGCCCACAGTGCTTGCATGTCATGGACATCTCTGTCCACAGCTTAAAGCCTACATCTCCTTGCTTATCTCTGCCACTTCTCCCCAGCCTTAGGATAGCTGACCAGCCTGAAAGCTCCAGGCACTGATCACAGCCTGCCAGAGGCTTGGGGCTGCTTCAGTTCATACCCAAAATCAGGAGAAAGTGAACTTACCCACCTGCTCCATGGAGAGCTGTCACCGAACACCACCCACCTCATACCTTCCCTAACCTCCTGCCCACGTTGCACATGAGGGAACCGTGACCTGTCAGAACCGGGAGGGGCCTCAGATTAGCATCATCACCTCAAGGCTCCACTTGTCCCAAGTTGGAAACTGGTTCCAAGGAGAGAAGGGGACACAGGAGGTCAGTGGCAGAACTGGAACCCGCGTTCCCAGCCTACAGCGCGGATCTGCAGGCCACTTCCAGGTGTGCAGTGATGGCATTTCATGCTCCTTCGAGGGACTTCAGGTCCCTATCCACGGAGGCAGAGCTTCAGCGGCCCACACTGTATCAGGTATAAACTTACAAGGAGACTGGAGAACTAAGGGAGATCGACCCTCCCAGGCTCTGGAAAGGATGTCACAGACACTGCCCATACCTGGAAGCCTGGAGGACACAACGGGGGTAGGAGGTGTGGTCTGTGCCAGGCAGACCTGTGAAGGCTGAGAGCAACAGGAGGAGGAATCTGCCTTGGGGTTAGAGGGGGTCTCATCTGGCCACAGAAGCACCCTGGTTGTACAGGCCCAAGAGGGTACTCCCGAGTTTCCATAGCTATTTACCCAAGAATGGAAATTGGTGGCACCTTCTGCAAGTCCCAGCTCCCAGCATCAGCCCCTCTTCCCCCTGCTGGTGAAGCAGAGCCTGAGATGCAGCCTGCAAATGCGGGATCCGAGGCTCGCCCAGCCTCCTGTCAGAAATCTCAGTTCAGAGCCAGGCAAGTTGGCTTGCCTGGTATATTTAGAAAAGTCAGGCTCCGGTTGCTCCTTGTTCCCTTACAAAGTGTGAACTGCGCCCATCACATGGAAATGTGATTCACTTCTCAGCAGCCAGGCAGAGCAGCTTCCCACCGCCTCCAAGCAACCCTCCTCTGCCCCTCTCAGCCCTCTAGCACCCACAGTTTTGTGTACTCCGCATGGAGCCCAGGGCCCTGGGAACGCTGTGGCCACAGAGAACAGGTACAAGGTACCTCCAGGGTCAAAGGCAACATGGCTCTCTTGTATCTTTTTGGCAATGCATCGGTCTGACTCAGTCTGGTTCTTTTCTGGAAATCTGTATGCTTCTTTCTCATAGCCCTCAATTCTCAATTCCCCCAGGGCACACTGCTACTCCTGTAGTCATAAGCCCTGAAGAAGCTCACAGTCTGATGGTGAGACCCTCATGGAAATAAGTGCAGTAAAGCTGAGGTTGCATCCTGGCAATCTATGAGCTGAGCATTTTTTTGTTTTGTTTTTTCTCCTTTTTCTAAAATGGTATTCTAAACTGTTTTGGTTACTAACATCTTTAAATTAAGAGTGCTGACATTTAAAAAAAAGTTGATTTCCTGATTCTTTAAAAAAAAAAAAAGACCTGGCGTCCTGGCCTAGCCCTGTAGGGCTCACGTGGTCGCATGTGATCCCTCTTTGGACAGGAGGGTTCTCCAGGCCACCCTGCCAGGCCACATGTTAGTCTGTGTTTCAGACGTGTAGCCCCACACATCTAGGGTCTCCTACTCTAGCAGGAGGTACCTATATATAGCAGGCATAAAGCAGGTGCATACCCCCTACCAAAGAGACACAAAAGAGATGTAATTTTTCCCTCTCTTCCTCTAATTTCTCATTCTCACAATCCTCAGTCTCCTGAACTTATCTCCTTTTCCTCCCCACCCCTCTGCAGTGCCCTATATTATTGGTTTGTGTGGTTCTATTTTTGCCCCGCACCAACATCCCCAGTCCCTGCCTGATTCCTTAGAGTGAGAGCATCATGGAGCTTTGGGGTCAGGCCTGAGCTTGATTCCTGCTCCACTTTCTGCCCTCACCATTTCCCTGAGTGTCTTTGATGTGCAAGATGGGGATGAAATAACACCTAGTTTGTGGGGTTTCAGGAGGATTAAACGAGTGGTCGCCCTGCCCGTTCAATGACTGACGGGACTTGAGTGTGCTTCAGTGGAGGGCAGGGCAGAGGCTGTGGGAACCTCAGCCACCTCCTCACCTCATGGTCCTAGGAAGGAAGCAGTCCAGTCCTGGCTGCTCCCCAGGGGTGCCCAGGGGTGGCGGTGCCTCTGGTTCCCAGGGAAAGAGCTCCCCTAAATGACGAGTCTCATCTGGTTGGAGGACACTGGTCAGGCCCAGGCTGGGCTGTATGCCAGGAAGCTAGTCCAGCAGGACAAGCCAGGGCCTCACCCACGGGTTCCCCTGCTTCCCCAGATGACCAGCTCTGGTGCCTGCCCAGTGCTGTAGGTGCGTGCATCCACCTAGGGTCCTGACACTGGAGCCCAGTCACAGACTGAAGGAACCATCAGCAGAGGCCTGACCAAGGCCAGGGTAAAGGGAACCACCTCTCTCCCAGCTGGGAGGTGCCAGCTTGGCGAAAGCACACTGGGCTCTGTAGAGGACCCGGTCTGTGCCCCACCCCATCTCCCCAGGATGTCAAGCAGCACTGCCCCAGGGTAGGTTTTTGATGGTATTTCTATGATGAAAAGTTCCCAGGGAGCCAAGGAATATCAAAACCCAGAGATAGGTCCTCCAAATGCAGAATGACTAACCCATGTACTGGCTCCTGATGCAAGGGTGACCCTTGGAAAGTAACATTAGCCAATATTTAGCTCTTACAGTGTGCCAGGCACTGTTCATACTTTTTATGTATATTAAGCTGTGTATTTCTCCCAACAGTTCTATGAAGTCAATGTTGCTAGACTCTCATTTTATAGATGATGAAACTGAGACACAGAAAAGGTAAGGAACTGACCCAAAGTCACCTGGCAGGTGAGTGGCAGAGCCTGAACGTAAGGAGAAATCCTGCATACTTAATGACTACACTAATTATATTGCTTTTACTGTTGCTCCAAAGCTACAGGATACTCCAAGCTGAGCCCCCAGCCCCACTCTCTGAATGCCAAAGAACTGATGCTTTCTAACTGTGGTGCTGAAGAAGACTCTTCAGAGTACCCTGGATAGCAAGGAGATCAAACTAGTCAATTCTAAAGGAAATTAACCCTGAATATTCATTAGAAATAGTGATGCTGAAGCGGAAGCTCCAGTACTTTGACCACCTGATGTGAAGAGCCAACTCATCAAGATTGAAGGCAGGAGGAAAGGGGGAAGACAGAGGATGAGATGGTTGGATGGCATCATTGATTCAGTGGATATGAGTTTGAGCAAACTCGGGGAGATAGTGAAGGACAGGGAAGCCTGGCATGTTGCAGTCCATGGGGTCGCAAAGAATCAGACTCGACTGAGTCACTGAACAACAACAGCCCCTCTCTCACCATCTGAAATCATCTCCAGCTGCAGCTGCCCAACCCGGTTGCTGAGATGGCGCCCAGTGAACACCATGTGATGCATGCCCAGCAACAGGCAAGTGCCTGGGTCTGACCATCATTAAGAACTAACCCCCTCTCGTTCTCAAGTCAATCCCTGAGCCCTCTTTCCTTTGCAGTCACAGAGAAACATAAAGTAGCCCACTCAAGTGCCCGCAAAGTCCCCACATCTCTCTTCCTCATTGTCATCTTGCTCAGTCCCAGCCAAAAGGATTTCCCTCAAATGCCTGAGGCAGCTCCTTGCAACCCAGCAGCCTGTGTCCCCTTCTCAGAGACCGGAGGGCCTCTTCTGCCCCCCAGGGGCAATGACAGGAGACCTTCACTCACAGAAAGAACATGCTCAGAACCAGGCACAGCAGGGCCCCATGGCCTCCTTGCTTGGACCCTGGCGGGAGCGTAGTAATTAGTTTGGAAGGGGAAGTCATGCCAGGTGGGGCCAGTAGGCAGAGGGCAGAAGCAAAGAAGAGAGATCTGCTTGGATGCTGACTCTCTGACAACACCCCTAGCCCTGCAGAGCCCAGCGTGGGCACTCCACACCCTTGAAGGGTAATTCCTCCAGGAACTCAGGCTGCTGCTTGGGGCTCCCAGTGGTTTCTTGAGCCCCTTGTGTCCCTGTGTTAGCTCCCAAGCACTCAGGGGCTCTGGAACCAGCAGTGCAATCTCTATTCCACACGCCCTCTAAACCCTGTCCTTCCTCATTCTATGGGTTCCCCAGGCCTTGATCACTGCTCCCATCTCCCATGCAAGCACTTAAGTCCCTCTCCTGCTGCAGTATGACCTGGCTTGCCCAAGGAGAAGCAAACAATCCCCAGCCCTCTCTGAGAATCAGGACAAAGGAGTGAGGACATGGTGAAGCTGCAGAACCACACCCCTTGCCAAGCCCTGAGAAGGCCTGGCCTGCCCCACTGGAAGGCCTGCTGTCTAAGTGGCCAGGAGCCTCCTTGATCACTAATTATAGGTCAAGACAAGCCTGCCCGGTGAGCCTCCCTTCTCCCCCGCAAGACTGGAACCCGGTTTGCGGCCGGTGGAGAAAACAGCAAGATCTTTCCCCCAAGCAGGAACCCAACCTCTTCACTGAGAGACTCCGTCAGCCTCCCAGAAGCACTCCATCACACATACAGTGACCACAGGCCCTGCTCACTCTTGAAGCCAGGATGTTCCTGGTGGGCTGAGCACGCACCACAGGGGCTGGCAAGTCTGGGACCAGATTCCCTGGGTCCACAGATGGCCATGCAGTGAAGGGAGGTGGCTTACCCTCCCTTGATCTGGATCTGAAGGACTTTGGGGGCCAAGGGAGATCACTCACAGTGACCCAAGTTCTCCAGAGGAGAGCTCGTTACAGCACAGGCTTCAGCCAGCTCTGAGCAGGACTGCACCCTCTCCTGAGGCTCTCAGAGACCATCCTCCGTATCTTCTAGCTTCTGTGGGCTTTAGTTGCCTTGGGCTTATGGCCCCAGAACTCTAGTCTCTGCTTCTGTCTTCACAAGGTTTTCTCCCCCATGTTATCATCTCACATCCCTGTCTCCTTTCCTTTCTCCCATAGGAAGACCAGTCATTAGATTCAAAACCCATCCCAAGTCCCAAATGATCTCATCTCCAGGGCAGATCATAATCTCATTTTGTTCTTAAAATATCTTAATCCTTAATTATGTTTGCAGACCTTATTTCCAAATAAGGCCACATTCACAGGGACCAGAGGTTAGTACTTGGACATATCTTTCGGAGGGACATCATTTAACCCACTACACTTAGTTGCCTCCTCTGTAAAATGGGACAACAGTAGACCTGCCCCACCATGCGGTGAGGATCACATGGGTTAAGGCAGACACAGAGCTTATAGCAGTACCCGGCACACTATAAGTGCTCAGTCAGCGCTAACTGCTACTATTACCCCTTATCCTTCCCAACACCGCTGGGTGCAGCTTGCTCTGAGCTGTACCCACCCCCTCTTCTCTCAACCAACAAGAGCCACTGCTGTTCCATGGCCTCTGCAGATCCCTCCAGCTTTATCCCAGGACGTGTACCAAGCAGGATGGAGGCTGGTCTCCTCTGCCAGCCCATTGGCTCCTTTTAAAATGCTAGATCCTATTCATCTTTTTAAAGAATAACCTTTTTTGAGTTGTATGAAAATATCCTGTGTGTGGTGATGTCACAGAGCAAACATATCTCATCATCATGAGCCCAAATGTTTCCATTTTCTCCTGACAATGTTCCTGATACCCTCACCTCTGTCTCTCTAGCATCTGATACAGAGCCTGCCACGTGGGAGTAGGGCACAGATATTTGTTGATAAATTGAAGGAGGAAGGCAGCCTGAAGGTCAAAGCAGAAATAAAGGAGCTAAATGTACAGCCGAGGACTCCATCTCTTTGAGGGGGACTCTGGTCCTGGCGTGATAGGATCATGGAAGGACAGCTCCAGGCCAGGGTCAAACGGGTCAAAGGGATGTCAGTAATCATGTATGATGAAACAGTACCTGGTGTCAAGGTAAGCTCTTAGCCCAGAGCCAGGACACATCCTGGAATGGAAACCAGACAAGAGACAGGCCATAACCACTGGCCTGGCTGTGTTAAAGCATCTCACCTTTGTTTGGCTTGTTTACTATTTACTACTAATTACTATGTAGCATAGTAGAGGTATGTATATAATTAGATGGCAGATTAATTTTGTTATTAGTTTCACTTAATTATACTGCTTAACTCTGTTTACTGTCTCCGCTACCCCCTCGAACAAAAACAAAACAAAACGAAAAAACCTAAAAGTCCCACTGCTCATGTCTGTTTTCACAGTTGGAGGAGGTGGGGGGGTGTGTGTGTGCACCCCTGCCTTCACAATGGAAGTGGGTCCCTGACCAGAGTCACCCTTTCAGTTGCTGCTGAGAACTGTCTCGTCCTGACCCCTGCTGTCCTGGGCCTAGGGGCTCCCCTACATCAGCCCTGCTGATGCCCATGTAACATGCATGCTGCACCAGACTCTAAAAGCCTGAGAGGGGCTCAGTCTCCTCTACATGCCTGGGGTGAGGGAGGGGTCATCTGGCTCCACAGCTGGGGGATGACTGGGATGACCTCAGAGCCTCCGCTGGGTGCCTGCATCCATTCCAAGGAAGTCCACCCTACCCCTGCCCCTACCCCCTGTGACACCCAGCTCCAGCCAGCAGCTTGATCACTAGCTCGCCTATTCCTTCCCTCTACCACCCTCAGTTCTCTTGTCCCGTCTGCGCCTCCTGTCCCTGGTTTCTGGAGTGACGAGCACCACAGAGATGCTGAGGGCTCCTCAGTTCCTGTCAGAAAGCTGAGCTGGGAGGAGGCAGGAAGCCACAGAGAGAAAAGCTACACAAGGTGTGCGGCAACGATGGGACGCCGTCACTTCCAGAAGAGAGAAGTACCCCGAGGAACCCCTGCAAGACCTCCGTGGGTTCCAGCCCTCCTTGGGGTCCATTCTCACTATGAAGCTCTTCTCTCATCCAGCCTCATTCTGAGTTCTCAGTTATAGGACAGTTTCCTCAGCCTCTCTTCTTGGTGAGATTAAACCACAACCAGCCGGCCTCCTTTGAGGAAGCCTCTTTGGAGCCCTGGACTCTTTATCCCCTCCCCTACCCCACCATCACACACCAAGGCCTTCTCAAGACTGTACATCCCGGGTTCCTTCCACAACAACACACGTAGCTGAGGTTCACTGGGCCCTGTGGCCACTGTCTGCACTGATACCTCCAGACCTGGTCTGATTTGCACTTCCGGGGGCCCCGTGAGGTAGCTGCTGTGATAACCTCTCGCTGATCTACAGGGGAAGAAGATGAGGCTCTGACAGGCTGGGAACTTGCCCAAGACGCACAGCTGGTAAGTTCAGAGTCAGGAATTGAAACCAGATTTATGCTGCTCTAGAGCCCATGCTTTTTTTTCCTTTTTCAGCATTGCATGGCATGTGGGGTCATAGTTTCCCGACCAGGGATTGAACCCATGCCGCCTGCACTGGAAGCATGGAGTCTTAACCACCGCACCACCAGGGAAGTCTCCCCATGCTCTTAACTGCTGCATTCTAGCTCCTCCTCTCCTATCATCATTCAGCAAACATTGAGGAGCATCTCTTCCAGGCTGAATCCTGCGTTATCTGCTGAGGATGGGCCCACGAACAAGGCAGAGACAGACGAGACCTTGTGGAGCTGACATCTGGGCCCACCCGGCAGGTGTGAGCTTGTTCTCCTGGGTCTCTGAGAGGCCTGACATGGTGGGAATCAGCAGCACTAACTCTGTTCCCAGCTGAAGAGGGAGATGACTGGGAATAAGCAGTCTGTCACAGAGCAAGCCTCAAGCGGCTGCTGCTGCTGGGCTTCAAACCTCCCTGTATCCTAAGCTTGAACATCAGCTGGGCCTTCCTCCTGTGGGGTTGGCCCTCCAGCAGGGGAGGAAGGCAATCACTCCCCACATCCTTCCCTTTGGCTCCCTCAACCAGACATTGTTCCAGCTGGAAAATGGGCCTGCAGAGCCGTCCAACTCCCCTCCCTGCTGCCCTTTCACCTGACCAGGCAAATTACCTAGTCAGCAGGGCTATATCTCTGGGCTGGTGAAAGGCAGACAGGAATACTGGGGGTGAGGGTCTGAAGCTGGCCAGTCAGCCTGCTCTCCCTCCAGGCAGAGCAGCTGAGGGGCCTGAGGGCAGGGAAGGGATGCCACCTCCTCTGAGAGTGGCCTGGTGCCAGAATCACGCCAGGCTGGGAGCCGCCAATCCCTCTGACAGGTGGGTGTCCAGTGAGGCTCTGATGGGAGGTTACCCCTGAGACAGCAGTGCTTCTCAAGTGTGGTTTGGGACAGCTCCCGTCTCATCAACATTGATTCAAGATTTGGGAGGTGGGGTTCAGAGACCTGGTTTTCACAAGCGCCCAGCTGATTCTGAGGCACACTCAGGTTTGTGAAGCAGGAACCAGGGGACAAGTGGGGCGCCTAATCCAGACAGCGAGACCACCCAGGGAATGAATTCATTATCCTAGAAACTGGAAATGAGCTAAGCCTGCACTTTCACCCTCTGTGTACATCGGAAGCAAAGACTGGAGGGCCCCCGCTATGGCTCTCTTCATGGGAGGGGGTCCCCTTCCCTCTCCACCTCTTTTCAGGTTTTCTCTCAAACATCACTCCTTAGAGAAGCCCCACCCACTGATCTCTGGCTTCCAGCTCCCTGCAGTCGTCCTTGCTGTTCTGTATTTCTTTCTTTGAGCCCTAGTACAGGTGGCCCTAAATGTGCGGGTGAGGTTCTGTGGCGCCTTCTAGGATACAGACTCTGAGAGGGCAGGGGCCCTTGCTTTGTTCACAGCAGTATCTGCGGAACTCACACGGTGTTTGGCACGTAGTCGGCGCTCCGCGCTCCTGGAGGTTTGCTGAGTGCGTGACTCAGTTTGCAGAGTTGGGAGAAGTCATCTCAAGTAGAAGAGAAGAAGTGTGGAAGATGGACTGCACTTTGTGGTCTGCAGGGCCTTTCCCCAGCCAGGACTCGCTCAGCCTGCGTAGGAATGTCACAGGGCAGTGGAGCCCTCCTGCCGTGCAATCAACCCACCCACCTCCCTGCGTCTAGGCCCTTCTGCTGTTCCTCTCAAAGATCCCTGCAGGTGGACGTTCCTCAGCACCCCTGCCTTACTCGTGACGGTGGGTATGCTGTTTGCTATGGGAAGTTCTTCTTTGATCTGACTCCTGTGTTTCCTACGCCACTTTTATCCCCCTTTCCCTCCTTTTGAACACAGATTCTAACGTTGCCAGAACTAGACAGGAGCTTAGAGATGACCAAAGAATGCAGCTTTCAAGGCTTGTTTTTTTTCCCCTCTCTTAAGTGGAAAAACCCTTTTCCAAAAAATCAGAATCTGAATCCTGAAATGTGAGACCAACAAAAGGGGAGCAGCTCTGATTTTTATAGGGAGTGAAGGAGCTCAGAGGAACCCAGTTTGAAAACCAGTGATAGGCAACATTAGGGGTGCTGTGCAGTGTGGTTTTTAGAAAGTGTGTTTTGGTATCATTTGGGGGACTATGTGTTTGTTTTTTCTCCTTTATGGTTTCTTTTTTGCCAAGAAATTGGCTAAGTTATGCAAACATGTTTTCCAAATCTCCAAATCTTTGAACAAAGATGGTCATCATTTTTCTCAAACATTTCCACATAGGACTCCAGAGTAAGGCCCATCTTTTTTGTATTATTTACTTATTTATTTCTTTTGGAGTGTGTTTTGAGTACAAACCATGCTATCTCAACAGAGATCCAATTGGAATGAGAAATGGTGGCGGCCTTGTTGCTGGGACTCATTAAGCCTTTCAGCCCCAGGGGCTTGGGGATTTTCATGGAACCAAATTCCTTCTTGGGACTGTTAACATAATCCCATAATTGGAGCATTAAGGGACGTATTAGCTGCTGGCTCTGTGCTCTAAGGGAGCTCATTCCAAGGACGAGGAGGAAGGTCTAGGCCCCTTCCTGGATTTCCCGTGAACTACAGGCTCTCTGACTCCCACCCTCACCTTGTCTCCCACCTTCAGCCAGCTCCCAGACCCCAGTACTGGGGAGTGTGAGGTGTCTCAGGAGAGTGGGGTCAACCAGACCTGGACCCTAACAGTACTCACTGTTCACCCATCCTCCATGTGCCATCCGTAGGACGTTAGTCAATACAATCATACTTTGGGTGTGTGCATGCTCAGTTGTGTCCAACTCTTTGCATAGACTAGCCCACCAGGCACCTCTGTCCGTGGGATTTCCCAGGCAAGAATGCTGGAGTGGGGATCTTTCTACTTTCGGGGGATCTTTCTGACACAGGGATCGAACCTGTGCTGCCTATGTCTGCACTGGCACATGGATTCTTTACCACTGAACCACCAGGATATCTCTAATCGTCCTTTAGGTGCCATTTATTAAGCTTCTACTATGTTCCAGGCACTGTGCTAGTTCATCTAATGCTGATGACAACAAATGATAACGGTGATATCTTCATTTTGCAGATGAGAACACCAATTTTTCAGAGGAGGCTGAGCTGAGCCAAATCTTATTTCATTTAATATTTGCATATATTATTTCTTCTACTACTAATAGTGGTTAACTCTTTTTGAATGTTCATTATGTTCTAAGAGTTTCATATGTATAAACTTATTTAATCCTCAGGACAACCCTATGAAATTGAGTTTGTGTATGAAATAACTGAGGCACAGAATGGTTAAGAATCTTGCCTGAGGTTAGTTCCTCAGCTCTCAGCCTCATCACTGGTTCTAGGTAGTCTCAGCTCACTTTAGGCATTGACGTGTCTGCATGAGTGTGGATGAGTGGATTAGCCGTCCATTGCTACGTAACAGAGTGCCCCAGTGTTTGGCTGCTTAAAACCACAAACATTTACTATCTCACGGTCAGGGACGTGCAAGCAGCTTCCTGCATGGTTCTGGATGGGGTCTCTCATGATGTTGCCATCAAGACATCATCTGAGGCTGCAGGCATCTCCAGGCTCACCCGTAGCAGGACCTATGACCAAGTTCACTCACTGGAGCCTCTCCACAGGACTGCCTCACCACTAGGCAGCTGGCTTCCCCCAGGGAGAGTGATTCCCAGAAAGTGAGAGAGCAGCCAAGATGGAAGGCACAGTCTTTCAGAAGACTCAGTATCAGAAGCAACTTTTGTTACTTTTACCCTATTCTAGTCATTAGAAGTGAGGTGGTAAATCCAGCCACGTTCAGATTTTGGGAGATTACACAAGGATGGTAAATGTGAGGAGGAGAGGAAGATTGGGTCAGCTTAGAGGGCCTGCCATGGGCTTCCCTGGTGGCTCAGTGGTAAAGAACCTGCCTGCCAATGCAGGAGACATGGGCTTGATCCCTGGGTTGAGAAGATGCCCTGGAGAAGGAAATGGCAACCCACTCCAGTATTCTTGACTGGGAAATCTCATGGACAGAGAAGACTGGCAGGATACAGTCTATGGGGTTGCAAAAACATCAGACACAACTTATCTATAAAATGGGAATCAGAGTACCTGCCTCAAAGTGTTCTTTTAAGGCCTCAATTAGATAACACCTTTATAGGCAGATCGGAACAGTGCCAGCAAACAGGGAGTGCTCCATAAGTGTTGGGTGCTCTCACCACCAAGGCTATTAGCTACTTTCAGGCAGGGACACTGCATCTTTCTCAGTCACATTTGGCCCTTCAGTGCCTGCCTAGCTCAGCACCTGGCATTTCCTTTCACTGCAGAGTGCCAGGTACTGACAGCGCCGGTGCAGGTGGGGGTTAGAAGGCACACACTCTTCACACCACTACCAAGGCCTGTGGGAGAGGCCTCTCCAGGACATCAGGGACTTCCTCCAAGACCCAGCCATGGCACCAGGGCCTCTGGCTGCTGCTGGACCTCAGCCTACTCTACCCAAAGATGGTCAAGCAAAGCAAAGGCCACGAGGGGCTAGTCACGGGTGCAAATCTGCCAGCCCTGCTCCTGTAGGCCCTGATGTGGCAGAGCCCCCAAACACTTCCCAGACCATTTCTGGGACCAGCTGGCCCAAGGGCAAGGACAAGTTCCGGGATGTTAGACCACCCATGTATGGCGACAGTAGATGTTGGTGGCTCCCTGAGGTTTGTCATCAAAGAACAACATGTTGCCCTCTAAGTGCTTGGCGATGGTGGCAGCTGCTGGCATTTCAGACCTGGAGCTCCGGGAAAGGGGCAGAAGGGAGGGGACAGGGAGAGAGCCAAATCCTTGGCAAAGGATCACATACCCAAGCAGGCTGCGGACCAGGAAAAGAGACCACGCACAGCAGAGAAGAATGGGCTTCTGAATGGGAAAGACACAAGCCACAGAATCATGGGTTTGACTCATGGCTTAGCTGCTTGTCCACTGGATGACTCTGGACAGCTTGCGTAATTTCTCTTCATTTCTGGAGCCTCATCCATGAAATAGCCTTCCACTTGGCCCAGAGATTGTGAGAATCAGCAGTGTGAGGTGCGGTGTGTGGCTCATAGGAGGTGTTCCATTAGTGGAACCATCATTATTATCTGCAAGGGTTGGGGAAGAGGGAGGGTGCTTAGAGAAAGACTGAAAGCTAAGTTGTGTGCTTCATTTTGCACATTTAATTGATGTATATATACACATCAATAGGTTCATGGATCATAAGTATACAACAAGACCAAAACTCCCAACATGTAACCATGTACATGTAACCAGCATCTCAGTCAAGAAACAAAACACAACCAACACCCCAGAAACCCACTCTGCGTTCCTTATACCAGTTCCTATCTACTTTCAAGGAGACCCACTATGCTAACTCCCAAGACCATGCTCCTATACTTTGTTTATATGAAGACACATGTGTAACCTCATTTGTGTCTTTTTCGGCTTAATATCCACCCGTGCAGTTGCATGTAATTGTGGTTTGTCAGTTCTCATTGCTCTCTAGTGTTTCAACACCAGAATGTACCCCAGTTTATTAATTCTCCTGTTGATGGACATTTGGACTGTCTTCAGTTTGGGGCTCTTAAAAACTGATGTCATGAACATTCTCATGCCTGTTTTTATTTTATGGGTTTCGGGGGGTATTAGTGGGTCAGAGGTCATCCATACTTAAGAGCTTTAGTAGGTACCATCACACGATTTTCCAAATGTTTGTATCAATGTAGGCTCACACCAGTAGTGAACAGGAGCACTCTTTGCTCTACATCCTTGCACTTACTTGATGCTGTCAATCTTCTTTTTGGGCATTTCAGTGGTGTGTAGTGGTGATTTTAATCATGGCTTTAATTAATATCCTTTTGGTGACTAATGAGGAGGAGCCCCTCTCCAGGTGCTTATTGGATACTAGGTAGGAATCTGAGCAGTTTAATTTCTATCCTTGATGAGGCTTGCTCTAGGGGACTGATCCCAACCCCTGCCCATTGGAAATTTTGGATTTCACATCTGAGTAAAATGTGGGCATTGAGCCACAGAACTGCAGACTGGATCAAGTGCTCCATCCCTCAGGCGGCAGGCCTTATAGCTTCAGGTGTGCCCATAACCTGCCTCTGCCAGGCAGGTGCACTGGCATGAGACTGAGAAGGCAGAGAGTGGCCAAGCACATGCTTTTTCATTACCTCTGCTTTTCTGGACTAGCAGGGGACAAAGAAGTTTGGTTCTCCTGGGGTGGCGGTAGCAGAGATTCCAGGCCCAAGCTCTAGTTTGGGGCGTGTCAAAGGGCAAACATGTGGCATCACTCTTGCTGATGTGGATCACAGGGATCACTGCTGGGGGTGCTATGGTCCTGGAGCTGGCAGATGGGGCCAGGGACTTCCCAGCTCCCCAGACTGCCCATCATGACAGAGATGGCAGAGCTTCTGGTAGTACCTCCCAGAAGCCCAACCTACCTCTGCTCATCAGTCCTTTCAGTGATTTTGTTAAATTCTAAATCCCTGTATTAAATTATTTTCTGCTTAAAATAGCTAGAGACTGCTATACCTGCAATTAAACCCCAACTGATAGACTGAGGTACACTGATACTAGCACTTCATGGAAGAAAAGATATTTTAAGACCAGAAAATGGGAATAACATAAATAACATAATCCTAAAATAAAAGGACAGTTCTCTTAAGTTCCATTGAATCAATCTCATAAAAAGCCTATTTTCCTTTTCTTATTTTGCCAATGGAAATTTCTGCCCTTACTACCTCTAAAGGAAGGAGTGAATTTAGAAGAGGAACTGAAAGAAAACATAAACAGTGGCCCCTGCCATGGGGCACAAGAAAGCCAAGAACCATTGGGCTGCCATTTGATTACTTAACCATGGTACTACCAGGGGTAATGTGACCCAAATTCATTTAAAATGCCACAAATAATATTGTTTCCATGGGTTCTTTTACCCTGCCCCAGAGTCAAGGGTCAGGGAGAGCTTTTGGTGATGGGGCGCTGGGCATGAGGCACTGTAGATGTGTCTAGGATATAATCTGAGTGATCGTCAGTAATATTGGGGGAGTTATTTGGTACAAGAAGTGGTAATAACAGGATGCAGGGGAAACAACTCCTGAAGGGAGAGAGAGGAGCTAGAGCAAGGAGCCATCCAGGAAGACCTGGCCAGGCAGCCCAGGTAATGAGGTGTGCTGGGTATCTGGGATCCAGGAGGCTCCATCTACTGTCTGCTCTACTCAGGTGCAGCTGCTCCATGGCTGCAAAAGCCTCAGTGTTGAAGCCTGGCTGGGGAAGGGAGTCTCCGGGCATGGGCTCTGGAGACAGTGGCCTCATCTGGGGATGGGGAGAGGGGTAATTCTTGATGCTGTCAGCAGAGTCTGGCTGGTAGGGACAAGGAGAGGGGCGGATGCTACCGTGAGGAGCTCTAGAGATGGAAGGACCTTGCGTCATCTTTTGGCCCAGTGGTACACAGTGATGCTTTCTTTCTCATTCTCACCTTTCTCCTCTTTAATGGTTTATAATGGAAATTTTCAAATATACACAGAAGTAGAGAGTATAGTACGATGAACCCCCGTGGACCCATCACCTAGTGACAATAATCATCAGCTCATCAATCCAGTGATTTTTAAGCAGTTTAGCCTCTGGTTCCCTGCTCGCTTGTGTATGTATAGCTGAGTGAAATTATGAAATATTTACTTCTGTTTTTTTCCTATCCCTTTCTCCCATTCAAGCAGATGTTAGGAGAACTAACAGTGCCCAGGAGAACTTAGAGTGTTTGCAAGGGAAATAAAAGAGGGATAAGGAATCTGCATTCATTTGCTAGGGCTGCAAACAAAATACCACAACATACTGAGTGGCTTAAACAACAGAAATGTATTGTCACCACTCTGGAGGCTGAAAGTCTGAGATCAGTGTGTCAGCTGCATTGGTTTGTTTTGAGGGTTGTGAGGGAACCCTACATTCCAAGCTCTCTTCATGACTTGCAGATGGCGATCTTCTCTCTGCCTCTTCACACTGTCTTCACTCTATGCCTATATGTGTCCAGGTTTCCTCTTCTTATAAGGACACCAGTCATATTGGATTAGGTCCCACTCTTGTGACTGTTGTTCAGTTGCCAAGTTGTGTCCTACTCTTTGCGACTGCATGGACTCCAGCACCCCAAGTTTTCCTGTCCCTCACCATCTCCTGCAGTTTGCCCAAGTTTATGTCCATTGAATCAGTGATGCCATCCAACCATCTCATCCTCTGTCACCCTTTCTCCTTCTGCCCTCAATCTTTCCCAGCATCAGGGTCTTTTCCAATGAGTCAGCTCTTCACATCAGGTGGCCGAAGTATTGGAGCTTCAGCTTCAGCATTAGTCTTTCCAATGAGTACTCAGGGTTGATTTCCTTTAGGACTGACTGGTTTGATCTCCTTGCTATCTTAGGGCCCACCATAATAGATTCATTATAACTTAATTACCTCTTTAAAGGCCCTTTCTCCAGATCTGGTCACATCCTGAGTTATTGGAGGTTAGGACTCCAACATAACTTTTCTTAGGGAGACACCATTCCACCCATGATGGGGATTCACTGGCATTGACTGAGTGAATGTCTTAAACACAAAAGGGAATTCCCCCCCCCCAGGCTAGGAAGAGTTTTCCCAGGGTTGAGGGTGGGCTAGAGGGATGAGGAAGAGAAAGGCAGAGGGGACTATGGTCAGCTTCCAAAAGGCGCCCATGCCCCAGCAGACACAGCTGGACCCACAGAGACACCTGGAGAGATGCGGCTTGCTAGTGGACATGCGCATCCCAGAAGCGAGGCACAATCTGAGAGAAGAACTCCAAGAATATTTGGAGCGAGTATTTCATCCAGCTTCTGAGAATGGGTCATGTGAGTCAGAAATTAATTTAGAAATTTCGAAACTGGAAGAATTGATGTTTTCAGAACCTCCTGAGTTTGTCAACTAAGAGTTATGCTGCCAAACTTGAAACAGACAAAAGCAGGACTGTTCTAGGTGGAGCTCACCCCCAGCGCTGGCTCTCCTTGCAGCATCTGAGGGCAATCCAAGGGGTCCTAGGGCTCCAGGAACTCAATGTGAAAACACTTAGGGTCCCCTCTCCCCTTATTAAATACACAGGACACAGAGGTTCAGAAGAGGAAAAGAGACAGGTATAAGACAGATTAGTAGCAGCACCCAGGGCTCGTGATTTCTACCAGGACACATTCCTTGATTTCCTCCAAGATTTTCAGGGAGGCTGATGCTGTATCTTTAGTCTATAGCCGGGTGCTATCTGCACAGCAAATGGCTGGATCCCAGAGCCATCCTGGAGAGGCAGATTCACTTTTTGGGAACTTGTCAAGTTTTTGTTGTTGTTTTGTTTTAGCCATTCTTATGGATGTGCAGTGTCCTGTGTTCTTCTGACATGTCCTCAGTAATCTGAGGGCATCTTTGCTTTCTAGCTGAAGAGGACCTTCCAGGTTCACCTTGTCCTTTCCCTAACCCAGAAAATTATCCCTGGAATAAGCCACTTATCCTCAGTTCTAAGTGGAGCTTTCCTAGAAATTTCACCAGAAGAGGGGTTGGTGGGGTGGGGGTCGGGGGGACACCATCTAAAAGGCACTTTCACACTGTAGATTGGATTATTTTACAGTCAAGTCATCCCCCACATACTGAGGTAATTCCCATATGCAGGAATGGCTAAGAACTTCCCCCTTGAACTTACCCCCACCATCTTTTAATACATTCCTTTCCTGCTTCAGTTGTGTGTGTGTGTGTGTGTGTGTGCATGCGTGTGCACGCTCAATCCCCCAGTCGTGTCCAATTCTGTGACCTCATGCACTGTAGCCTGCCAGGCTCCGCTGTCCATGGGATTACCCAGGAAAGAATACTAGAGTAGGTTGCCATTTCCTTCTCCAGAGGATCTTCCTGACCCAGAGATTGAACCCGTGTCTCTTGCATCTCCTACATTGGCAGGTAGATTCTTTACCACTGTGCCACCTGGGAAGCCCTCTGCTTCAATTAGTTAGAGTGAATTCTGTTCTCTGTAATTAACCCTCATCAATAGAGTGGTTGATACCAGAGTGGTGGCAAGCAATAGACTTTGGAGGAAGTGAAAATCTGAGGTCGGGTATCTGACCTAGTTGGATTCAAAGGCAACAATGATCCTGTTAACATGAGGAGACAGTATTCAGGCAGTCTATATCACACAGTGGCAGTGCAGTGACCTCTGGTCACTTTGGAGGAAAATAAGGCTTTGGAGAACAGGGTTGTTGGGGAGATAAAGCACTGTAGCGAAAATAAGGACTATAAAACCTGGGGAGTGAACTGGCTGCTTCTAATCGCACAGAGTGTTTAAAGAAAGAAACAACCACCTCAGGGTTTTTTCTTCCTTTTAAAAAATGGCTTTATATAGGGCTTCCCTGGTGGCTCAGTGGTGAAGAATCTGCCTGCCAATGCAGGAGACACAGATTCAATCCTGATATGGGAAGATCCCAAATGTCGAGGAGCAGCTAAGCCCGTGCACCACAACTCTAGACCCTGTGCTCTAGAGCCCCGGGGCCGCAACTACTAAGCCCACGTGCGGCAACCACGGACGCCTATGGGCCCTGGAATCTGTGCTCTGAAACAAGAGAGGTCACCGCAGCCAGAGAGTAGCCCCGCTTGCTGCAACTACAGAAAAGCCCGCGCAGCAACCAAGACCCAGCACAGCCATAACAAACTAAATAAAATTATTAAAAAAAATACTTTAAAAAAGAAAAGTAGTTTTCCTGTCAGTTTAGTTATGTGTGTTGTTGTGTAGTCACACAGTCATGTCTTTAGGACCCCATGGACTGTAGCCCACCAGGCTCCCCTGCGTCCTCCAGGCAAGAACACTGGAGTGGGTTGCCATTTCCTTCTCCAGGGGATTTTCCTGACCCAGGGTTTGAACCCGGGTCCCCTGCATTGCAGGTGTATTCTCTACTGCTGAGCCATCAGGGAAGCAGTTATGTACAATGGCATACAATAAACTGCACACATTTAAACTATATAGTTTGATGTTTTGACATATATATGTACACACACACACACACACACACACACACGTGTGAAACCATCACTGCAATCAAGATAATGAATATCTATTACCCCCACCTCCCAGCCCAAGTTTCCCTTTCAATAAATCTCTCCTGCTTCCTGACATTTGCAGGCAACCACTGAGCTGCTTTCTATCACTACAGATTAGTTTGCCTTTTCTAGAAATTTTTTTTTTATAAATGGAATCATATAGTATGTACTCTTTTGTTTGGCTTCTTCCAGTTGGGATAATTATTATAATCATTTTGAGATTTATTCCTTTCGTTGACTGTATCAATAGTTCATCGCTTTTTATTGTTGAATAGTATTCCATTACATGGATCTGTCAAATGTGTTTATCTAGTCGTTTGTTAATGAGTATTTGGGTTGCTTTTAGTTATGAATAAAATTGCCATGAACATTAGCATTAGGTTTTTGTGTGGACATACACTTGTATGCTTTCATTTTTCTTGGGTAAATACCTAGAAGTGAAATCGATGGATTAAATGGTATGTGAAATGCTTAACTTAAAAAAAAACAAAAACTGCCATGCTATTTCACAGGGGTTGTATCATTTTACATTTCTACCAGCAGTGTGTGAGTTCCAGTTGTTCCAGATCGTATCCAGCACTTGGTAGGGTCACTCTTTAACTTTAGCCATTCTAATGGGTTGTGGTGGTATCTCACTGTGATTATTAATTTGTTTTCCCCTGATAACTACTGATGTTGAGCATTTTTTCATGTCCTTATGTGTTACCTGTATATTTTCACCCATTCACCCATTTTTTTGTGATGTGTCTGTTCAAATCTTTTACTCATTTAGAATCTGTTCTCATTATCAAGTTTAGAGTTCTTTTTAGATGCTGCCTACAAACTCTTTATCAGATATGCTTATCTGCAAATAATTTCTCTCTGTCTATGACTTTCTTTTCATTCATTTAACAATTTTTGAAGAGTTCCTAATTTTGGCTGAGTCCAATTAGAAAATTTTTTTTTTAATAATTGGAAAAGTAATGAACCAGTGTTGCAGTAAAGAAATCTTTGTGACCCAAGGTCACAGAGATTTTTCTCCTGTGTACTCGTACAGTTTTAAGGTTTACATTTAGGTCTATAATACATTGTGAGTTGATTCTTGTGTGTTTGGTGTGAGGCACAGGTGGGCAAATTTTCCTGAAGGGTCAGATGGTAAAGATTCTAGGCTTTGTGGGCACCCAGCTTCTGTCATAACTACTCAACTCTGCAAGTAGTGCAAAAGCAGGCTGAGGCAAAAATAAGCAAGCATAGCTGTGTTTCAACAACTTTCAAAACCTGTATTTCAAAAACTTTATGTCTACGAACAGGCACTGACCACATTGGGCCCAGCGGCCAGTTTGCTTCTTTAAATGCCTTCCTTAAATGTCTTCTTCAAATCTTCACACAGCACTGAAGCTCCCCAGGCAACACACGCAGCCCCATCCAGTCCTGCCTGTTGAGTCTGCTCCCACCTGGCTTAAAGATCCTTAGCAGGTACCTTGCAAGAAGATGGCAGTGTTTCTCATGTGCCACCCCCACATTCTTTGCTGCTTTCAGACCTACAGGAGATCAAGCGTATTTCTGTATGCCCCAGAGAAGGGAGCACAAAGTCTGACTCAGGAAGAGCTGTCTACATGCTGGAATCTCAAGAGGACAAAGCAAACTGTTAGGTCATTCAGTGTCTTCATCCACTGCCTGCTTTAGGGTGACGGTAAAGTCAAGAAGGTTAGATCGCATTCTGTCGCTAATGCCGTGTGATACTCTTCCTTGGTATTCCCACCTGTGTGTGTGTGGTGGGGGGCCAGTAAGGATGCAAGATTTCTCTTAACACTTTCATTGTTACTGAGTTGATAAGAATAAGACAATACATTTCTTACCCCATCTGGTTTGCTCTCTACGAGACAATTCCAATGCTTCTCCTTGAACAGCTTTTAAAAACTGTTTTCTTTCTTTTTAAGAGCACTGTACGAATGCAAGGTATTGTTACAGTTTTCTCTTTTTAAGTAATTCTAGAAAGCCCAGCCCCAGGATTTCACAATCTGTCGCTGTCCCTTGGTGCCTCTGCCTGTTGCCAGGGAAAGAGATTATCCTGGCTTGGGGAAGGTCAGCCAGCCCCAGCACGATCGCTAACACGGCTTGGCTTGCCATCCCCAATCACGGATTCACAGTCAGTGATACAGAGACTGGGCAAAACCACTCCAGGGCCAAGCAGAGTGGCCGGCAAGAGGAGAAGCAACACTCAGCCCCACTCAAGCTCCTCACAGGCCACTCTAATCACCGCCCACGCCTGCAGGAGGGACAGCTCCCCAGTCTGAACAGCAGACAGGCTGCAGTCTGTCAGAATCCTGAAAGAGGTAAGGTCTCAGAGAACAGAGCCCTCATCTGCATGGCCCTAGGGGCCCTACTTTGAACACAGCAGAGATGAAAGAGCAGATCTCTCAGACTATTAGACGAGCTGGTACACATGCAGCACAGACATAAAAATATTTATCACAGTCATCTCTAAATGTATGCAAGAGCCCGAGACCCAGAGATGTGCCGCCTTCCATGCTAACCTCTTAAATGAATATCTGACTTTATTAAGAGTGAATTTATTATTTTGCTATTATTAAGAATGATCCTTGGTTTACATAAGGGTGAATAACTTGAAAAGGAATTTCACATCATTGTCTAGATACTCAAAACAAATCCTTAAGGGCAGGAGAGCAGTCACCCTTGATGGGGACTGCAGTTCAGACAGGAGATAGGTGACTTGTCAGACATCATGCAGCTGGAAAGTGGTAAGGCTGGTGAAGAACCTCCAGGTACTCGGACCCCAAGTTTAGTGCTCGTTCCTCAGTCCTCTGTGTTGAGTGGACTGTTTTCTCATCAGATGAAATGCCTTTGTAAGGAAGTACATAGAGGAAAAGAGATGAGTTAACTGATGCCTAAAGCAAGTTGAATCGGTTCAGCTTACCAGCAAGGAGTCAGCTGATAGGGCCAGATTGGGTCCCAGTCCCCAATCCTCTCTTCTTGACTGACAATATTGCCCTTGCCTTAAAAAACAAACTGATTAGAGTGTAAGCACTGTATTTCCTTTACAAAAGGATTCATCACAGAGAGCTTTAAATAGTCCTCTCCCCAAGGGAATCTAAGATCAGGTCCAAACTACACAAATGGTCTGTAAACACAATCTGGGGAGAGATCAATACGTTGTATGGGGCTCCCAGGTGGTGCTAGTGGTAAAGACCCTGCCTGCCAGTGCAGGAGATGCAAGAGACGTGGGTTTGATCCCTGGGGTGGGAAGATCCCCTGGGGTTGGAAATGGCAGCCCACTCCAGTATTGTTGCCTGGAGAATCCCATGGACAGAGGACGCTGGTGGGCTACAGTCCATAGGGTCACAAAGAGTCGGACGGGACTGAGCGACTAACACATGCACCTATATATTGTAAAAGGTCCATATATATGCATAGGCAATTACATATGCAGATAGACATTGGAGTAATCTGAGACAGAGGATGGGACAAAATAACCTCTGAAGGCTATAGGTGTGATGGTCTCTGATTCTTTCTCTCCCACCCTCAATGAGAGGCTGTGGACTTACTTGTGTGTGTACTCATGGAAGAAGATACACATAGTGAGGGAAAGCCTGGCTTTAACACCAAGGCTGAAGTTCAATGATGCTGCTTTCCAAGAAGGTTGCCTTTGACTTTTCTAATGAAAAATTAATAGGCACTTACTTGCTGCTGACTTTAATTACATTTGCTAAAGACAAGTGTCTGCCAACCAGCATGGCTCTGGCTGTCTTCTGTGCTGGATCTGCTCTCAGCAAAGCTCATTGGTTTTGGGAGGAGAAAGGGTGCCATTTTGCCTAAGCAGCTGAAGAGGCAGACACATCGTAGGATGGAAATTGTATCACATTTTCTGCTAATGGATCCTCACCCATAGGCAATCACCTGACAGGGAAGCTGAATTAAACATGCCTTGGTAGAGCACAGACCAGGATTCTGAAACTGTGGGTTGAGGACCCCAAAGAACTAAGGAGATTTTGAGAGAGGGCCACTAAGCCTTGTTTGTAGGCATAAGATGCTTGCCTACAAATACAAAATCACTTTTCTAGCATATATAAATACTACTGGGATTAGTAAATGTAAATCAATTAGTAAATATATAATAGCTTTTTACCACTATATATATTCTTAACTAAAGGTACAAAAACACATTGAGGTCCTTCAAATTTTTTTACCTTAAAAATGAGCCTTCGGGGACTTCCTTGGTGGTCCAGTGGTTAAGACTCCATGCTACCAAGGCAGTGGATGTAAGTTTGATCCTTGGTTGGAGAACCAAAATCCCACATGTCATGTTGTGCAGCAAAAAGAAAAGAGAGAGAGTCTGCAGAGAATCCCCTGACAGGCGGGTGGTTAGGAGTCCACACTCTCACAGCCAGGGGCCTGGGTTCAATCCCTGGTTGGAGAATTAAAATCTCATAAACTGTGTGGTGCAGCAAAAAAGAAAGAAAGAAAGAGCCTTCATACAGGAAAAGACTAGGAACCTGAAACTAGGGTATAACTGAAGTGGGATTACTGAAGGAATGGTCTTTCTGGATCCCATTTTCCCCCATTTTTAAACAGCTTTATTAAGATTTATACTCCATAAAGTTCATCCATTCAAAGTATGAAATGCAATTTTTTTTTAGTATAGTTAGAGATGTGGAACCATCCCCACAATCTCAGAACAGCTTTCACCATCCCACTGTACTCAATAGCAATTAATCCCCTTCTCCCTCACCCATTCCCTCCAAGTTCTAGGCAACTGCTGATCTCTTGTGTTTCTATAGATTTTCCTCTTTTGGACATTTCATATAAACAGGATCATAAAATACCTGGTCTTTTGTGACTAGAGGAATGTTTTGAATCCTCAAAACTCCATTCAGTTGTTGTATATCCAACTCCCACACATACTTTCGTCTTCTCACCTCGCCGAGAAACCCTTCTTGCTCACCCAAGCCTATCAGAACACTTCCTCCTATAGTTCTCAGCCTCTTTATTCAAGTGGCGCTTGGCCACCTCCCCTGGCACTGCGCTGTTCTCTAGCTCTTTCTGTGACTTTCTCACCTTAGACTTCTTGGGTATGGCATTTTGCTGGCGTACTTCTTGGGCTCCCCCCACTTGACTGTGTCCAGCACAGTTTTCTGCTTGAAATAATCAGTTTATGAGTGTTGAAAGAATTAGTGGCTCATAAGGATGTTCCCATACTTTTAGGAAAATGAGATTCAGAAGAAAGTGCAAGAAAGCAAAATCAAGAACAGGATCAAAGATAAAGCATGGAATATGGATATTAGAATCCAAAGGGTTGGCAGCTGCCCATCAGGAGTAATCTAGTATTGTGACTAGAGGGCATTAAAAAAGGCCCTGGGCCACAAAGGGTCTCCCATTACCTCCAGCAGGAGTTGGAAGAACATATTAGTCACTCCTTCAGCTGAAGGCATTAACCGCCTCCATTAAAATGCAAATGTCAACACCTGGGAGAGTGGCAGATCAAGCTATTACCAGCCATTTCCACCTCATCTACAATCTGAGCTCTTTGAATATTTCCTGTTCCCTGAGGCCCAGAGGTCTGGAGGTGAGTGTAGAGTCTGGAAAAATCTAGAGCCCAACTCCCTATGGCCGATGCCAAACTACTGTCCCCGATTTCCAAGCTAAGGAAGTCAGAGATCCTTGGTTCCTCCTCAGAGCTCCTCATGGGGCATGGGTTAGGGTGGAGGGTGGCTCCCAGGAACCTCAGCCATCTGTGCCCAGTGACAAAGATATGGGGCCCCAAGCCTCCATGGATGACCTACTTCCAGACACACAACATTCCATCCTGTTAGCTACTCTCTGACTTGGGGATAGTAAGTTAGTTCCTCAAAGGAAAGGTAAGAAAGGTAAGTCATCTAGTTTTAGGCGTAGGGCTTGCTCTCAAAATGCAAATATCCAGAGGAGGGTGACATACCTTTGGGGAATTGTGTGTTAGTTGCTCAGTCGTGTTCAACTCTTTGCGACCCCATGGACTGCAGCCAGTCCATGGAATTCTCCAGGCAAGAATACTGGAGTGGGTTGCCATTTCCTCCTCCAGGGAATCTTCCTGACCCAGGGACCAAACCTGGGAATTAGATGATTTTAAGATTCTTCCATCCTTGAGAAAGCCTAGGGTTCTTAGAGTTCTTTATTTCCTTGTGAAGACCTCTTAGGGCAGGGTTCTCCCAGGCAGTAGGGGAAGTTTATTTTTAACCTCCAGTTCCTAACTGGCTGTCATTTCTGCACTCCTCTTTTCTGCTCCTGGGCCCATACCCTCTTCTGCTTCCATATGCCTTGGAGCTGCTTAGTGGTCTCAAGTGTTCTCTTGTTCCTCTCCCTAATGCCTTCCTGCTCCTAAAGAGCAAGCATCCTTTCTCTCAGTGAGAAAAACTTGTTTTGGCATTAGAGGGAGAAGCCTGATTAAACTTATCTACACTAATGACTGGCAGTCCTGGCATAAATCCTCAATCTCCCAGAAGTATCTGCACTCTTTGTTTTGGTTGTGCTGGGTCTTCATTGCAGGCTTTTTCGCTAGTTGTAGTAAGCAGGAGGCTACTCTCTAGTTGCAGTATGCAGGCTTCTCATTTCGGTGGCTTCTCCTGTTGCGGAGCATGGGCTCCAGGGCGCTTGAACGTCAGTACTTGTGGAACGTGGGCTCAGTCATTGCAGCTCCCAACTAGGGCACAGGCTCAATAGTTGTGGTGCAATGGTTTAGCTGCCCTGAAGCATGTGGGATCTTTTCAGATCAGGGGTCGAACCCATGTCTCCTTAATTGGTAGGCAGATTCTTTATCCATGAGCCACCATGGAAGCCCCTCAACCACTTTCTTGAAATATAATTTATATACCACAAAGTTCACCCAGTTGGGTTAAAGTGCAATTCAATGACTTTCAGTATTTTTCTCGAGTTGTGCAAACATCACCGTAATCTAATTCATGACCCCACCCCCCAAAGAAATTTTTTACCCATTAGCCATCACTTCTCATTCCTCCTCTCTTCCAGGCTTCAGTTCAGTTCAGTCGCTCAGTCGTGTCTGACTCTTTGCAACCCCATGAATCGCAGCATGCCAGGCCTCCCTTAAACAAATACTAATCTACTTTCTGTCCCTAGATTTTCTGCATTCACTTTTAGGGAATGATTGTCATCCCAAAGCATGACTATCTAATATTGAGACAGTGCTTACACTATCCCACTGTGAGGAAGGAAGGTATTTCTAGGTACAAAAGTATTACTGAGACTCACTTCTACAAATATTTCTAAACATTCTAAAATATTAATATTCTAATTTCCAAAATACAAACTATCCTTTCAAAATGAAGTCTAGGGGAAATGAAGAATGAAGTCCTGAAGGGTAACTGAGGTACAAGGGGCAGATGACTGGAAAAAAGGGTCTGCAGATCTCCCAAAGGGCCTGCTGCGCCCTGGAGTGCATAGGCACCTCTCCTTTCAAACCAAGTACTCACTTCAGATAGAGCCCCGAGGCGGTCCTTGGGTCAGCTCCTACCTGATGACAACAGCCAGGTGCACATCCTGAATTGCACTTCAAAACCTCTGCCTTTCAGGATTTCCTGAGTGGTCCAATGGTTAAGAATTTGTCTGCCAATGCAGGGGATATGGGTTTGATGCCTGGTTCAGGAAGATTCCACATGCTGCAAGGCAACTAAGTCTGCACCACAACCACCGGCACTTTAGACCCAAGCGCTGCAACTACTGAGGCCAATATGCCCTAGAGCCTGTGCTCCACAACAAGCAAACCCATTTGCAATAAGAAGCCTGTGCATTACAACTAGAAAGTAGCCCCCCATTACCAAAACTAGAGAAAGATCGCTTGCAGCAACAACAAAGAGCCCGAGGGCTGCGACTAAGACCCATTGTAGGGGAAAAAAAAGCTTCTGCCTTTTGCCCTTGTGACCCCCACCTTTCTCGGTTTTCATCTGACCTTTCGAACTCCTCCTCTACACAGTGGTTGACCCCTGGGTTTCCCATCCAAGTACCAACCAGGCCTGACCCTGCTTAGCTTATGAGATCAGATAAGAGCAGGCCTGGTCAGGGTGGTATGGCCATAGAAAACCCCTAGGTTTTCTTGTCAGCCTTTAACAGCTGTCCTCCAGCCAATGGCATCATTCCCATCGCCATGTCACTTCTGGGCTCCATCTATACCTCCTCTGACATAGCTTCTTGACTAGTCCCCTCTGCTTTTAAATCTTGCTTTTCCAAGCTAGTTACAACATTGCCAGAGTTTGCCTCCCAAAACATAACAGACCAACCTCTTTCCCCCAATTCAGGCACTCTTTCCTGTCTTTAAACTGAAGCCCACGCTCCTCCAACAGAGTGTTAAAGAGCCCAACCCGCTTTTCCATCTTCACCCATGGTTGCCAGTCAGTCCCTGCACCCCACTCCACCCCTCAGACTCCATTCTCATCACTATTCCCCAGATGTACCATTTGTTTATCCAACAAACAGCTAAGGGGTACCTCCTATATGCCAGGTACCAGGAACAAGAATGAGAAAGATACCAATTCTGCCCTCAAGGAGTTCAACAGACTGTGGAAACAGTTCTGAAAACAAGTCAAGACAGTACATTGTGACAAGTGCAATAAAAGAGAAAAGCAAGGTGTGCTGGGAGCTGAGGAGGAGGGAGTGCCTAGCCTGGGGTTGGGAGCGGGGGAGGGAAGAGGCTTTAGAGAGGCATCGCAGAGGCGCTAGAAATTTGGTTTGTGCTGGGGGTGTATATGAAGAGTGATCTCTGCAGAGGTTTAAAGAATCCTTTAGGGGTGGCTAGATGACGTGGGGAAGTGGTGGATACTGAAAGCTGGTGGGTAGGAAGAGCAAGTTTTTTGGACAGTTTGCAGTCAGGTGTGACATGTATGATCAGATGGGAACAAAGTGGAGGACAGAATGGATGGCAAGGAGGGGGAGTTGGTAACTGGCCAGCCAAGGAGAAGGGAGGACCTGGGCAAAGGTACTAGCCAGAGAATGTGGAAGAGACAGATGTGAAAAGACATGGGTATGGCGGCAGGTCTCTGGGAATTGGGATAAGAGGGCTCACTGGTCTAAGATCCAGGATTCAGGCAGATGGTAATTCCACCAGGGGCGAGAAAACAGAGGGAAGAGAAAGCTGCTTGGGTGATGACCTTAGTTTTAGACAAAATGAATCTAGGGTGTTGGTGGATACCAAGGGACATCACAGGGATTTCTCCAGTGGACAGGGGTAGGTAAGCCTGGAACTGAGAAGGGGAGGCAGGGGCTTAAGATTCAGATTTCAGAAATACCTTAGTGAAAAGATGTTTATCTTTTGGCTCAGCAATATTACTTGTAGGAATTTCTCCTAAGGATACAATTAAAGATGTGTGTGAAGATTTATCTACAAAATGCTCATTGTTTATAACAGTAAAAGAGTGGAAACTTTTTATAAACTGCTATGACAGTGAAAAATGTCCAACAGTAGGAGACTGGTTAAATAAATTTTGTTATATTCATGCAATGGAATTCTGTTCAGACAATAAAATGGGTATTGTAGATGGATGCATATTGGTATAAAAAAATCCACATATTTTGCTAAGTAGAAAAAACCAGATTCTACAACTCTGTAAAAAGTCCCATTTTTTGTTAAGAGAAAAATTAAGATGTTAATGTTCTTGCTAGGTGTTGCAATTTATAAGTGCTTTCTTTTGTCTTTTTTTCTAGTTTTCCCACATTTAATCATACATAGCTTTTGTTATAAGATGACGGTTATATGAAATTTGTGAATAAAATGGAAAGGAATGACCTAGGGAGAGCTTAGGGAATGAGAAGATAGAACCCAACCATTTTAATACCTCAGGTCATCTGGTTTCTGTCTATGCAGCTGCCAGTCCGGGTGTTCTCATATCATATTTGCTACAAGGCTGTGTGGTAGAGTACAAGTAGACTGAACTTAGGTTCCATTCTGCTACAAACTGGGCAAACTTTGATTCTCTGAGTTTTGGTTTTCTCTTGTCTATAGTAGGGAGAATTACATCTTCCTCAAAAGGGTTATAACAATAAGATTCACAGACATATTGTTGTTGCTTAATATCAGTTCATTCTCTTTTTCTCTTGATTCCTATTCTTCTGGCTCCAGATTCAACCTCATTTTGGCGCCTACAGTAGGAATTAATGCCTTGTCTCTCCAGCCCCCCAAAACACTCTCTCTGGTCCTCTGTTGAATAATGACTGAATTGTGTTCTGAACTGGAGTTAAATGGCTAGCTGTTCTCCCTCCCAGACTGTAACCAGAGGTGGGTAACCTCTCTATCCCTGAAGCACCTAGCACAGTGCTTTGCACATAGAGGGTTTGTTGGCTAAATTCAGGCTTCAGGTGTTTTAAGACTTCGCTAATCATTGGTTGATTACTCAAGCGCTGGCATACTCTAGGGTTAGTTTATTCAAATCTCTTGGAAGGGCTCTCCTCCCAATTTGCAACTCTGGCAAGGTTTATCTTCCAATTTCCAAAGAGATGACCAATAGAGAAAGGATGGGAGGCTCACCCAGGCCTCTAGTCTCTTTGTCAGATGCTCCGCAAGGAGAGCTGGAGGAGGAAAGTGGAGGTTGTTTCTCCCTCCTGGGAACAGAGGTGACTGTTCCCCACCGGTTCAGAGTTTAGGCTGGGGAAACTCCCAGCAGGACTGCTTTGGGGAAGAAGAATTGGATAGGTACCTCATTCCACAGGCCTAGGTCCTTTAACCCAAAGAAAATTCCTCTCCACTCCTGCCTCTTCGTCGCTGTGTAAGAGCATCTGGTCCCCCTCCAGTGGGACATCTCCACCTTGCTCTGGTGCCTATCCGTCCTGATAACACCTTGCTAGGTAAGGAGCCAGCCTGGAGCTGACGAATGATCTTTCGGTCGCAAGTTAGGAGAACCGTGTGGCCCATAGCAAGTTAATTAAGCTCTGAAGCTCTAGTTTCTGCACCTGTAAACCGGGCACTGTCCCCTGTTACAACCCAGGGTTATTGAGGGGAGTCAAATGAGATTTCAATAACAATAAAAACAACAACATATGAACGAGCAACGAGAGCTCTTCACAAACGCCAGGTGTTCGTAATGCTGTCTGCGGGGCTCTTGCTCGGTAACTATCCACCACAGCATCCTGTCCGCCCAGCCCTGGTTGCATCGGCCTCACCAACTGGATCTCCATCTTTCCCGTAACTGTCTTCCTGGGCCTCAGAGATCCTCAGTCTCTCCATCTCTCCCGTCCATTTCCGGCTCTGGCTCTTGGGCCCCTCTGGCCTCCAGGGACTCCGGTCTTCGGCTCCCTGCGACAGTTGCTGCCTGGGCGCCCCCGGCTCGGGGCGCCCTCCTTTGGCACAGCCGCCCGGTCAGAGAATCGCCCAATAAGAGCGCCGGACTCAAGTCTGACAGCTCAGGAAGCGGCCAATCGAGCCGGGCCAGGGAAGGGGGGTGCAACGCGGGGGCTGAAGTTGGGTTGAATGGGGGGGGGGGGGGGATAAAAGGGGGCTACAAAAGAGGGGAGCTAGGATTAGGGGCGCAGGAACCCAAGCAAGGGGCGAGGGAGGACCGCATGCCACCCAGGTGGGGAGAGGGAACCGCGGGCTGCATGCGGCTCCAGGCGCCAGGGAGGGAGGGGGCGCAGAGAGAATTTTAGGTGAGGAAGGGGAGCCGGGGCCCCCACGGTAAAGGGCGGCTCACGAGGCCGGGCCTGAGGATGCCGGCGGGGCGCCGAGGCGGGGGCCGCGGCCGGGTCGGGGGCGGAGGCGGCCGCGCGCCGCTGTGAGCCGAGGCCCGAGCGGCGCGGGGGGCGGGGAGGCGGCGGGAGGAGGGGGATGCGGAGGGCGCTCCGGCGGCGGCGGCGGCCAGCGGGCGAGAAGGGAGGAGCGGCGCGAGCGGCCGGAGCAGCGCAGGGCCCGGGGCGTGCATGGCGCGCCGCGAGCCCGGCTCCCGCGGCTCTCCCGGGAGCGTCCCCGGGGCTCAGCAGCGGCTCTCGGGCCGGCCCCTCTCGGCTGGCTGCATCTGAGTCCCGGCTCTCGATCTCTGGATGCCGTGCTCTCCGGGAGAAGCCCGCCTGCGTTGGGGCGGAACGGCGGCGGCGCTGCGCCGGATTCCTCCCTCAGCCTAGTCCTTCTGCGCCCGGCCGCCGTGGGCCCGCAGCCGGCGGCGAGGAGCCTGGGGCTTGAGGGGTCGGCGCGACAGCCCTCCTGGGCCGGCGGGTCCGGGCCAGCCCCGCTCCGTTTTGGGGGAAGGGGGAGGCGAGAGGGGAAGGGCCGCGCTGCAGGAGCCGGTCTTCGCCCCCGCCCCCTGCGCGGACCCGCTGAAGGCTGGGCTCGGCTTTGGCCGGGGCCAAGCTCCCACTCTCGCCGCGGGAGGTGGTGGGGGATGCGGGCGACGGCCCCCTTGGGCTCCAGGACCCTCCCCCCAGGGCTCTGGAGCTGTTGCTCCGCCCGCCGCCCCCTCCCCCGTCCTCTCCACCCCCCCATCCCACCTCCCCACCCCTCGTAAGAAAATAATGCTGGCTGGCGCCCGCACCTCCCAGTCGCTCCCAGTCCGCCGCGAGGGAAGGGCCCCCGCTTCGTCTCTACGCCGGGACCCCTGCCGAGCCGCCCTAGCTGCCTCCTTGCCGCGAATGCCGCTGGTCTCCGCTTAGGCAGAGTCTGCGAGTGCCGCGCCCGGGCATTGCCAGCCCCAGGGAGGCGCCGCCCGCAAGGACACCTCTCCGTCCCGCCTCGTCCGCAACTCCGGTCCTTGTCGAGCTCGACGCGAGCCAGGAGTCCGGACGTCCCTCTGTGCGCGGCTCAGCGGCTCGAGCAGTCCCCGCTACCCCAGCTCGGAGCCAGCTCCCTTTCGGACCTGGGGCTCCCGACGCGGATTTTCAGCCACTTCTCACCTCGGGGCTGTGCCTGCCTCCCGCTCGCTCTCCCGCTGCCCTCCTTCTCCGCTCAGGACGGGGGTGCCAAGATGCCCCGCTACTGCCCAGGGCCCCGGGCCGCCCCCAACGTGTGACCCCAGCCTGGTCCCCCTGCTCGGCCGTCCACCTTCCCCTTGGAGACCCCCGGCCCGGCCCCCGGGGGAGGAGGAAGACGACGACGAGGCCGAGGGGGGGATGTCCAGCTCCAAAAGCGTGAGCCCCCCGGGCTACGCGGCGCAGACAGCGGCGGCGCCGGCGTCCCGGGGAGGCCCGGAGCACCGCTCCGCGTGGGGAGAGGCCGACTCCCGCGCCAATGGCTACCCCCAAGCCCCCGGGGGTTCGGCCCGCGGCTCCACCAAGAGACCCGGGGGGGCGGTGACCCCGCAGCAGCAACAGCGCCTGGCCAGCCGCTGGCGCAGCGACGACGAAGACGATCCTCCGCTGAGTGGCGATGACCCCCTGGCAGGGGGCTTCGGCTTCAGCTTCCGTTCCAAGTCGGCCTGGCAGGAGCGCGGCGGCGACGACTGCGGTCGCGGCAGCCGGCGGCAGCGGCGGGGCGCGGCCGGCGGGGGCAGCACCCGGGCGCCCCCTGCGGGCAGCGGCGGTGGCTCGGCGGCTGCGGCCGCCGCAGCGAGCGGGACGGAGGTGCGCCCCCGTTCGGTGGAACTAGGCCTGGAGGAGCGGCGTGGCAAGGGCCGCGCGGCAGAAGATCTGGAGGCCGGCGCCGTCGAGGAAGACGAAGGGTCTGGGGATGGGGGCAGCTCGGCAGGCTCGGGCGCGGGGCCTGGCGCGGTGCTGTCGCTGGGCGCCTGCTGTCTGGCACTGCTGCAGATATTCCGCTCGAAGAAGTTCCCATCGGACAAGCTGGAGCGGCTGTACCAGCGTTACTTCTTCCGTCTGAACCAGAGCAGCCTCACGATGCTCATGGCTGTGCTGGTGCTCGTGTGCCTCGTCATGTTGGCCTTCCACGCGGCACGGCCCCCACTGCAGCTGCCCTACTTGGCCGTCCTAGCGGCCGCCGTGGGTGTGATCCTCGTCATGGCCGTGCTCTGCAACCGCGCCGCCTTCCACCAGGACCACATGGGCCTGGCCTGCTACGCGCTTATCGCCGTGGTGCTGGCCGTCCAGGTGGTGGGCCTGCTGCTGCCCCAGCCGCGCAGTGCCTCCGAGGGCATCTGGTGGACTGTGTTCTTCATCTATACGATCTACACGCTCCTGCCCGTGCGCATGCGGGCTGCGGTCCTCAGCGGGGTGCTCCTGTCTGCCCTCCACCTGGCCATCGCCCTGCGCACCAACGCCCAGGATCAGTTCCTGCTCAAGCAGGTAGGGGCCCACCTGGGCGCAGGGACTGGATAGTAGGGTGTGCAGGCCTTGGCCTGACTCCAAAGATAGGCAACCCACCTTCATCCTTTAAACTGGTGAGAAGATCCAGAGAGACATGGCTCTGTCAGCTGTATGGTGTCTTCTAGCCTCTGACCCCCCACTCTGAGCCCCAGCATCTTCCTTCACAAAAAAGGTGCTCTTCTATGTAATGTTCCCGCTGATAGAAGACACACCAAACCCTATCCGTTATTGTAGGGATGCTAATGAGGAAGAAAGGTTGGAGGAAAAAATTCTTTGGAGAGGTCCCCTTCTCTTCCTGTGCTTCTGTCCCTGTATAGATGGCCCCTGACTGAAGTGACTGGACCCTCTAGTCCCTCTCCCAACCTCTCCCTGGGGAGAGCCACTGACAGTTTGTAGTGAACTCAGTTGAGTCCTGGATGGAGGATTGATGAGGGGAAAACCTAGGAACTCCTTGCCTAGTCTTAGGGAGGAGAAAGGGTACCCCTGCCAGTTGCCTGAGACCGGGGGTTTGAAAGCTGGAAATATACCTGAAATTGAGAGAGGATTGACAAATGTTTTTCATTTGTGAAAGTTCCCACAAGCCGAAAAGCTGCCTTCAGCAAAAGTGGGAAGCAACCTTTGTGTGTGGTGACAGTCCTCTCCTGGCCTGAGCAGAAAGCTAGTGTTGTATGTCAGGACCCCTTCTTGGGTGTGCTCCTGGTTATTACTTGTGGTGGGGGCTTTTTATCACTCCTGGGATGAGTTAGGTGAGCCTTGAATGATGGGATCAGGAAGAAATAAAACTTCTGCCTGGTTAACTGGTGATTCCTCTGAAGACTTTGAGAGGAAGGCGTACTTGCCATAGTGACCTTGAATGAGACTGGCTCTTCTTCCCTTAGCAGTGCCCTTGTCTGTGGCTCCATGGGTCTCACCCACTGGCCCCTGCTCAGCCTCCTTGGTTGTGCTGCAGCTTGGCTGTGAGAGTCAAATGGGCCCTTGCTGCAGTCTGGTCTCTTGACCGTAGACCCTACTGTACCCCCTACCTCTCTCTGGGCATCTGCTTCCTCTACAGAACTTCTTAACTAGCTGAATTCTAGTCATTGCCTTCTCCTCCCCACTTTGAGTGCCTTTACTTGAACTTCAATCCTATTGAGGACTGCGTGCTTCTTGAGGGGCTCTCCTGTACCCCCTGGCTTTCTCAAAATAGTGCCAGTGTGGGCTTCATGGCACTGGGCTCTAGGTATACCCACAAGGCACTCTGTGACTGGGAAGGACGGGATCTGCAGCCCCTCTGGGCCTTAGGTTCTTTGTCTAGCAAATGAGAGGATAATACATGCCCCTTCCAGTTCTACATCCTCTGTGCCAAGCCTCACCTCTGCAAGGAGCCCTCCTTCCATTCCAGCCATGCTAGCCTCTCCCTCTTCTGGCATGACCAACAATGGAGTCAGAGCCACAGAGTGGGGCACTTATTCCCTAGTGCCCCTGGTTTTACTCCCCATCCAATGTAAGCCCCTTGGGTGCAGAATTCCTGAGGTGTGTGTATTTTCCCTGCTCTACCGTCTCTGCCTTGTCTAGTACTGTGTAGAATACATAGGGATTTCATAATTGCTTAACTGGTTGTATTCCAATGAGTGAAGTAATTGGGATTGTTGATGCTAAAGAAGTTTTTCTGATCTGGGATCAGAAGGAAGAAAAAATCTTTAGAGATCACCTTTAAACTTAAGAGAAAAACCTATTGAGAGCTGGTTTTAAAAAAAGTTAACTACTATTGTTAGTGCTTATAAAGGATCCAAATGTTTTGACCTGGGGAGACAAGCTAGCATATGAGTATTATATCTTTGAGGGTTGTTCCTGGCTTGAATGGGAGGCAGGTTGCTTGGTTGGGTATGGCTTTTCTGCAGAAAGACAGGCATGACATCCACATGGAGCAGCAGAGGTTTCCAGGATCATTCAGAGTATTTACTGAAACCAGAGTTGGGACTTAGGGCCTGATTACATCCCTAGGCAATCTGAGGTGAGTGATTTTAGGAGACCTGAGTCCGACCCCAGGATGGCAGTGCTGGACCTGGGGTGCCCCATCTCCATCTTAGCATGAAGATGCCACTGCAGCAGCAGAGTTGGCTGACTGACTTCCCCTCTAGTTCCTCAGGCCAGTCCTTCTCCCTTCTCTCCCCAGCTCCACACCTCCCAACTCGTGCTTCTTTTATCCACTGTGGTCTTCAGACCTTCCCCTGTCTGTAGGCTCTTGCATGCATTTGCACTTAATTTCTCATGACCTGCTGTGCTGAGTATAGCAGAGCTTGTTAGAAATGGTCCATGATAATCAGAATGCAAGCATTCTTTCTAGTTGACTTAAGACAAAACTGTATCTTTTTTTGGTTTGTATTTCATTTGCCTTTCTAATTATATCTGATATAAACTTTGTGTTTTTTGAGCAAACCCTATTGGATGGTGGGAAATATTAGTGAGACAATCAAGCATTACCCTCTGCCTCAGGCTACCCCAGAGTGGCAGGTGTTGGAGAATGGCCTCCGTTAGATGCCTTGTTCTTATCTTTGATGAAGATACACATCCAGGTAAATGGGCCAGCAGTGTGTGGTTTTTAATATTGGGGCTTTGGGAATTTGCCTCCATGGCCTTGGGCACAGAGTAGGCCTTCAGGAATCTGTTGGCATTTTTTCAGTTCTCATGAGAGACTGGTCCCCTTGCCAGCTGCCCCACAGCTCAGACCTTCAACATCAGTATCTGATCTCAGTATTTTATTCTTTCCCAGTCCCTCTTCTGTCTTGGGCTCTGCCCTTTGCTCCAGTTAGAAGGGAAAAACATTTAGTATCTTATCTGATGCCTCCTGATGGTTTTTACTCAAAAGGGAACTGAGAGGCAAGCTGGGGCAGCCCTTTTGGGGTGGATGATGTTTCTTCCTTTTGCTGTATCCCCTGTTCCAGCTCTTCCCCTGGTATTTACCCCCCCCCACCCCCACCTCGCCTCCCTGCTCTTTTTCTCTCACTTCCTTTCACTTTCCTCCTCCTCCAGTCCCCTGTTGCTCTCCTCTCCTCTGCCTGCCTGCTTTTCTGCTTCTCTGTCTCTTAGTCCCCGTTTTGTAGCCTCTCAGCCTCGCCTTCTGTGCTCGTCTCACTGTCGTCTCCTTGGTGGGATACAGTAGGAGCGTCATGGGTTGTTTTTTTTTTCCCCTTCTTTGCCTGTTAGAAGTCCCTCTGCTACACCCATACCATAAATAACACTCAAGCATCTGCCAAACACATTCCTCACTTGTGTTAATAGGCTGCAATGATGCCGGAGCCTGTTGCCATGGCAACCTCATTTTTGTTTAACTGTATCCCACTCTGCTACATAAAGCCTCTGCATGCACTCACACACAAATAAGTATGCTCACACAACTATTACATATGCTTAGCTATCAGAGATTATTTTGGAGAAAACATCTTTGGGTCTTATGGGGATGGACAGTCATTTGGCAAAGGAGATGAGTGTCTCTGCTTGTTCAGTGTTACTCTAGAAGGTGATAATGGATGGAAGAGTGCTTTGAAAACTAGAGAGTCCTATTTAGATGTGGGGTATTATTAGTCTGCAGCAGCATTAAACCCACCTGATAGAGTTTCTGAAAAGAAGATTCTGACCCCATGTGGGTCCCTGTGAGCCTGGGAGAGCTGTCAGAGGTTGCCCTTGTGGTGTGGGCTGACCCATCCCTACCCAGCCTGTCTTCAGCTCCTTCCTTGCTTCCTTCTGTCCCTTTTGAAGAAACTCAGTGATTTTCTGCATTTCCTCCTTTGTGCCTGTTTGAACCCACAACTCCAGTGGTCAGAATGGCATTTGCACCATGTGGGTGATGTTCTGTGACCGTGATCACATGTGAGTACTTGGGCTGGATGGGGGTGGGGAAGCAGACCAAGAAATGACTACTGTGGCTGCTGAAGGGTGGGTGTCTGTCTGTCACGTGAGCAGGCTTTAGCATGGATGTGCATGAATGTGCATGTGTGTGAACATGTGTGTGTGTGTGTGTGTGTGTGTGTGTGTGTGTGTATCTGTTGTGTGTGCTGGCCTGGGTTATGGAGGTGGGCCGAGAGAAGCCTTTGTGTTGACTTTGAAAGGAAATCATCACAGCTCTGTCCTGTTTATTCTTTGTTGGTGGCTGACTTCCTGTGGCTGTTTGTATTTCTGATTCTGGGCCTTGATCAACCCTCTCACCTTGACCTCTGGCTCCCCAGGGAAGTACCCTGGATGCACATGCTCCCACTTTCCATAATGAACCTGGGGGCTAGACTTGAGTGGTCAGTTCCCCTGCCCCAATGGAGCCTCACCCTCTCCTTTCAAAAGTCCGAGCTGCCCACTCACTCAGCCATCCGGTGAGCCCCGTGGTGAGCTGCCGCCTCGCTCTGGAACTTGGCCCAGAGGCCTGTGTGGTGGGTCACTGTGTCTGCCCTGTGTGCCCTGCTGGCCGCTGCTGCCTCCCTGCTTGCTGGGTGGTGCAGAGAAGGACACACGCTTTCAGCACGACACCAGGGGTCATCTACCACCAGTTACTTTCCCCACCATCCACATTTCTGGACAGGAGAAATCTGGCCATAGTGAACCCCAGCAGCAACAGTAGGCTGGGGTGGGGGGCTGGCTCTGAGTTTGTAGCCAGGGAGGGTCTGTTTGTTTTGCATCAGTGCTAATTGTATTTTCTAATTGTTTTTGATTATGTGGCTTATCTCTGCAGTGGGAAGGGAGTGCTTGGAGGCGGGCAGAAGCCCCAGGGTGAGGGTCAAGCAAGGCTTCTAGATAGGAGGTCGTCTAGGCACATCTAGATAGGGGTGTCTCGATGCCTTTGGGGAGGACTTCAGGAATGGCAGAGGCCTGGCCAAGGAGCAGAACGGTCAGCTGCTGTACTTTGGGAATGTTGACTGTTAATAATTCTATCTGAGTTTTAATCTGGAGCAAGAGCAGGAGGTCTGTGTGCTGTGGAGCACAGAACAGTGTGCTCATGTTTGTCTATAAAGAGGACACAGACAACGTATTGAACCCCAGCACCAAAACCTGCCCAGCCTCACAGAAGAGTTTTGAAAATCAGTGTAAAAGGCCTGGACGGAAGCTGTCCTGTGCAGACAGGCCCTGGCCACGGTCGCTCTGTCAGAGGGTGTAGGGCTGTGGAGCGCCGACTCTGGCCCAGCCAGGGGTGGGCTGTGTGTTGGGGGAGGAGGTGAGAGCCTCTCTGAGACTGTACGGCCTCTTGCCAATGGCTTTCAGTCATGGCAGCCTGCTTGGCACCTCTGTTAACTCTATTTATCTTGTGGTAGATCTGGCCAATGGTCATTTACTTCCCAGGAGCATCCTCTGTGTTGGGAATGGAAGCAGTTTTCTCTCGGAGTCCCATGTGACTGTGGTCCAGAAATTCTTTGGGTGCAGTTACAGAAGTCACACTTGACATACCCTTCTTTCCTCCATGCCTATCAGGTGGGGGAGCTTGCTAGTGGAGGGCAGGTCAGCGTTGATTTTCTTTCCCAAACGCAAGACTCCATGAAGATAATTGAAAAGCTCTACTCTCCCTGCTCCCCTCCCCACCACCTCTTTTCTCCAGGTAACATTCAAATCCAGGACAGGGAAGAACCCTTTTTCAACATCATGAACAAAATCTGGGAGTTTCTAGTTGATGGAACATGAGCTTCATGGGAAGCAGCATTTTGGTCTAGCTGTTGGAAAAGGCCAGCAGGGTCTTGGTTAGGCTTGTGGGCATATCTGGTTCATAGGAAGACTGAGGCCCCATCTGAGATTCTATATTTAACTCTAGAATTTAGAAGAGGGTACTAGTTTGGTCAGGGGATTGGAAACCTTGACTTCTGGAAGAACATTTGAAAGAGTGGGAGATGTTTAGCTGGGAGGACAGCAGACTGTAGCAAGGTAAGAGCAGAAACATGGGCAAAGTGTTATTTATTGCTGGGATCCCTGTTATCAGATGTTAGAAGAGGGACTGAATTTAGTTTTGGTTGCTCCCAAGGGCAGAGTTGGGGCAAATGGGTAGAAACAGTAGACAGATTTCAGCTCCAGGTATGTGCATGCTAAATTGCTTCAGTTGTGTCTGATTCTTTGGGACCCTTTTGACTGTAGCCTGCCAGACTCCTCTGTCCATAACATCTCCAGGCAAGAATACTGGAGTGGGTTACCATTTCCTTCTCCATGTAGAAGATACTTTCCAGCCTTGGGGTTGTAGCCATTACACTAGATGTCCCCTGAGGTAGCCAGCTGCGTCAGTGGAGGTGTTCAAGGGGAGACTGGGCTGAGGAAATGGAAGACTACTTCTGAAGGTCTGAGGTGGGTCCCAGGAAGGGATCTATATTTTCTGCCAGCTTGGATCTAGTTTTCAAAGTTCTCTAGCTGATCTTGATGACCAACTCTTAGGTTGGGATCGTTGGCCAAGATAACCATTCAGTTCACATCCAACTCTTGAATTCTATGGTTTTGTGTCTTGCTACAGCATGAATGCGTGCTGAATCTTTTGGGGTGTCGGTCATCATGCCTAACTTGGTCTCTGTTTAAAAGTCACAAAATCACTGCAGACTTGCAGGCCCTTTAGGAGATGTCCAGGTGGGGCTGGTGAGCATATTGGTTGTAGGATGCGGAGGGGAAGGTGGCTGGTAGCGGTGAGAGAGGGTGGGAAAGATTGCCTGTACCTCCCATCCTGCCTCCCCGCCATTCCCATCTCCCCACTCTTGTTTGAGGCAAAGCAATCTGTGGCTCAGCATTGGTGGTGGTAGTAGTGGTGAGGGTGGTCAGGAAAGAAATAGACCCTAGTTTGAGTCCTAATTTACTCATTCATTTGTCTGGTAAGTGAACAACACTGAGGATACCCCAGGTCCAGAAGGCATGGTACAGAATGTGGAAATTGAGATCAGGGGTAGGCGGGAGGTCAGGAACTAGGAGATGGTTTGAAGGAGGAACAGTAGGATGTCAGGCAAGGAAGAGGAGATTGGAGCTGTGAGTGTGGGGAGGGGAAGAGCTTGGAGGTGGGGGCAGGGATGCTGTCTGGAACAATGGGATATAGTCACAAGAAGAGGGGGGTAAACAAGCAAACTCTGGGAGACAATAGTGGCTTTATTCTTTAGGCCTGCCTCATGTGTCAGCCTGGACACTGTTCCCCCCACCACACACACATACACACACTTCTTGCTCCGGGAGGGTTATCGGCTCTTGTTTCAGGGCTTTGAGGCTTCCTGATCTCACACTTGGGTGGCCTCCTCTTCCTTCTGCTTAGGGGCTTCCTGGGGGTTGTCTTACAGGTTGCCACAGTCCCACTTGGTTCTTGGAAGGGGTCCTGAGGGACCTTGGTACATGACACGTAGTAGGTGTTCAGTGAGGGTTTGAGTGAATGAATGAATGGGTGATGGGGTGGGTGGATGGCTGCACGCAGACTCTCGGCTGTGCCGAAGTGCTAGACCAACACCTCCACAGAAGGAAGCGATGCAGCTCGGCTTGGAGCCTATTTTGGTGGATTGTTATCCTAAACTTCGAGCAGGGCTTCCAGAGTACCTCCTGCTGCAATTTAGAACGTGTGTCTTCTTGGAAACAGAGAGCTATTGCCTGGCAGTGCCGGTACTATATCTCTTCAAGGATTTGAAAACCATTATTAAGTCATTCTTTCAGCCTTCTCCCCATTCACTCAGACAACAACCATTTATTAGGTGCCTACTGTGTACCAGGCACTGTGCTAGGCCACGAGGGGCCAAAGATGACTCAGCCTGAGCCCCAGCACCTAGCATTGCCTTTAGCCCAGATGCTCCCATTAACTGTTCTTTGGAGGGATGTTGCTCAATGTTTCACATACACATATTCAGTCCTGTGTCAGGTAAGTTTAGGAAATACTGGCTTGATCAGAATTCTTTATTGTAGAACTTTAAAGCTTGTCATAAATTAATATGCCATAGATTTTGCCAAGAGGGGGTTTTTGCATGAAGCCATTACCAAACATATTTGACCCCAGAACCAGTTTTTGAAGGAACATAGTGGAGGCATTAGTATATGTTGGAACTCACTTTAGGACACACTGCTTCAGGAGCTGGGAGGATCTCAGTGTCCAGCCCCCTGCCTCAGGGATAGGCCTAGGCAAATTCATCTGGATGTGGGCATTTGTTTGTTTGGGGGCTCTTCTCCCTCAAAAAGGAGACTGAGTAGCCTGCATTAAAAGTCTCATTCTGTGTCTGCATCCAAAATTCTTTATAAAGTAAAATGATGGGACTGGAAGGGGCCAGGGAGATGCCTCCTTTATCTAGTTTCAGTTTCCTTTAAGGGTTTTCTGTTGTCATTAGACATTGGAGCCTGTTGGCCTCTGTATTATGACCTTCGGTGGTGGGGTGGGTTCATTCGCTGAGGGCCTGGTTGCCTACGAGAAAGTAGTGATGGGTGGTTCAGAGCATCCTGGGGCCAAACAGAGTTCCCCAGTTTGCTTTGTTTCCTACTATCTAAAAGGAGGAAGACTTTATAGAATGTTGATTAAAAACAATGTCTATATATTGAGTTTTTATTGCAAGCTTGGCACTAAGCTAATCCCTTGCATATATGACCTCACTTAGTATCAACCCTAAGAGAAAGACATTCTTATCCCTATTTCAGGGCTGCAGAATATAGGATAAGAGAAGGTAAGTAACTTCCCCAAGGTCACTCAATGAGCAAGCACAGCAGATGGTTCGGCGCCTGCCCATATTCCCTGGGCATGTACCTTTCACTCTTGCCAGCCAGACTGCCAGCTGTCAGCACCTGAGGGCTTTCTCTGGCCCTGAGCCTCTCTGCTTGCTTGTGGGGCAGGTCAGAAGTGCTGGGGAGGGAGTGCCCATCCCCAGAGCAGCTCTCAACCAGTGACCGTTGGGCACTAGTGGATAGATACCCTAGCTCCCTTGACCCTGGTGTTGGGGGAGTATAACTGAGACAAGCCTTCTGTGTTAGCCCCCAGGTCTGCAGGATACAGCTCTGGTTGCCCACAGTGGTACAGGCTGGAAAATATTTTTCTTTTTTTTGCTTCCTTCTTTATTTTCTCCCTCCTTCCCTTCCTCCCTCCCTCCCCGATCTCCCTTCTATCTTTCCTTTCTCTTTTTCTTCTCCCCATTTCTCCCCCCTCATTTCTCCACTCTTTAATATTTTCTGGGGTCAACTTCCAGGCAAACCACTTCTTTCAAATCCTTGTCTAAGATGCTTTTTAGGAAAAATCCAAATTGAAAGCAGAGAATCTGAGATTCTAATCCAGTTTTACTTGAACACTAGGGAGGGGAGTGATCACTTTACTGGGGCAAAAATGCATCAGGTTTAGGGACTTCTCTGGTGGTTCAGTGTAAAGACTCTGTGCCCACAATGCAGGGTACCTGTGTTTGATCCCTGGTCAGGGAGTTAGATCCCACATGCCACAACTAAGAGTTTGCATGCCATAGCTTGAAAAAAAAAAAAAAACAACCAGCAATTCCACATGCTGCAACTAAAAGCTTCCACACGCCACAACTAAGACCCAGTGCAGCCAAGTAAATAGATAAATATTTTTAAAAATGCATCAAGTACAGAACTCTGTGGCAAACTCAGAACCCTAGTCTTGCCTGGCCCCTCCCTCTTGTCTGATAACGTATGTTTGTCACCTGTACAGTGGTTTCTGGACTAGTGGGATGATGTGAAAAAATACATATTTTTATCTTGTTTTATATATATATATATATATTTGTTTGTTTTGAATTTCTGCTTCTTAAAAATGTATGGTTTTCTGTCCCCTAGACAATGGCTCGAATATCAGCCAAAAGACTCAACTATTTTGACCTTTGATTAGCATTTTGTAGATGACAAAGGACTTTACCACGTGTGACCTTACTTGCTTCTCACTGCTGCCCTGAGGAGGTGATGAGTTAAGAAGACGCAGACATTGGCTTTGAAGCCCAGGAGCACGCCCTGGTTGGGTGATCCTGAGTTGCCTTACTCTGCTCAGTCCATTCCTTCTCTGTAAACTGAGGATAAGTTCCCAATTGACAGAATCTGTTGTTGGATGCCCAGATAAGGTAACGCATGCCAGGGCTCCCCTAATTACTGACCTGTGCTGCTGACATTGTGTTGAAGAGGAGGAAGTAGGGGTTGAAAGAGGTTGAGTGACCTCATTCAGGTCACACAGCCAGTTAGTTGGCTTAGGAGCTGCTGTACGAATACAGATCCCTGACTCCAAATCCAGTGCTTGTTGCACATATGAACCCAGCCTGAGTCCACCCCATAGTACCTAAAGAGGCTGTAGAAGGCACAGCTGCTCTCAAGCCGTTGTCTTGGGTGGTTGTGAAACACGTGGTTCTGTGATGCCTCCTTCCCATGGGGTGTCTGGCTCAGATAGGCATCCAGTCATTTGTCACTTCCAGAGCCTGCAGTGATGCTGCGAGAGGGGACAGTGTGAAAGTGTTTAGAGGACAACTGGGATCAGATGTTTACCTGTGAAGGGCCCCTGAGTGGTCTTCTGGATGGGCCAGGAGGGTTGAAGACCTGGAGAGGGGTCAGACACGATGCCAGGTAGCTTAGGTCTAGGTATAAGGCTGCCTCATGTCCAGGCTTCTGGTGGCATAGATGTAACAGGGGCAGGAAGGGAGGAGGTGGCTGGGTACACATCAGCATCACTTCTTGGAGGTCAGATCTGGGGTCTTTCTGTAGAGTAGCATCTAGTAGATAGAGCAGTTTAGCATTTACTCTAGGATGTCTTTAGAGCCTTGCTCACCCAAACCATCATCATCCTAACAAGTACCCCAAATATCCTGCTTCAAATCCATTTCTGTCGTTTGTCACTCTTCTCAAGAAAAATAAAGGAAAATGTAACTTCTGCCGAAGTGCCATTCTTTTGCTAAGTGGATTTTCAAGATTTTATTTTCACATTTTCTTTTGGGGATGAATGCGGTAATTTGGGCTTCCCTGGTGGCTCAGATGGTAAAGAATCTGCCGGCAGTGTGAGAGACCTGGATTAGATCCCTGGGTTGGGAAGATCCCCTGGAGAGGGGAACAACAACCCACTCCGGTATTCTTGTCTGGAGAATCATGTGTGTCTCACTCCTTTTTGACTCCACGGACTGTAGCCACCAGGCTCCTTTGCCTATGGGATTCCCCAGGCAGTACCGGTGTGGGTTGCCATTTTCCTTTGCTGTTTGTTTGTCCACTTAACATGCCTAAGCCCTCAGTCTTCCTCTGACCAAGTCCCTTTTCTTTTAACCATTTCACCGCACTGTCTGGGAGGGACCTGGCCATCCTCTGACGGGCTCCCGAAGGGTAGCAACAGCTCAGAAGCGCCTTGGTCCTGACAGCCGAGTGGAGGAGGCAGCCAAGGGAGAGTGATTGCCACTGAATCCTGGGTGAGTGGGGTAGGCTTGTACCCCTCCCTGCCAAGGAAGGAGCCCTGCCTCTGCAACATCTGACACTCTGCATTTAACATCAGAGTCACTCTGAAACACCCGCTTCTTTTCCTCTGGAGCACTCATACTGGTTTATAATTCTATTTCAGTAGGTTTATCTATCTGTCTTTCAACTTGTCAGTCAGCTCTTTGAGGACAGGGGCGTCATCTGTTTTAATACTCAGATATTTACTGAATGTTCCTGACTCTCTGATCCCTGCTGCCCAGCACTGTGGGAAGCAGGTGGATAGCTCCCGTTTGCACGTTCCATAGGGAATGCTGACTCTTGACAGCCTGGCCTCCCTCCCTTGACCAAGGTGAGCTTGTCCCCTGCTGGCACAGGGCTCTGAGCCTGGGGTGTGATCTTAGGAAACACTGCTTTCCATCTTTGCCCTCCCTCTTATGGGTTCCCTGCTGGTCTGTCCAGTGATGTCAGGAAGGTTCCCTGTTGTCTGCTTTTGCTTCTCCCTCCCATCCTTGGTCCCCTTTCTTCTTCTCCTTTTTCTTCTGGTATCTTTTTTTTCCTCCTCCTGAGTCCTCCCACTTCTGTCTTTCCAGTTGTAGGATGTGGGAAAGACCTGAGAGACTCACCAGGAGGCAAGCTCAACTGTAAGGACAGTAAATATGAGCATGGCTAACTACACAAATTCCAAACAGTATTCTTCATGCTGTTCCAAGCAATCTCATGAAAGAACAGTTCTCACAGTGTGTTATAAACTTCCTTATAGTTGATTGCCCTGTATCACAGTGCAGGTGGCAGCTCTGTTTTCACCTCGAATGCCCAGAGCTGAGACATCAACTTTCGGGGTGGGTTAACCTCCAGTCACCCAACAGAACTTGAGGTGTGGGAGGTGAAGGCATATCTAGGAGTTCTTATATAACCCTGGTACCCAGCTATTTGCAGTGGGCCTGAGCATCAGCATTTTGGGATGCTCCTGCTGATTCTGACATGCACCACAGATGGGAACTACTGCCCGGAGCCTCCCTGCATCAGCAGAGGACTTGTGGGGATGATGCTGAGTCTGATTTATGGCTGTATCGAAAGGAGAGCTGTTTATATCGAAAAGAGTTTATTGTGGTGATTCAGTGAAGAGCGATGACCACTAAAAGTTATTACAGGAGTGTAATAGGGGAAGAAAACTTGGTTGGTGTACAAAATCTTATCAGGCCAGGCTGTGGCTCAGTATATTTATGTTCCTCTTATTACCAGCAATTAGCCCTAGATGTGGCTCGATAAATGGCTTAGCACAGTGCTGTAATAACTGTAAGGATAGTTTAGAAAATGACCGCTGCACCATGCGCTCTGCGCTCCACAGAGCCGTCTTGACAGAGAGGCACAGCTCACTCAAGGTCCCTGACGGCCTGAGGGCTACACACAAAGGCCCACGGGTCACTGTTAACTCTTCCCTGCTCTCTTTTTTATGTGGTATTTCCTTTCAGAATTAGAGAAGGAAATGGCAACCCACTGCAGTATTCTTGCCTTGGAAATCCCATAACAGAGGAGCTTGGTGGGCTACAATCCATGGGGTCACAACGGTCGGACACAACAGTGGGAGAAGTTGTACATTAGTCTTTGTGAGTCTCCCTCCAACTGGAATGTAAACTAGAACAGTGTCTGTAGTAGATGTCTGTTAAAGAATGAATTAATTTGCACAGAGTTAAACAGCAGGTAAATGGCAATGTGAGTCCAGCACTACTTTTTCCTTTGCCCATTACTTTTTCCTTTGACTCTTAAGCTCATGAAATGTGCAAGGAATTATTATATAGTCAGAGACTCCCTGTCTGCATGTATTGTTATCAGCATGCATGGCAAAGACTTAGAGTAAAGAAAGGTGATGGAGAGACAGGGCTTCCCCCGGGGAAGGATTTCCTTCCTGTGCACTTGGAAGCTACTTCTTTCCTAGCACCTTTGGCTAGGAATATGCAAGGATCCTGCTCTAGCCCTTATGCTCTGGGAGGACCGAGGGACACACATGAAACCAGGGTCCATCTGAGGACCGGGAGGATGGAAAAGCCCCACATGTGTGGGCTGAGGCCTGGGAAACGTCCCTGTCCCGGGACAAGGAGACATCCTCAGGTTAAATCCTCCACGAATGGCCACATGTGGATTACAACATGGTTGTTTTCAGAAAGGGGTTATCTGGGGAGAGTTAATTTTGGATTTTGCTTTACATTTATTTTTAAAGTGGAATATTTCTCCAGCATTGGTGACAATGGCCTAGAAAAGCCAGTTAGTCACCACATCTGACATCTTCCCCGTGTTGAGTGTCTGCTGCCCCTGCTTCTTTCCCACCTGACGACTGTGGGGCTGATTTACATCCTCTCCCTCAGGAGAGCTTTCACTGGCAAAGCATCTATAGGGAAGCACTGCTGGACCTAACCTGGGTCATCCTCTGCTCTGTGCTGCTTGTCAGGAGCGGGGCCTGGTGCCCCTCTTTGCTTCTCCTCGCAGGGGCGGTGGCATCCAGGTGGGGCCTTTCCCTGCCTCCTACAGGTCTATGATACTGGTTCGGTCTGCATTTTCCAGTGTCTTTTTCCCTTCTTTAATTTCACTCTGTCTCCTAGTAGTAAAAGGAAAATCACCTGAAGCCTGGATTTAAAGAACAAAGCTGGTTTCTCCTACGGGAATGGACCAGGAGACAAGCCCCACCACATTTCCTCGAGGGTCATCTGTGGTTCCTCTGGGAAGCAGGAGGAGGGTCTCAGGGCAGCTGCTGGAGCCTCTATGCTGTGAGGAATGTGGGGAGTGTGGGGGGAGGAGGGAGGAGACACTGGAGAGGTGCTGAGAGGTGGAAAGAAGGGCCGAGGCTGGCCCTGGAGTGGTGTGCTGATGTGCGAGGCAGGCGTTCCCTGCTGGATCTTCACACCCCTAGCTGTAATTCATCTAAGAGGGTCGGGAGGGAGGAGGCAGTGGCTGCGGGCAGGTGAGCCCAGAAGACCTGTTGCAGTTGAGTGTGGTGTGGAGCAGGGCCTTCTCTTTCCCAGTGAAGGTGCCAAGGCTCAGAGCCTTGGCTTTTAGAGGCCGGGAAGCCACTGAGCTGGCCACACCCGGGTGTCATATGCTTCCCTGACTTCTCCCACTTGTTCCAGCCCCATGGTACAGCACTGCGCTTCCAGGGAATGGGTATCAGATGGTCTTGGAGGTACCTCCCTCTGTGTTTGTGTGACCCCTAACCTCTCCAGGCCCCTCAAGTGGAAAGCCTGGGGAAGCTATCTGCCTGGCCAGTGGGAGTAGATGGGGCCGGGTGCCTGGGCTTCTGCTCTGAGGAAGGGAGAGCTTTGTGATCTACCCCCATCCAGGGCTGGGGAGAGGCTGAGCACAGGTACTCATTGGGGAGGGGGTGCTGCTCCTTTCTCCTTTGCTCCAGGTACCGCTCTGAATTTGGAGGTATCCTGATGGCCTGCCTGGTCCAGGGTACGCTGTCCTTTGGGACAGCATTTCTGTTTCTTTTCCATTCACCAACCTTTGTTGCTGTCCTGATCAACTCCTGGGGTCCTGGGCATGGGGAGGAACAACGGGGGTTTTTTGTTTCCCTGGGGGCATGTTCAGTCTGATGGAAATTTTGCCTTTCTGAGATGCTCAACTTAAAGATAAGACAACATTACTAATTCCTTCCACATATCATGCACTTACTGTGTGCCAGGTAGCGCTGAGCCCTTTAACTCATTTGACCCCTGTAATCTCTGTTTAGATGGATTTTAAAAAAGAGAGTATTTTATAGATGAGAAAATTGAGGCCCAGAGAAGGTTAGGGGCTTATGTGAGGTTGTATGTTTGGAGAGTGGTACAGCAGGCTCCATAGCTTGTGCTCTCAGCCAGGACACCGGCAGCTCCCACACTAGTGTGTGCAGGAATTCCCCACGAAGTCAATTTAAAAAGTTCCTGGGCCCTTTGTCAAGAGAGCCTGATGCAGTAAGTCTAAGGTGAAAACCAGGAATCTGCATCTCAAGTCGGCACCCTAAAAGTTGAGCCCAGTGCCCCAGAAACACAGTTCCACCCCACAGTGCCTCCCGCAGTAGAGAAAGGATTCAGCTGACAGGGTCTCCCTTCCCTGAAATGATCAGGGCCTGGAGGGGAGGTATCTGGCTCCCACAGAAACAGAGGTTTCTGGGTCAACTTCCCCAGGAGGTAGCTGGGAAAGGCAGAGTGAAATAGTTAGACGGAGGGAAGGAGATGCCTTTCTGCTGGGCCTGTGCTGATCTCAGGGGGCAGAGCTGAGGGGGCTTTAGAAAGAGGCGAGGGAGAGACTCTAACCCAAAGGATGAGAGCTGAGACATGGTCCAGGAGCTGAGCATATGTCAACAGCCAGAGACAAGAGCAGACAAAAGGATTCTCAGGTGACGGCAGGGCCACCAGCTGTGACTCTGTAGGCACAGAGGTCTTGAGCAGGAGGCATCTGCTTCTGCCATAGTTTCCTCATCTGGACCACATGGATCAGACATTCCCTGAAGGTCCAGTGAGTACACTAACAGGGGCGTGTGTGCATGCTAAGTCGCTTCAGTCGTGTCCAGCTCTTTGCCACCCTATGGACAATAGCCCACCAGGCTTCTCTCTCTATGGGATTCCCCAGGCAAGAATGCTGGAGTGGGTTGCTGTGCCCTCCTCTGGGGGATCTTCCCAACCCAAGGATCAAACCTGAGTCTCTTGCATTGGCAGGCAGATTCTTTACCACTAGCACCACCTGGGAAGTCCTATTAATAGGGGCACTGGGGCCAAAAAAGAAAGGATTTCACTCCAGAGGTTTGGTTGGGGAGTGCAACAGTGACAAAAATGATACAACCCTGGGGTGACTGAAAGTCATACAGCCAGATGGCATGTGGTCCTCATGGGCCCTTGTCCTTTGATTGTCCTGGTCAGTGTCCCTCCAGTTCCTTGAACTCAACACATCCCCCAACAAAATTCATCGTCTTCCCTAAATTGACATATAAAATAAATGGACTTTATTTTTATCACATCAGTTCTCTCTCTGCCTAGGTACTGGTGTTAGATGTTTGTGGGACTGAGTTATTTAACAGATGTCGACCGTGTATTTGGCACTGGGAAGCCAAGATGAATAAGCTGCAGACTGTGCCCTCAAGGGCAGAACCTGTGCCTTGTGCCTCTGTGCCCGACTGTGTTCTAAGTGCTTTGTGTTTGTTCTGTTAACTCATTTAATCCCTGCAACAGCCCTAGGAGGTGAGCACTGCTGTGGTCACCCCCATTTTGCAGATGAGGACACTGAGACTGACATGTCAGGTAACTGGCCAGAGCTCACACAATGAACTGGGCAGCCTGACTCCAAGTCCGGGCTCTGACCTCCCAAGTGCAGTGGACAGATGGGCGCTCACACCTGCTGGGAGCCGCATGATGCCTGCAGTTTTCGCAGCAGAGACAAAGCACGCAGCCTGTAGCTGTAGCAGACAGGGAAAGAGGTATGTGGCAAAGGGAGGTTGGACTACACTGGGAAGCCTATAGATTTCTGGACCTAGGCAGTTGTGCTTTCTGAAACAGTGGTCATCTCTAGGTTTTTATGTGAGACAGTGAGTGGCCATAGCCCCATCTGTATTTGGAAAGGTGGCTCTAGTGTGTGGAGCTGAAGGGAGCCGCCTCCAGGGGGAGGGAGAGGCGGTGCTGAGTGCAGAGACTGCTGCCCTTGCCTAGGAAGGCTGGAGAAGGCCTGGGGGGGGGTGGCTGTGCGGTGGGGTGCGGGTGACGGTCAGGGCCTTCAACAAGAGGGGCGGGTCACAGGGAGCACCTGGGCGTTTTCCTATTGATTTCTCCTTGCTTGGTTATCAATGGTGCCAAACCCACTCCCTTGTGCTCCCTAATAGACCAGCTTCCCAGCCTCTGGGAACCGGATATTATCTCTTTCCCAGGAGACCTGGGGTGGATCCTGAGGGCTCTCTTTCTTATCTTTTCTTGGGATTTAAATATCCCATGTCAGGGACTTCCCTGGTGGTCCAGTGGCTAAGACTCTGCACCTCCCGATACAAAGGGCCCAGGTTCGATCCCAGGTCAGAGAACTGGATCACGCATGCTGCAACTAAGAATTCACAGGCCACAACTGAGAGTTCGCATGCTACAACTACAAATCCCACATGCTGTGACAAAGATCAAAGATCCTGTGTGCTGCAGTTAAGACCTGGGGCAGCCAAAAAAATAAACATCTCATGTCAGCCTTCTCTCCTTAAATTCCCAAGGCTCTGCCTTTATCTAGGTGTTAGGCACCCAAACATTTGACCTCTTAACTCCTCCTCCCTCTAGAACCCAGGAATCCGCACCCCAACCCACTCCTGGTGCCCAGAGATCATGAGTTTCTGAGCACGTCATCCCTCTCTGGGCCCCTGGGACCCTGGCCACCTTGATCCTCAGCAGAGCTCCTCATGCTCCTGCGGGCCCAAGATGCCACCCTTGGACACAGTGTCCCCTCTGGGGGCCACTTAACAAAACGCATATTTACAGAGGACCTTGTTCATTGCTTATCCATTCCTCCTCTCCTGTTAGAATGTCAGCTTCCCCAGGCAGGGACTCCTTGTGCTCATGGCTGTGTTCCCTGTGCCTATATGGTTCGAATCCCAGTTCCTCCATGTCCCAACTGTTTCTCCTTGGCAGGCTCATTGCCTTTCCTAAGCCTCAGTGTATTCCACAGAATGGGATAGAACAAGAATTGTCACCCCTGAGGACTGCACTGAACATTCTGTGTGATGATATATGCAAAGCCCTTAGCACAGGGACTGCCAAGAGACACATCTTCTATAAATGACCTGGGATCTGTCCTGGCTGCACACAGGCTTTTAAATTCCCACACATTATAGGAGAGCCTAGTGTTTCTTTTGAAGTCCTTTGTGTTTGGACCATGGTAAACAAGGTAGGAGAAAATTGCGTTACCAGAGTCCCCAAAGAAGGCTGAGTGGAAGGACTAGGTCCTGGGTCATTGGTTTTCCCTGCACCCCTGCCCCATCCTTATTCTGGGTGCTGGCCACCAAGTGATCAGCATAAACCCTCCATAAGTGAGGCAGCCTTGAGCACTGACTGGGACCAGCCTGGGAGTTGGAGCCAGGACTTTCCTGAGGGAGTATGAATGGAGGGTGGGGGGGAATGGTGGGCTGAACCAGGACTCTCTGAATTTGAGGGTAGCTGTAGCTCAGGGAGGAGCTTCCCAGGTGGCGCTAGTGCTAAAGAGCCCATCTCCCAATGCAGGAGACACAGGAGACGTGAGTTCGATTCCTGGATCAGGAAGGTCCCCTGGAGAAGGGCATGGCAACCCACTCCAATTTTCTTGCCTGGAGAATCTCATGAACAGAGGAGCCTGGCAGGCTACAGCCCATGGGGTCACAAAGAGTCAGACATGACTGCATGACTTAGCATGCATGCACACACTTGGCTGAGGGAGACTACAGGGATTTGACCAGCATCCTGTCTAGAGAGGCCAGTAAATAAACTGAGGATGATTCTGAAAGGGTTAGAGCTACTAGCAAAGAGAGTGGGCAAACATCTGCTTCTTCCAGATGTGCTTCCTTCTGTAACTTAGTAAGACACGCACACCTGCCCCAGAAGACAAAAGTACCCATGGGCTACTGGAGGCCTTGGGGTGGAGAATACTCAGAGCCTGAGAGAAATCAGTTTAGATCCTGGAGGGATCTGGCCAAGGTCAAGTGACAACCGGGACATCGAGTCTGATCCCTCGCCCCCAAGTGAGTGTCTAGGTGGGGCAGGGCCCATGCCCAGGGTGAGAGAATGTGATGATGTCCAAAACCTTCCCCCAGCTAGTTGGACCTTTGGGACTGGACCAGGGCTGGCCAGCTGGGTGGACTGTTGGAGGATGGCTGGGAAGCAGCCTGCCGGCTTCCTGCTGGTCTGTAACCTTGTGTGCCCCTGCCTGGGCCCCTTCTCTCCAGGGCTGTTACCCTCACACTGAACGAGGGGGCCTCTGTGCCTGGGCTGCACTTAGGATGCGTAGGGCGGGGCTATGCCAGAGCCAGAAACCACAGCAGCCCCGGACCCTGGCTAATGGAGGCGGTCTTGAAATGGACGTTTTTTCTTTTTGGCTAAATTAACATTTGGCATTTCAGGGTGCTGGCCCCATGCCCGGCCACTCTGGCCTTCTGCCTGTCAGCTCCTTTGAGGCTATTTTTGCCATTCACTTATTTATTAACTATTATTGCTCCCCAGGACAGATGGGTGTGTGTATGTGTGTGCATGCGTGCACACACACACATGCCCTCTCTCTCTCTCTCACACGCACAAACACACACACACTCTTCAGCCCAGACCCCATTGGAAAAACCATCCTGCACCCCCCAAGCTGAGCATGGGAGACAGAAGGGGGAAATGATGGTCTGTCTGAGTCAGGGTGGAGGAAGGGCTGTGGGGTGATGGGAACCAGTGACCTCCCCATGCTCATCACTCCCCAGAAACACCTCCTCTCCCAAAGCATCTCTGTTCCAGTTCTCTCGCCTGCAGGGTTGTTCAACTCCCAGAAGGCCCTCTGGGTCCTGCCTGAGCCATCTTTCCAGAGAAACCGGCAGGAAGACCTGGGAGATCTAAGGGCCCCTTGCTAGGGTGCAGGAAGGCCCGGCTTCCTTCCTACAGAAGGCCTGCTCCTCTGCCCTGCCCCACCAAACCCTCAACTTCCAGAGGAGGGGAACTTGGCTTCTGCCTTCAGAGAGCTCCCAGCCTGCTGGGGACAAACCTGGGCTCTGGTCGTCAGATGCACAGGCCCCACTGAGAGTATTGAGCATCAGGAGGAGCAGGCCCACCTGAGGGACAGTGTGTACTTGGCCCTGACCATCATTCTCTCCCTCTGAGAGCAGGTTGTTAGCAGAGCAGGTGCCGGCCCTGCCAACCTGCGTGCAGGGCACTGTGTGTGGTAAAGGGTGAGCAGTGTGAGATGATCCCCACATTTACATCCAGGCTCCATGCCTCAGGGCGCTCACCTGCTCAGAGGTTGGAGCCCCAGCTGTGCTCCTGGGACTCCCCAGAACCAGCATGGCACCAATGGGAGAAGAGAATGAGCAGCAGGGACCCTCCTGCTTCCGGAGGCTGCCTGGGGCTTTTCCCCAGCCTTGGTTTGCACCTGTGAGAATCGGGAGTGCTGCTTCTGCCGCCTCCAAGGCACGGAGCAAGGGGCTCAGGGGTTGGAGTGGTGGCGACCCGGCCTGAGTCCCAGCATCGCCCCCTCTTTCTCCCACTGGCCAACCCCACCCTACCCTCCTCAGGGCGTGTGCTGTCTACTTTCCTCATCCCCTCGGGAAGACGCCACACTCCTGGGACTAGAGACTTACTAGCACAGGGACCACCAACTGCCGGGCTATGTCCTGGGGGGCTTTTCTGCTGTGGGACTCAATGCCAGCCCTTTTCAGATGCAGGGAACTCCTTGTGGGCAGGGGGCCCCTTCCATCAGACTGAGAGTGAGGGCAGGGGCTGCATTTCCTCCACTGAGGCTAGGAGTCCTGAAAACAAGGACCACGTTTCCCTCATCGGACTGAGAGCCCCCTGAGGGCAGAGACTGTGTCTGTCCCCACCAGACTGGGAGCTCCCCGAGGGCAGAAGATGCTACCACCTCCTTCAGACTGGGAGCTCCCTGAGGATGGGATCGGGACCCATTTGGTCCTGGGTGTCTGGAAAGCTTGAAAAGAGGGTAGCATGCTGGGGGCCACGAGGCTGTGGCTGGGGTCCTGGAAGATGAGAAACTTCCCAACTCCCTGCAGGAAGTCTGAACCAAGAAGTCCATCTCCTTAATCAGGAGCCTCCCTCCACTTCCCCTTCTCTCCAGGGGTGGGGTAGGGGTGGGTTTTATAGCTGGGATGGGAGGGGTGGGTCAGGATTTCACAAGCCCAAGAGCCAGTTGAGCACTAAAGGTGTGTACTAATAAGCTCATGGAGTGAGTCCGGGTGGCAGGTGAGGATGTGGGACAGGTAGGCACTCAGGGAGGGCTGGGCTGGGGCCCCTGGTGGTCTCAAGATTAAGTGTTCTCTTGAGCTGTTGCCTTGTGTGACCCGCTCCTGAGCCAGGGGCCAGTGCAGCCCTGGTAACTGGCCTGTCCTCTCCCTCTGAGGTACAGGGAAATGTCATCTCCTGTCTTAGAGGTCAGCGTTGATGTTTCTCCCCGGGAGGCATGGTTGGGGAGTCCTACCTGGTCTGTGCGTCCAGATTGTGCTGGCCCCTGACAGACTATGATGTATCTGTCCTTCTCCCCTACTTGAGAGGGACCGTCTCATTAATTGGTGTGTTCACCTCTCTCCCAGCCTCAACCCTTGGACTCTTCTGCAATGCAATGACTTCTCAGGGCTCCCAGCAGCCTGAGGAGGGGGACCAAGCCTGCTTTTGGTGGGCCCCACCCGGAAGCCATTGTCACAAGGTCTGGAAAGAGGTGGGCCCTCCTGGGTAGTTCTGCCATCTACCTGTGTACAAGTTACCCTGGATGAGTGACCACAGCCGTCTGACCCTCAGTGTCTCCATGTGACCACCTGAGGCTGTTGCTTTCCACGGCACAGCGCTGTACACTAATCTGTATAAAACACCCTGCCCTTCCCCACTGCCCCTGGAAATCCTATGGACAGGCTGGGAGGGGAGGGGAGTCAATGAGATGTCTAGCTCCTTCGGCCACCATGCCGCCCTGACTTTCCCATGGTCTTGTGTACTTTAACTTCTGGCCACTTAAAATACTCATCTAAATCAAGGCTCAGCTCTGGTGCCACTTTGCTGAGAGAAGTTGGAGAGAGTGTGGCCGTATTAGGAGCTGAACAAAACCCTTCGAGGGCCCCTTTCTGCCAGGGAGGAAGCTGGCAGCCCCAAGCCTGCGTGGTTTTCTGCTTCCCAGTAAAGACTACAGTATTATGAGCTAATGTCTGTGCTGTCCCCAGAATAGTTAGAGAAGAAACCCGGAGTAATATGATTAGTACAACAGTAATAATAACAGCAACAACATCGATGAGCACACACAATTGCAGAGAAGGCTGAGACTTGAAGACCTCCAGGCCAGGGATGTGGTGAGTGTACCAAGGATGGTGTACCAGGATGTGTACCAGGATGCTTGAAGGCAGCAGATTTCAGGTTTTCATGCTCAACTCTCTCGCCCACAGCTTTTACCTATTAAATAAAAAGCCTTCTGGACAAACCATTAAGTCCCTTCCACTACAGTAGTGTGGTCTTGTGCCCTTCTAAGGGGCAGATGGCGAGGTCCCAGAAAGGGAGGCAGTGGGCTCTATTTGTTGCATGTGTCCCCTGCCCCCTGTTCTTCACACCCACACAGAACTCCCACCTATGCGTGGCCCCCACTGCAGGCCTGTCCGCTCTGTTGAGTGGCAACTGGAGCCCAGGTGCAGGGGGCAACTGCCCTGGGAGAACTCCTCCCACTGCTCAGTCTGATTTCCAGAGTGGACCACACCCAGGTTCTGGATTTAGAATAAGGTGTCATATTGAGATGGTATCTGTTACCCAGAACTGGTGCAATGCTTACATTGTATGATACAATTATTATAGTGCAACAGCTGGGGACCACCTGCATTAGAATCCTGGCTTTGGCATGCACAAACTCTGTGACCTGGGGGAACTTCCCTAACCTCTCTGGGCCTCAGCTTTCTCATTAGGAAGCAGAGCTAATAAAACTAATTTCATGCTTATCCATGCTTATAGTGGTATGTGGTACATGGTGAGCCCACCAATGGTCAGTTTTTTTTTAGTTACTATTCTTTCAGCAGGAACAATAACCATACCTTTAGCAGCTTCCACCCTTGGCTTCTGTTATGTGTTGAATTGTCTTCTGAAAAGATGTTGAAGTTCTGATTCACAGTACCTTTGACTTTATTTGGAAATAGGGTCTTTAAAGGTAATCTGCAGTATATGGAGTTGCAAAGAGCTGGACACAACTGAGAGACTGAACTGAACTGAACTGAACAGATAATCAAGTTAGATGAGATCATTAGGGAGGGTCCTTATCCAATGTGACTGGTGTCCTTAGGAACAAGGGGAAATTTGGACCTAGAGGTAGACGTCCATTGAGATACAGGGAAAGCACCATCTAGAAGCCAGGAATGTCTGAAGCTGCTGGAAGTTGGGAGGGGTCCTGAAAGAGAGCCTCCCTTGCCACTCTCAGAGGTGCCCACCTGCTAACTCCTTGATCTTGGACTCCTGGCCACTAGTGCTGTGAGACAATTATTTTTGTCATTTGAGCTACTCAGTCTGTGGTACCTTGTCAAGGCAGCCCTGGGAAATGAAGGCAAGGTCTGATGGGGGCGTGGCCTGTGGCCTCCCACTGCTCCCCTGAACTGCCTGTCACTCCCAGGGGAGAAGAAGGAACCGGGGTGGGACTGAGCAGGGCAGGGTCTGAGCCTGCCGTTAGGCTTCAGCTGGCCTTGGGCCTCTGGCATCCTTCTCAGATGACCTGGGCTTTTGGCCATGCAGGTAGATGGAGCTGCAGCCATTCATCGGGCCTGGGGTCCACATAGCCCACCCTCCACCTCCGCCCTGCCTTCATGCCTCTTGTGTCCGCTTCTGGGAGCACTCCCTACCTCACCCCTGCTCCAGGCAGGAGGAAGTGGAGAGAGCAGACGATAATCCCCGGAGAGAATGAGCCAAAGTGGGCTGTGAGTCTGAACATCTCTGCCCCTCTCCTGCCCGTCTCCTGGAACTTCAGCTCTGCTCTCTGGATGGGAAGTGGCCTGCTTCTCTGGGGTGTATCTGTGTGTGTGTGAGAGAAACAGTGTGTACCAAGAACATCCCTCATTCTGCTTCTGTGGCCTCATGACCAGGCTTCCCTGGCCGGAGAAGACCTGTCTCCCGTGGGTGATGCCGGCTCCCGAGGCAGCAGCCGGCACCAGCACCCTCTGAGGCGCACCTTGGCAGCTCTCGCCTGCTTGCTCTCTCCAGAGAATGGACTATGCTCATCATCTGGGGGAACAGGCAGGTCTTAAGTGTGTCTGTTGGCACAGCATGGGGATCCAGTGATGGGGAAGATGCCGGCCTCGTCCGCCGGGAGCTTGCGATTTGCGCAGGCCGGAGGGGTAGGTAGGTGTCTAAGACAAGCACGGAATAACTCTTAATCCAGGGCAATAAAGCAAAGAGCATGAAGATGTGCACGCTGAGAATCGAGGTGGGGTGCTGGGGAGGAGGGGGCCCTCAGCACAGGCAGTTAGGACATCCTGTCCCATGGGTGGGGGCGAACTGCAGGGAGGGGACACTTCACGAAGGAGCCTCTGAAGCCCCAGCATTGCTGCAGGAGGTAGTGAGGAGGCCTGGGAGCTGGAGGGACAGGTGTATCTGGTATAGAATCTTCCCAGTGACCCACGTGCAGGGTCCTGGGTCAGGTGGGAAGTGGGGCCTCACAGACTGGGTCAAGGCGTGTCTAATGTAGCCGTCAGAAGTGGTGGGGTTGTGGGCACAGGTACATGATTTAGGTCACAGCTTAGAAAGGAAGTGGACAGGGAGAGTGCGTGGCGTGGAGAGCTTGTAGCCGGGGCGCCCTGGAAAGGGATGAAGCGGGTCTGAGAGAGCGTGATGAGGCCTGAGGTGAGGGAACAGATTGGGAGAGGGAAGAAAGGGTGAAGGGAAGACCTCTCTCTTGGAAGACTGACAGGATTCGGCAAGTGAGGAGGTGGTGGTGTGGAGAATGAGACAGGGTAAGGGAAAGGTGTCGTCATTCAATGAGAAGTGGGTGGGTACTGCCCCCCTGGCCTTGGGCGAATGGAGGAAGGGGCTCTGTGCCATCCGCCTGTGCCTGGGCTCAGCCCTGGGCCCTCTGGTGCTGTGGCGGGCAGGTCTCTGGGGAGTCACTGTGGGGCAAGGGGGATGGAGGGAGCACAGCCACGCAGTGAGGCGGGATCCTGGGTGAACAGGTGCCACTGGTCTTTGCGGGAACCAGTGACCAGCGTGGATCCTGGCTCCTGGGGCCCTGGGTGCTTGTAATTCAGACCTGCCAGTGGGCCAGTGACAGGCCTCCCCAGGAAACGGGCCCGCTCTGACTCCTGAGCGTGGCTATCTCCTTGCTCACAAAAGAGTTGGCCATGGCTAATCCAGGGTTTTACTGTGCTGAAGGACTGCTCTGAAACTTCCTCCAGCATGTTTCAGGCTGAGACCTCAAGTCATCTTACCCCACAAGTCTTCATTTGTATCATTTTTCTGAACTTTACTTCATGGAATTCTAGAATGTCAGAGGTGGAAGGAACTTTCACAATCATCTCCAACTCTCATTTTCAGTGGAACAGAGGCCCAGAGAGGTAAGGTGACCACCCGAGGTCACAGGGCTAGTCCATGGCTGATTTTGCTGTTGTTGTTTAATCACTCAGTTGTGTCCAACTCTTTGCGATCCCATGGACATTAAACTATCAGGTTCTTCTGTCCATGGGATTCTCCAGGCAAGAATACTGGAGTGGGTTGCATTCCCTTCTCCAGAGGATCTTAATGACCCAAGGACCGAACCCAAATCTTCTGCATTGCAGCGGATTCTTTACCACTGAGCCACCAGGGAAGCCCATGGCTGATTTAGACACGTATATGTTGTTTGGGATTTAGACCTGCCTTCTGACTTGAGATGCTGTCCTCTTTCCCATATCGCCTCCTTTATTTATAGATTTCTGGCCTCTTCCAAGTCAGGAGATACATGTTCATCTCTAGCACTCAGCAAAGTAGACACTTAATAAAAATTTATTGCCTGAATGAAAGGAGAATGCTTATTAGTGTTAGTTGCTTAGTTGTGTCTGACTCTTTGTGTCCCCATGGACTGCAGCCCACCAGGTTCCTCTGTCCATGGAACTCTCCAGGCAAAAATACTGGAGTGGGTTGCCATTTCCTTCTCCAGGGAATCTTCCTAAGCCAAGGATTGAACCTGGGTCTCCTTCATTGCAGGTGGATTCTTTATTGTCTAAGCTACAGGGAAGTCCAAGTGCATATATTTGTTCAGTTAGTGGGTGGCAGGGTCAAGGGCTTAAGGAATTGTCCTCTCTGGGGACCTGGCTGCCCAGGACCTGTGAGAGAGGAGGGTTCACTGGTTCTGGCTGGCTTGGCCATCAAGCAGTGGTTTCTTTCACTACCTGGAGGGGAGCCTGAGACAGGACTGAGGAAGAGAGTGTGGGGACCTCTCATTGGTGCAACTCCTTTTCTTTCCTGGAAAGGAAGACCCATTGCAGCCTTTTCATGCCTCCTGGCCTAGATTGTGCATGGTGGGTTGAGGAGGGAGGAGGGAACCTGTACCTTTGGAGATGCTAGGCAACCAAGGGCACTTGAGCCAGACAGGTATGCTCATTCGGTCACATGGAACCACAGTGTGCTTTTAGGGTTCGTGTCTCCAAGGGAAAGTCAGTTTAGGCTGCCCTAACAAAATGCCACAGACTTGGTTTAAACAAGGCATCTATTTTCTCACAGTTCTACAGGCTGGAAGTCCAAGATCAAGGTGCCAGCAGATTTGGTTTCTGGTGAGAACAGTTTTCCTGGCTTGCAGATGGCTCCTTGCTGCTGGGTTCTCACATGGCCATCCGTTTATGTATGAGCTTGGAGTGGGAGAGATCTCATATGTGTCTTCCTCTAGCTATAAGGTGGAGAAGGCAATGGCACTCCACTCCAGTATTCTTGCCTGGAGAATCCCATGGGCTGAGGAGCCTGGTAGGCTGCAGTCCATGGGATCACTAAGAGTCGGACACGACTGAGTGACTTCACTTTCACTTTTCCCTTTCATGCATTGGAGAAGGAAATGGCAACCCACTCCAGTGGTCTGGCCTGGAGAATCCCAGGGACGGGGGAGCCTGGTGGGCTGCCGTATATGGGGTTGCACAGAGTCAGACACACCTGAAGCGACTTAGCAGCAGCAGCAGCTAGCTATAAGGGCACCAGCCCTACTGGATGAAGGCCCTACCTTTATGACCTCATTTAATATTAGATACTGCCCTAAGACCCCATCTCCAAGTACAGTCACACTGTGGTGGTGGGGGAAACCTGTCAATTTGGGGGAACCTAATTCAGTCCGTAACAGAGAGGGTTTGCATCTTCCTCAGTGTCAGGATGCCCTGTCTGTGGGTGTGAAAGACCTGACTGGTAGGAAATTTACTTAAATCTCAAAGTCTCAACAAGTTTCTGTGAGAGAGTAGTCACGTACTGCCATTTATCTCAGATGAGGGGGCAGAGTCCGAGAGCCCCTCATCCTTAGAGTTCCCTCCCCTCCTTCCCAAACAAATCAGGGAGGGCCCTTGGGAGCCTGGCTTCTCTGTGGGGAAGCCTGGTGTCTTCCCCAACGCAACTGGAAAGAATGCCCTGATGATAAAAGTTCCAGAGAAGGAGACTCTTGAGAGCTTGTTTGGAGGTTCTAGCAGGGGAGCCCAGCTACTCGTACATCCTTGACCGAAGACCGGTCCTCCTCTGTTGGGGATGGTCGTCCTCTTTGACCGAGTGGGCAGCTTCAAGAGGGACACACATGGAGCTGTGAGGGAGGAAGGGGGGCACTAGCCTAGCCAGCCAGATCAGCCAAATCAGCCCTGGCGATCGATGGGGTGACAGATGTCTCAACCTGATTGCCCTCACATCCGAGGAGGAGATTCTTGCTGTTGGCCCTTTGGAGGAAGAGGCTGGAAGTGAGTCCTAAAGAACGAAGTCTCAGGAGCTGTTGAGTGGGAAGTGACCTGCCCAAGAAGACAGCGGGTCCCGGACAGCACCACCCTCTGCAGGAAACAGCACCATTGCTTCTGGTCCCCCTGCACCATCTTTTCTTTCCTCCTGTCCCTCCGGTTCCTTTTCCCCAAGCCCTCCCTAAGCACCTCACCTAGGTCCTGCCTTATAACTTCCTGTCCCTGGGTGGGGCCTTTGTCTCAGATTTTTAAATATGAACCATGGCAAAATGGAGAGAATAACCATGAGTTTCCATAGACCCATCGTTCTGATTCAACGATTGGCATGATTTTTCTCACATTTATTCCCCCCTCTTGCTGAAGTTAGTTAAAGCAAATTCCAGACATCATGTGCGTATAACCCGTGTATGCTTCGTATTTTGGGGGAAAAAAAAAGTGCGTCTGAGTTTTTGATCTCTGCCTCTCTGTGCCACCCCAGGTCAGTCAGCAGTGGCCTCACCACTCAGTTTTTTTGCTGTGAATTTTTCCCAAGGGTGTGGTGTCGGGTAAAATAAAGGAGAACTTAAAAAGAACAACAGAGTAGTAAGAAGGTGTGCCAGATTGAACCGGAGGCCTGGGTTTTGTAATTAAGCTGCGTTCTCCCTGGTTGGAGCGCCTCCCGAAGGCCACAGAGGCGCTGTGGGGTGTACCTCCCCCTCTCTCTGGCCTCAGGAGGAGTAATCATTTTCTAAATGGTCCCGCAGACACTGAAGAGAGGCCCGTTAGTCCTCCCGGGGCTGCCGTCACCTCTGGGAGGACAAGTGGCCCAGCTCAGAAAGAATCTGGGTCGCTTTATCTTATACCATGAAGATCTCCCCAGGGCTCTGGTAAGAAGTGGCTCGACCAGCAAAACCCCAGGCACACTGACGCGTGGCCTGGAGGTGCGCGAGTGGGCGGCGGGGCCAGGGAGAGGCCGCTTAAGGCTCTGTCCAGGGCTGGTTCTGCCCTGTCCCCTGGTCCCTGGCTGAGTCAAAGGAAGTTTAATGGTTGCGTCTCATTCCTCTCTAACAAATGAATTTCTCTTCCTCTCTTGGCAACCAAGCCGTGTTTACAGAAAATATCAGAGTCTAGAATAAACAGTTCCTGTCAGACCCAAGGGCCAGTGGAGACCATGGGAGGACCTGTGGGTCTCCACCCTGGTGACTGTGAGGGGGCTGCAGGACCCGCTGTGGCTCACCCCTCAGCTCCTCTCTCTGGGGGTCCCAGAGGTGTCATGGAAGCTTTGGAGTTAGACAGCCCCACATTCAAATCCTGCTTCCTGCCTTGGTCACCCCTGGGACCTTGGGCTGACTACCTAGCCTTGCAGAGCCTGTTGCCTCATTTGTAAATCCTCAGAAGGGTTGTTTTAAAGATGAGTTGTCAAGTCAAACTCCTAGCTCAGAACTGGTCCTCAAAAATGATGCTTTCTCTTCCCTCTGACCTGGAGCTCCAATGTCCCTCTGGCGTTCTGTACTGGACACAGAAAATCCTTGGCAAAAAATGAAAATTATTGTTGGTACAGTTTCTGAGGAGCACTTCCCATACATTATTTCATTGGAGTGTCAGTGAAATAGGAATCATCATTCCCCTTTTGCCGATTTGAAAATTGAGGTTCAGAGAGTCTAAGAAAGTTGTACAAAGTTGCACAGTAAGTGTGGGGGTTGGACTTGGATGTGATACAAGCTAGTGGGTGAAACTGATGTGGAGTGGCTAGGATTGTCCACTCAGGAGCAGAGAAGGCTGCGGGTGGAATGAGCCGTTGTTCAGGCCTGTGACGATTCAGTGCCCTCTCAAGACAGTCTTCACTAACCCAGCGTGGGTAGATCCTGGGGCAGTGTGTACACCTTTAGGAGGCAACATACACTCTGAACCACTTTTTTTTTTTCTTTTTTAAGATTTTTTTGGGGGCAAGGAATGTGGACCATTTTAAAAGTCTTTCATTTGTTACAATATTGTTTCTGTTTTATGTTTTGGTTTTTTGGACCCAAGGTATGTGGGATCTAAGTTCCCCCACTGGGGTTGAATTTGCACTCCCTGCATTGGAAGGTGAAGTCTTAATAACCACTAGACCACCAGGGAAGTCCCTGACTGGACCACTCTTCAATCTCCCTCTTTTTCTCCCTCTCTGTGTTTTGTTTTCTTTGAACCAGAACCCACAGGGACCTTGGGGGTCACCTCCCCTAGCTCTGTCTGAAAGTGAGACTACATGCACAGAGGCGAAATGACCTGCCTGGGGGCACACATCTCTTACAGAAGGTGCTAGTGGTAAAGGACACCAGCGATGTGGGTTTAGTCTCTGGGTTGGGAAGATCCCCTGGAGTAGGAAATAGCAACCCATTACACTGTTCTTGCCTGGAAAATTCCATGGAGAGAGGAGCCTGGTAGGCTCTATAGTCCATGGGGTCGTAAAGAGTCGGCACATAGTCCCCAGTGGGGCTGGGACATGACTCCCAGGCCTTGGTTTTTGCTACTTATATGCTCCTTTGGGCAGATCCCGGGTTTCTGTCTCATACACCCAGCACAATCATGTTTAATAAATACTGATTGAACAAATCAAAGGGGAAGGGAACTGCTTTCTGTGTTCTTTCTGAGATGAAACAGAAGACGCCTCAAGTTGTAGCCAGAGGCGTTTAGGTTAGACTGACAGTGAGCTCAGGCAGGTCTGCTTCTGGTGGTGGCCCTGCTGTTCATATTTCTGGAGGCTGTGGACTCAGTGGCCTCCTCTGCTGAGAGCCCACCAGTGTGGGGTTAGTTTGGTGGAATTCGAGGCAGGTCTGGATACAGAGCTGATTCCTAATCTGGTCTCCCAACTTCAGCCCTCAAGCTTCTGAGCAGAGGCCCTCCCCATGTGCATTTTTCTTGGGTTCTGTTCCACAAATTCTATCTGGGAGGGAGTGTCTCCCTCCCTCCTTGGACAGAGATCAGAGGCCTCCCAAGCACGGACAACCTTGCTCGGGCCCCAGCCCACCCATGGGCCTGAGCTCATGGCTCTGGGATCTCATCAGGGACGGGAAGTGCTCCCACTGCCTGAGATTAGGGTTCAGGGAAACGTGACGCGTTCTAGGCACACTCAGTGCCTTTGGAAAGGTCACTGCTTAAGAAAACAGCGGGGTCCTGGGTTTGGCCCATCTGCCAGGAAGCAGGGTCCGCAGTGTCTCTCCTATAGCTGGCAGCCCTTCTCAGATGAGATGGGAAAATAGAATAGGTGAGAGAGGCTCATCATCTCCTGGACCAGCCTGTGTCGTGAAGTCTGCTGACGCTGAGGACGTATGTTGCTGGGGGAACCGTGATCTCTCACGAAACTGGGTTTGATCAGGAGAGCTCTGATGTTCAGTCTGGAGGCTGTTCTGGGCATCTGTACCTGGCGAGTGACGGTCCCCAGCCTTTGTGATGGGCATGTTCATGGACGGGGCTATTTAGGGCACTCATTGGCTGAGCATGTGACTGTGACTGCCCTTTTTTGTTTGTTTGTTTTGTTTTTAGCCTGAGGAAGGATCCAGATGTTTCTAGTTCTCCAGCTGTTTTCTGTGGTAAAACTGACAACAAGAGATAGAAAATGAAGGATGTTGGGGGTGGGAGTTAGTAGTCCCAGTGCCTTCCACATAACATAACCAGCCGAAAATTTGTCTTCCCTGGGGGGCTCAGGGTCCCTTTGCTCTGGACCCCCACCTTCAACCTGACTGTCCCGCACGGCCTCCTCTTAGGTTTGTGCTTTTACCTTCTCTCAGCGCTCTCTGCCATTGGCTCTGGAATTGCCGTCTTCCTTCCCTTATCATGTCAGCCCAAGAACCATCCCTGGGGCCCCAGCCCCTTTGGGAACCGCTCTTTAAGAAGTGCCTGGATGTTGGGAGACACTGTAGTTGCATATCTGACGTTTATTTGGAGTAAGAGAGACACACAAGAGGACAGGCCCATTAGGTTTTTTCCTGTCGCTCTGGCCCTGTCTCTCCCATCCCTCCATTCTAAGGGTGACCTGGTGGCAGGAATCTGAACTAAGACAGAGTGCCCAGGCCGGCCCATTAGAGCCCATAGGGGAAGTGCTTTCTCTCTTCCATGACGTTCTCCTCGGGTCAGGAAGCCTCCCAGAGGTCTGGTCTCCTTCCCTCCTGTCTTCTCTTCTGACCCTCCCCTGTGTGAGGTGGAGGAAGATTTTTGTGAGTGGAGGCCTTGGTGGCACCTTGTAGAGAGGAGGGCCTGTGCCTTGAGCTCCTGGCTTGGTGCTCCAAATCTCTGTTGGCCATGCGGGGAGGGCGTGCTCCAGAAGGTGGGAAGTTCTGTTTGGATAGGTTTGGAAAGCAGGCCCACAGGCTGCAGGGAGAGGAACTGGGCCGTGTGTGGGGAAGGGTGATGAAGGCTGCAGCCGTCCACCTGGGCCTCTGTTGTGCAGTCAACACGGACGAAAGCCACACAGGGGCCCCCTCACCTGTATTGACATGTCAGCGCAGCTGTCCCTTTACGTCGAACCCTTTGGGGGCAGGCTCAGCTGCCTGGGTCCCCACGCTGAGCTAGCCTCAGAGTCAGAGCTCAGGAGCAGCTTTGACTCCCTCCCTGCTTTGCCTTTAGGACTTGGGCTGAGTTCTGGGGGCGGAGCAGGTAATGCTGGGCTGGCGGGCTGTGATGCACCTCTGGCTGGTGGGTATTCAGCCCAGGGATGGGGGTCAGGTGAGGAGAGAGCGTAGGTGCTGGCACCCTGGGCTGGCCTCAGGCCTTTGTCCTCTGTCCCCTCGGGGCTGGGTCAATGTCTATTGTCTCTGAATGTTTCTGTCTCAGGCTAGGAACTCTGAGGGCATGGCCTCAGAGTGTGATACCTGGCCCCCTTCCCAGGTGCCCAGGACAGGGCCCCCAGCACAGTCTCTCGACTGCTCGGACAGTGATGGGAGAAGGTTGGTCAGCTGGCCAGCATCCACTTGCTCCCTGCTTATTTAAGGCTCTGCTTTCTCTTCTGAACCTGGAAGAATTCCATTCAATTTCCCAAACATCTGTTTTGCTTATTCAGCCTTCTGCGAGGGGACCCCATGATGGACCACAGGCTCTCCTCCAAGCCAGCTCTTATCACTGGGAGGCCCGGGCAGAATGCTGGGAAGAGGGGCCGCAAGGCAGGAAAGAGGAGCTTTCTGACAAATAGAGCCGGGAAGGTCATGAAGGTCTGGCTTGGTGGCGAAAGGCATATTTGACAAATTGAGAATGTCTTTGTACTGCTGCTGGTTTGGAGGTGAACAGGAGCCAGAACGTCCAGTGCTAGGGAGTTTGAGGTTTACCCAGTAGGTGACCATTAGCCACTGAAGGTGTTTGAATAAAGGATGGCTGATGGTGGTGATGAGAGTAAGAGCTTCCGTTCCTGAGCCGTTCCTGTGTGTGCTTTGTGTTGTTTTGTGCTTTGATTTCATCCTCACTGCAGCCCTCTAAGAAGGATATTGTTATTCTGGTTTTCCAGAAAACAGAGCCTCAAAGGTCATCCATCTAGTAGGTGGTGGAAGTGAGCCAGATCAGGTGCAGGGTGTGGCCAAGGGCCTTGGAATATGGGAGTGTGAGCTGACACCTCAGAGGTGAGGGTGGTCCCAGGCTGCTCCTCCAGGAGAAGGAGGGGGAGAAGGGGAGGAGCACTCTTCCACAGGGCGGAGATGCCCTGGAAGGGAGTCTTTGTGAGCTGTTTCCTGGGGAGTTCTAGAAAGGAAACTCCCAGTCACCCTGCTGCTCTTAAGAGTGAGGATCTGTGTTCCCACCCCCATCCCTCCCTCTCTCCCTCCCTCCCACAGCCTCCCAGCTCTGGAGGGGGCCCTGGGGGCGGATGGGGGCTTCCCACGAGCTCATAGGATACCAGCCTTGGGCCCTGTGGAGAGAACAGAGGACGGTCCCTGTGCCTCCTCCCGCCCTTGTGTGGGGACCTTGAGACAATGAGGCCACTGTCCTGGGGAGCATAGGTCCTGGGGTGGGGGATTGGGTGTGGGAGGGGCTATGGAAAAAGCTGGGTGGCTGCAGCAGACAGATTTATGGTGGCTCTCCCTTTAGGTGTTTGCTTTTCCCAAGCCAGTGGGCTGGTGGAGAGGGAAAGTTAATCTATATCCAGGTGATGGATTAGTTCCTCTAAAGCCAGGAAACTTTCTTGGCTGGGGCCTGGGGGTTAGGTGGGGCCAGGCCAGGAAAGGGTGTCTTTCTGGGGCAGTTTCTACATTGTTAAGGAAGGAGGTGCCAGGGGAGCAGTACTTCAACCACCTGGAGGGCTTGTGGGGGTGGGGGAGGTGTGTGGAGGAGCTCACCCCAGAGTTTCCAGGATGGGGTGCAAGAATTCACATTTCTAGCCAGTTCCCAGATGCTGCTTTTGCTGCTGGTTTAGGGATCCCACTTTGACAACCATGGTGCTAGACACTCAAATGAGAGCTTATGATGACTCTTTATTCAACCCACCTTGCTCCTTGGACAAGTCTGTGTTTGGGAACTTGCCTTCTCCACCTGAGAAATCCATATCCTACCTTGAGGTCCTGATTCAAAGGATACCTTTCCCCATGGCCAGACTGAGAGCCATGTGTGTGTGCTGGGCCATCTGTCTTCACTTTCACATTCTGCTGGTTTTACAGTGCTGTTGAACATTCCCTCCACACCAGGAGTCCCTCTCACTAATTCCCAGGCCCCCGTGGTGCCTCGAATAGAGCCAGGCACATAGAGGAACTGGGATCAGAGTGGGTCTGGTTAAACTGGGTGGTTGTCATAATTAGGTCATTCTCAAAAATCAGGAAATCAAGGTTCACATGGGGAGGGCATCGCACAGAGGCCCGCTAGGCTGGTTAGGGGCAAATCAGAACTAGAACCTGGCTTCCTGGACTCCTACTATGTGCTCTCTGTATAGACAGTTTGACCAAAACAATTTCATAAGCTTAGAACATCAGCTAGTTGTCAGGTCTCTTCTGTATCTACGGAGATGCATTGTGTGTATGTAATTGCAGTCTGCATAGCTAGAATTTTGTGGCTGCTTTTTTTTTTTTTTAAATTAACATCTTGCATACTAATTTTCTTCCTGAGTGTACAGACGAATGTCTTTTGTGTGATGGCCCTACATTATCTCATTTAATTCTCACAACAACACTGAGGGTAGTATTATGACTATATTCATGGGATAGACTATGCCACGGAAATGATGTTCTGTGGTTTGCTCAGTGCTTCCCAAGCCTCATGAACATGGAATTGGTTTTTGGAGTTTTCACTGTAGGTCCAGGGCTCTTAGTACATCTGGGACCACCTTTTATATTTCTTTTTATGGGCCCACTGTATACTGTGTATCACGGATGAATTATCTGATCTTTTTTTTAAAAATTGAGGTGAAATTCACATAATATGAAATTAACCATTTTAAAGTGTACAATTCAGTAGTATTTAGTACGTTCATCATGCCTTACAATAATGAGCTCTGTCTAGTCTGAAACATTTTTTTACCCCCTAAAAAACCTCATAGCCATTAGAAGTTGTTCCTAATTCTCCCTTTCCCTCAGTCCTTGGCAACAACCGGTCTGCTTTCTGTCTCCATGGATTCACCTATCCTGGATATTTCATGTAAATGGAATCATGCAGTATGTGTCTTTTTTGTGTCTGGCTTCTCTCACTTAGTGTAATGTCTTGTGGTTCATCCACATTATAGCATATATCATGTACGTTGTTCCTGTTTGTGGCTGAATAATATTCATTTGCAAGGATATATCGCATTTTGTTTATCCAACCACATTCTTTTTGGTAACCAGGGAGATCCAAGAGCTAATGTTGGATGTTGGAGTGTGATGCTAATGTTTGAGAAGAGAGGGGGTCTAGGAGAGCAATTTATCAAGGGGAGCTACACTGGACACGGGGGGAGTGGTCGGGGGTGTTGAGAAGGTTGGAGGTCAGAGATGGGACGGGGTAGGGGCCCTTGAGGGACTGAGCAGGAAGATCAGAATGATGAAGCTTGGCAGGGAAGGGCAGCTGAGGGGGTGTCATATTCCTAGAACAGAGGAGCAGTTAGTTCAGGGAAACATGTGGCTGAATTCCAAGGGTGTCCCCAAGCCTGCATGTGAATGGCTTCAAGTGGGAAAATTTTGATCCAAAACCAAGGCATGATCTGATGCCCAGATGGAAAAGGTCCTGGATTTCCTGGGAAACAGGAGCAATAGCTGGGGCCTGGCCTGCAGGGTGGGTGTTCAAGTGACCGGCTGGCTGAGCCTGGCATTGTTGTGTCCCTGAGAGGCCTTATAAGGAGCCCAGCTGGGTGGAGTTGTGGGAATGCCAGCTCACTCAGCCCCAAGTCACCCTAGCGTCCTTGTCCCTTCCATCATTACAGTAGTCAGTGTTCATTAGACCATTGTTCATACAATTTGAGTGGTCATGGGAGAAATGGAAAGGGAAGAGCCTCGAGTCTCAAAGCACAGTTTCAGAAGGGTAAAAAAATCTCTTTCCTCTCCTTCTCACTCCCTTGAACTCAGAGGAGACACCACTTTGTTGGTCAGTGGCACCAGACAACCATCTTTGTAACTGACAAGAGAACTGTAGGGTGAGCATTTAAAATGTAGGTGTTATTATCCAGGTATGGTGAGGCTGAAAGAGCAGGAGGCAGTTGCCATTGGAAAGAGAATTTGTTACTCATGAGCCCTGAGAGTTGAGGGTGCCTTGCCCCGGGGGTGGGGGGGCGCAAGGGGAAGCACAGGGGTCCTTCAGGAGATAGGGTGAGGGGAAAATGTGGGCATGAGCCTCAACTGTGGTTTCTGCAGGAAGGAGTGGATGATACAGTGTCAGCAGGCTTCAGATTGGCTAGTGTGATGTCAGCAGGCTCTGGGGCACAGGACTGTCCGAGTTATCTGGTGTCAGTTCCTGGCGTGATTTAGGGCAGGGGAGTGGTGGGTCAGAGTGTGAGAGTGTAAGAGCTTGATAAAGGAGGTGGTTGGGGGTAGGGCTCTGGACTCAGTTTGCATGTGGAAGCAAGTCATTTACTATCTCTAGGAACTGACTAGGTCCCAAAGTATGAAAGTATCCCCTGCATGCCTAGGGTAATGACCCTAGAACTTAACCTGGAAGTAAAAAAATTACTATAATCTAAAAAGACTCTTGAGAGTCCCTTGGACTGCAAGGAGATCCAACCAGTCCATCCCAAAGGAAATCAGTCCTGAATATTCATTGGAAGGACTGATGCTGAAGCTGAAGCTGAAACTCCAATACTTTGGCCACCTGATGTGAAGAGCTGACTCATTTGAAAAGACTCTGATGCTGGGAAAGATTGAGGGCAGGAGGAGAAGGGGATGACAGAGGATGAGATGGTTGGATGGCGTCACTGACTCGACGGACATGGGTTTGGGTGGACTCCGGAAGTTGGTGGTGGACAGGGAGACCTGGCATGCTGTGGTTCATGGGGTCACAAAGAGTCAGACATGACTGAGCGACTGAACTGAAAGAGTACATTCTTTTTAAACTTGCCCAATAAAAGTTAGATTTAGAATATGTGTGTGTGTGTGTGTATATATATATATATATATATATATATATATATATATATGTATTGCAATATTTATGTATAAGTAGATAACAGAAACAGATATAATATTGAATTTACACCTTGCATTGGGTTGGTCATCTTAAAAAAAAAACCCTAATGAACTTTTTGGCCAACCCAATATTTGATGCCATGTTACACACAGACTTTTTATTTTAACATTGCAAACTTTAGTACTTGATTATATCTCTCATTAATAATTCAAATTTTAAATATGACTAGCATCATTGCCATCTTGACTCTGTATAATAAGACTCAGACTGCTTCAGTATAAATAAATTTATTGCAACACCACAGCCATACATTATTTTGCTGTGCTTTCTTTGGAGAAGACAAAGTAAAATCATGCAGAGTGTGGATTGTTTTAGTCCTTAGGTATTAAGCATCTCTGGGAGCAAATCTAAACTTATTAAAAATAAATTAAAAATGCAAAAAAAGAGAAAAGAAATGCAGAAGAATAAAAAGTTATGATTGGTACAATGAGGAACCACAGGACTGTGTTCACAGCACAGTCCTGCTCAGGCCTGGCATGGTTGCATCTCCCCTCATCCCCTGCTCTTCTCCTTGCCTCTTGTAGCTCCAGGTGCCAGAGAAGAGAACAAAGTTGGAGTCTCCTCCTCCACTTGGGTGGACTCTTGGAAGCATTTGCCTTCCAGGAAGAAGGAAGAAGAGGACTTGGAAGATGTACATGCTCTGGCCTGAGATGACTGGTATTTGCCTGTCCATCTCTGTCAGTCCAGCCTGATGCTCAGGGCAGAGATACAGGGAGGAGCATGCAGGGTGGGGCCACTGAGGGCCTGGGTCTCAACACAAAATCAAGGCCATGGCAGCAGGAGGGCAGGACTGGAAGCTGGCACTGGTTGGCCCCCAGGCCTTCACCAGGCAGCTCCGCTTTCAGACGCCGTTTTGGGCAATCAGCAGCAGCAGCCGTGGGTCACATTTCTGGTGGTCCTGGCATGCTTGTTCCCCACCCCACCCTCTCCCTGTCCTCTCTGTGTTGTCCCAGCAGCACCCCTAGAGTCAGGGAGTGTCTGTCTAGTTCTCTTTGTGGTGCATAGAAAGACGGAGGCTCAGAGGAGGCCAGAGTCGGGGGGCTCAAACCCCAAAGTGGACACATTTACCAGGCCCTTTGGACAGGATGTCTCTTTGAGAGCTAGTTGAAGATGGAGTGTAAAAAGATGGAATAAAACAGAAATCTGTCTGTCAGCTACCTTCCCTTGCAGCCAGGGGCACTCATGCCCAGACAAGTCCAGGTTCAGCTTGACTCCTTCAGAGAGCCCTTGTTTTGTGACTTTCCTACAATGCTTGCTTCATCTGGTCTGAAAAATCCCCTAGAGCTGAACTCCATGGCTCTGGTGACACCTGCACAGCCCACAGAGCTACTAGGAGCCCTGGTCTGATGCGGGTGAAGGATCCCACTTTCCTGAGTTGCCTTCCCACCCAGGAGGTCTGTACTAGTGTTGTTCTGGGCATAGTGCATGTTCTTCCCTCCAGAACACAGCTGGAAAGATGGGGCAAGCCAGGAAGCAGGCCATAAATACAGGCAGGGGACGTAAGCTGACTGCTGGCCTTCTGGCCACATCCCTCTGACCTCTCTGGAGCCTGAAGTTTGGATGGGGGTTGGCGAGGCAAGGGCCGAAGATACCAGGAGTCCCTCTGCTAGATGCTCAGGATGGACTGGCAGCTCCAAGGTAACCATGTCCATCCCCAGGTCTGACAGGGACAGTGTTTTTCCACGGTCAGAAGCTAGAGGAAGAGGAACCTGACTTTACTGGGGTCTTGCGTTCTTGGCACTCAGGTGCTTGGCAGTGCTTGTTCACCAGCCATTCATGCTGTACTTTGAAGACCCTTTCTGGATCTTCTCTGGTGGTCCGGCAGCTGAGACTCTGCGCTCCCAATGCAGGGGGCCCAGTTTTATCCCTGGTCAGGGAACTGGATCCCACATGCCGCAATTAAAGAAAAAAGAGAACGATCCAACATGCAACAACGAAGGTCGAAGATCCCACCTGCCACCGCTGAGATCTGGCACAGCCAAATAAATAAGTAAAACATTTTAAAAAATAAATAAAAGCCCCCTCTCAAAGCCAGCAGCAGCAGCTCTCTGCTTGGCCCGGACAGGGTTGTGACTCAGACACACTGCCGACGGTGCTGCTCTTGCTGGTGCTTTGCAGTTGGCTGTTCTGCTTCATTTGGTGTTTCCTTGGGTGGGCATGTCTCTGTCCTTCCTTGCTGTGCTTCCAATGCTTCAGAAGGAGTGGGTTTTACGTCTTTCTTTCCGAACTCAGGCTGTTGGCTAAGTCAGGAGGGTGAACACCTTCACATAGCTGCCTCTGTTTAGGCAGCATGTGACAAGGTGGTGGGAGAGAGAATCCTTCCTGGCTGGGGTGTGTGTCAGAGGAGACCTCACAGAGGAGGGACTGTAGGTGGGTATGGATTCCACGGAGAAATGAGATTGAAAGCAGAGGATAGAAGCAGGAATGTGACAAGACCACATAAGAAGGGACCTGTGTGATGAGAGGCCCTGTGGGCTGGGAAAGACTGGTTCAGAGGTTCATCCTTTATCTTGTGGACAGTCGGAACCCTCTGGGAGCTTTTGATTGATGTGGCTGGTCCATTCTCCTGGTGGTGGTATGCGGTGGGTTGGGAGGAGGAGGAGGTGGCGTCCTTAGGTAGAAGGAACTGAGAATTGCTTCCTTGTGGCACTGGGACACTGCCTGAGTTCTTCCTCCTAGTGATTCTGATAGCTGGATGTTACTACCATCCCCATCTCACTGACAAGACATCTGGACCTGGGTCATACCTTCTGTAGGTGGTGGAGCCATGATTCAAAACCAGGTCCTCTAGCTCTAAATGTTTGCTCTTCATGTTAGTTAATACTCAGCAGGACATGGAGGCCCTGGGAAAGAAATCTTTTGATTTTGTTGTTCATCGCATCAGTGCTTTAATGATTTCTTTTTTTAATTGCCAGTTTTTAATTAGATAATAAATAAAAGTACATCTTCCCTGCCTAAAAGGAAAAACTAGAGTTGTGACTAGAATCCCATTTGAACACTTTTCCCAACCATGGTCCTATCAGCTACTCTGCCTTGGGATGGAGTGCTTGGAAGACATGCTCCTTTGTGTTACAAGGCCCCCTCTTGCCTTCTAACATCCTGCCAGCATTGTCAATCAGCCTGTCACTGGGCTTACCAGAAGTCCAGTGCTGTCAGGCAGCCAGATTGGATCCCAAGAATAGTAACTTTGGATTGGAGCCATGCTCTGCAGCCCCAGCATTCCACATCTGGGCCTGGCCCAAGCCGTATGTTTGGAGAGTGGAGCGTTGTCCTCCTTGCCATCAGCCTTAAAAGGCCCTGCTTGTGGTCCAGGCATCCCTCATGTCTCTTGATAACCAGTTGTGATTCTGCCTTCTCTTAATTTATCTGAACCTTCCACAAGCCTGTTCTGTCCTCAGTCTATCTTAGCTCTTAGAGAGGTGGGGGCCAGGAGTTCCCATCCAGCTTGTAGAATGTGCTTCTTTCTCGTGTCCTAACTGTGCTTCTTTAAGCCCAGGTGGCACTAGTGGTAAAGAACCTGCCTGCCAAAGCAGGAGATGTAAGAGACATGGGTTCAATCCGTGGGTGGGAAAGATCCCCTGGAGGAGGGCGTGGCGACCCACTCCAGTATTCTTGCCTAGAGAATCCCATAGACAGAGGAGCCTGATGGGCTATGGTCCATAGGGTCCCAAAGAGTCAGATATGACTAAAGCAACTTAATTTACATCCTATCACTTGCGGACATTTAACACTGGTCTTGGAGGAGCTGATGCACAGAAAACCTGCCTTTTTAGCCCTTGTCTACTTGGCTTTTCCCTCAGGGCCCACTCCAGCCCAGCCAGGCCTTTTCTGAGGCACTAGGTGGTCATCTGGGGTCATCTCAGTCTCCTGATGTATTTCTAAGGCCCTCTCTGAGACAGGCCATGTTCTCTAGGTTGGTTTAGTTAGAGCCACATGTCTCAGCAGGGGCCCCAGAGAACAGCTGGAAAGTTTGGGAGCAAGTTATGCCCTGCCATGAAGAATGCTGACAACAGAGAGAGAGAGATTAGGGCTCAAGTTGAACTCAGCTTTCTTTTTTTTTTTTTCTTTACTTTATTGTGTTGGTTTTGGCATACATTGATATGAATCTGCCATGGGTATACATATGTTCCCCTTCCAGAAACCCCCTCCCTCCTCCCTCCCGATTCCCTCTCCCTGGGTCATCCCGGTATACTAGCCCCAAGCATCAAACCTGGGCTGGCGATTGATTTCACATATGATAATTAACATGTTTCAATGCCATTCTCCCATATCATCCCCCCCTTGCCCTCTTCCACAGAGTCCACGAGGCTGTTCTATACATCTGCGTTTCTTTTGCTGTCTCGCAGGCAGGTGAACCCAGCTTTCTTCCCGACCCGCTCAGGAAAGTTGTCTTGATCTTACCACCATTTGTTTCAATGAAATCTTATATAGGTCTCCCTGGGAAGAACAGTTAATGGTTACTTAGGTCTCCGTTCCTCTGCCCAGCTCCCCTACCCTAACCCCAGCCACCAACTGGGCGTCAAGGAGCACAGATTGAAAACCATCTGCTCTAGGCTATAGAGTGGTCAGACATATGCTTGTTTTTACCCTAAGTGCCAATGGCCACAAAATGCTCTTTATTTTAAAGTAGAGGGATGGGAATAGGGATCGTTGTTCCCACCAGCGTGTGAATTTTGCTGGTCCCTGGTCTCACGATGTTTTGCTTTTCGTCTGGAGGAGTCCTCAGGTGCTGGGTTTTTCCCTGACCAACTCAGACATGTGCCTGGGCTTAGCACCCAAGCCCCTCCTCCCCATCTACCTGGTCCATCCACCTACTGGAGCCATGAGTACTCTTCGGGAACTTCAAATTAGGACCCTCGTTGTGTGTTTTTCCCCAAAATTATTTATGCACCTTTGGAAAATGAGAAAAGAAGAAAAAAACGAACACCCCTTTTCCCATTACTCTATAAATAGTCACTGTTGGCTCTGTGGTGAATTTCCTTTGCGTTTTTGTGAACATATAGGTGTTGAACCCCATGAAAGGGTACACAGCTTCTTTTTTTAAAAAAATTTAATTACATCTATACAGTACTAGCCTTTTAATACCCTGCTCTTTTTTTAATATGTGACCAAAAGCACCTTCTGTTTTTTCAAATAATTGCATAATATTTCATTAAATGAATTTGCTATATCGTAGTTTCACCATTCTCCTGCTATTAGACTTTAGCGCCTTTAGTATTTTAGTGTCATAAGTAGTGCTGAGTTGAAGGTCCTTGCGCATAAAGCTTTTTGCTTATTTAGGATTATTTCCTTAGGATTCTCAGAAATGGAATTACTGGGTCAAAGAGTTTGAACATTTCTAAGGCTCTTGACACATATTACCAAATTTCTGTACAAAAGGATCTAGCCAGTTGGCATTCCCAATAGCAGGGTAAGCGGTGACTATCCAGCTGCTTCTAGAACATCCAGCTCCTTTTTTACAGATGAGGAAACCAAAGCGCAGAGACATGAAAGGAATGGTGATCCAGGGTCACACAGTTCCTTGAGAGCAGAGGTGATTCCGGAATTGAAACCCGCAGGCTCTCACTTTAGACATCTCAGCTGTCCTCATCACCTTCTTCTGTTTTTATAATGTTTCCTTTCCTTTTTCTGAGTTGTGTCCCAGTCTTTCCTATGGAGGCAAGAAGAGCACGTAATTCCGCTGCTTCTGAACCGTGTGCACTGCCCTTCCTGTGTGTGTGAAGTGGAAGGTGTCTGGGTGTCAAGGCTTTGGGGTCCGAGTCCTGACACCACCCTTGCACACTTGACTTGCCCCCCCACCCTGCGACCGCTCTTCCCTTACCTCTTTTCTGGGGCTGTCAGTGCATGACCTTCCTACTTCACAGGATCAGTATGCAAAAAGTATCACTGTACAGTAAGGAACAATCCAAATGAAACATGCTGTTATGATTATAGTTTGTTCTGGAGGTATTCTTGGGATAGGAGAATTCAGCATTAAAAACTAAAGGTCTTAATTAATTAGCTCACTTGTAATACCAGTTTGTTCTAGAGAGCCTATGAAGCATCTATCAGAGTATACATGAAAATCCATGAAACTAAAAAAAGTGATCCTGTACAACAAAGTGCATGAAGTTAATAATACCGTACTGTATACTTCAAATGTTGAAAAGGTTGATTTCATGTTACGTTGTTTTTACCATATTATGCAGTATGGAGACAGAGGAAAAAAAAAAATCTGAGGCGTGGGGACAGTTCAAGGGAACACTCATTACACCCTACAGAACTAAAAGATACAGACCAGTAAGGACACCCAGAGCTCCCTAGACTGCCACGTTCCAGTAGGTATATAATGTTAGCCACATGTGTAATTTAAAATTTCCCCAGTAGTCACATTTTTAGAAAATGAAAAGAAACAGGGAATTCTCTGGTGGTCCAGTGGGTTAGGACTCTGTGCTTTCACTGCCAAGGGCCCAGGTTCAATCCCTGGTTGGGGAACTAAGATTCCGCAAGCTGTGTGATGCGGCCAAAAAAGAAAAGAAACAGGTAAACTTATGGTAGCACTATGTTTGATGTAACCCAACATATCCAAAGTATTATTTTAATATGTAACCAGTATAGAAAACTATCGAGATATTTTACACCTTTATGAAGTTGGTGTCTATATTAGACTTACATTGCATCTTATTTTACATGTCATTTTAGGCTCATCACATTTCAAGTGGTCAGTAGACACAGGTAACTAGTGGGCCGCTCAGCCACACCATATTTCCAGTGGATAGCATTGCTCCACACTTTGACCCTCCACCTTGCTTTGGAAGCTCTGGCTGCAATGTAGAGAAGCCCATGAGGAGCTGAGGCCTGGAGGAGGTGGAGAGATGACCAGCCCCCCAGACCTGTCCCCGCAGAATTCTAATGTGATAGCTGTGGTGCTTGTCTTGTGAGTACCTAGTAATGGAGGTACTAGGGGGGCTGTCTGGGGGCTCCAACTAACAGGGGGATATTTCAGCTGAATGAAAGAGAAGGATCCCCCCCCCTACCCTGAGGAGTTTGCAATGAAGTTAGAAATTTGGAACCCACAATCAAATGGTCATTTACAGGAGCATCATGGTAGATACAGGTATCTACAGTGACAGAACACAGCGTGACTTGTTGAAGGAGGGGAAACGTGAGCCAGGATGCAAGGACGTGGCGGGAGGGGGGTAATGGCATGAGCAGAGAAAATGTGGCAGGAATAAGAAAATTGAGACAGAGAAGAAACGGGTGTGGCTATTTTCAGAGAGGAGGGTCTGGATTTGGGGTTGAGTGTGTGGGGGTGCAAATACTGTAAAGGTTTAGATGTGAACTGATAAGCTGGGGCAGGCTATTTTAGGTGCTTGAACTGAAGGATGATTGGATAAAAGTGGAATTTGAAGAAGATTATCTTGGTGGCAGTGGGCATGAGTGTGATGGTTTGGAGCAGGGCAGACTGGCCTGGAATCTGGACCAGAGGTGACAAGTGGGTAGAGGGTGTGGTGATGATGGATGGTAAGGCATATTTGGATCCATCCTTGCAAAATCTCGGAGAACTGAGCACCTCCCAGTGTCCCTGTGTCACCTCAGCCTGGGGATCCCTGAAGCAGGCCCCCAGACCATGTGAGAGCCTGAGCGGGGGTATACACTGGCCTCTTCCATTACTCTGTAACTGGGGTATGTGGGTCTCCGCTGAGGGGCAGGTAAAGCCCCTGATTTTGGAGGGAAAGGGGCTTTGCTTGAGGTCAGTTGGGGGCCTCTTTGCTGATGAGACCCGCTCTCCAGGTGCAGGGAGAGCTGGTTGCCATGGCAATGGGCACAGGTTGGCAAGTGCTCTGAGGAGGAGGGCAGCAGACAGCTGCTGGGTGCTACAGAGCTGAGGAGGTGGGGCACCCAGACAAGGAGGTGTCTGAATGCCAAGAATACCTTTGAGTGGTTGTTGGTGCCCAATAGTCAGCTAGACTTTGAGACAGGAGGGTTAACCCCTAAACTTTTCTTCTTCCTCTTCTCATGTCCCCTCTTCTTCACTCTCCACAGTGGCCTCTGTGCTGTGTCTCCTGCATGTACCCCCTTTCTGGTTTAAGCCCTAAGATCAAACAGCTTGAGCCAGAGATACACTTGACTGAGGCCCCCTTTTCCTTGTCCCTCTTCCCCTCTGGTTTAAAAAGCCCATCACTTAAGATCAGAGGGGAAAAAATGGTACAGAGTGGGAAAAAAGATCATTCCCACAGAACAGAAGAAGAGGTTTAAGCTAGACATCAGGAAGAACTTCCAGACCTGAAGATTAAGTGCTGGAATGTCTGCATCAGTTGTTTCTTTCTATGGCAGTCTCAGCACAGGGGAGGCTCCTGCCTGGTCACGTAGGAGAAAAAGAGGGGCCAAGTGATCCTGGATGTTTCCGTGCCCGTCCCCCCATCATGCCACGGCAAAGAGTAAGGAAAAAGTCAGTTAGGCAAGGCACAGAGGGAGTTGTTGGCAGGGCCCCCTTCCCTTCCACCTAGTTCCACCCATTCTCAGGAACACCAGAAGAGAAACAAATTTAGCCTTCTATTTTTTCAGAGTTTATGGAGAAAAATTTAGCATAAAACCTTTCTTGGGCAAGAAGGAATTCCTTCCCAGCTGGACCTCCTTTTGTCCTTCCCCCATTCTGGGAGATCACGTCCTCCACAAGTTTCCCCAGAGAGGTGGGAAGTCATGTGTATGAGGGTGCCTGAGGGCATGCACGCCATGTGTGCTCCACAAAGCAGGGCCCCGATCTGTTGTCGTGTGGACATGGGTCTTCAAGTCCAACAAAAGTTTAATGAACACTCGTTGGGTGCTGAGTGTGCTGTCAACTGTGGGGAACCAAACAGGCTGTGTTCTGTCTGCACACGGCTTACCATCTAGCAGAGCAGGAGAGGCAGGTGTACACACATGGATGGGAAGGAGCTCAGGGGAAAGCCCAGGCTGGGGCCTGCGAGGTGAGGGTGAGGAGGATTTCAAGGGTGGGTAGGACTTTGCTGGGAGAGGTGGCAGGCTGTGTGAGGGAACACTGAGGGCAAAGGAGGTGCGATGTGGGGGTCATATATGAGGGAACACTGCAGGCCATGTGTAGGTGGGTGGTATGGTTAGGGAAGAGGAGACTCTGGGGTGAGAGTGTGGGTATGTTAGGGGAGGTGAACTCTCCAGGGCCTCAGCAGACCCCAGTTTGGGGGGTACTGCATACCCCTGTGGCCCGTTTGTCAGATGACCGGCCCAGGGGATGCTGAGATTCCACCTGGACACTGGGCACTGGCCTGATGGGTCCTTTGAGTGGGGAGAAGTCTAAGTCATGGCTTGGGGGTTGGGGAGCCCTTCTGCTTATCACCCAAGGCCACTCAAAGTGGGGAGGTCCAAAGGGCAACTCACTTAAAAAATGAAGTTTGCCCAGTAAACCCCTTCTCTCCAGAACCCTTGAGGAATAAGCCATTTCTAGATAATTAAGTATTTATGCTGACATTTATTATTGTAACTATTTCTGATGAACTCTTCCTAAAATATGTATAATTCTTTGTCCGCTCCTTAAATAGTCACTGATGTAATATAACCTTTTCTGGATGACTTGAGCCATCATTGTGTAAGTTAATTATCATCTTCTGCTATAGTACAGGGCAGACCTGCTTAGGGACTGCAGGAATGTTTGCTCCTGTGTCAGATAGTCCAAGTACTGGATAAGTTTTTGGATAACTTCTTCATACTTAAAAAATCATTTTCTGTCTTCTTCTTCCTTGGTTAATAGACTGTCACTTGTCACTTCTCAAAATTATCATGGTGCCTTCCCAAGCAACTCATCACCTCTTCCTCCCCACCCCACTTCTAATTGACTATTTCTAAACTTCATGAGCTTGGCAAATACATTATTAGAATTTGTGGAAGCTAATAGTTATCAGGGACTAAGTGATAACCTGAGATTATCCCTATGGATTAAGTTCATGAATGTGAGTACACAGTCTAAGTGACATATGTTTAGTCGCATGTAGGGTATCTTTGGGGCTATTTCTGAGTTGTCAGCCGTGTCATACAACAGCAGTCCCCAACCTTTTTGGTACCAGGGACCAGTTTCATGGAAGAAAATTTTTCCATGGAGTCGGGATGGGTAGGTAGGGGGCAGGGGGAATGGTTTGGGGATGATTCAAGCACATTGCATTTATTTTGCACTTCATTTCTAGAATCTAGTGCCACCTCTGATCTGACAGGAGGCAGAGCTCCAGTGGTAATGTGAGAGATGGGGAGCAGCTATAGGGACAGATGAAACTTTGCTTGCTTGCCCCCTGCTCATATCCTGCTGTGCGGCCTGGTTCCTGACAGGCCACAGACTGGTACTGGCTCATGGCCCAGATGTTGGGAACCTCTGCTATAGAAGGCTACTGTAAATATGCATTCCTTTTATTCATTCAAAAGCAATTAGGGACTTCCTTTCTGGTCCAGTGGTTAAGAATCCAACGACCAATGCAGGGGTCATGGGTTCAATCCCTGGTCCAAGAACTAAGATCCCACATGCCATGGGGGAGCTAAGCTGGTGCACCACAACTACTGAGCCTGTGTGCTGTGGAGCCTGTGTTCCACAACAAGAGGAGCCCCCGCAGTGAGAAGCAATTAAAGAGTAGTCCCCGCTGACCCCAGTGAAGACCCAGCACAGCCAATAAATAAATTTAAAAAAAACTGTCTTAAAAAAAAAACAAACACTATCAGATCCCTAGAAGGGAACAGAAAACAGTTGATTGGTTAAGTAATGAAGGAAGCAAGGTGGCTCAGACGGTAAAGAGTCTGCCTACAATGCGGGAGACCCGGGTTTGATACCTGGGTGGAGAATATCCTCTGGAGAAGGAAATGGCAACCCACTCCAGTAGTCTTGCCTGGAAAATCCCATGGACGGAGGAGCATGCTAGGCTACGGTCCAGGGGGTCGCAAAGAATCGGACACGACTGAGCGACTTCACTTCACTTCACTCCTTTATCATATCTGATTTGGGTGAGAAAAAAATTTCTTTAATTAAGAGAATAAAGAAAAGGTATGTGCCTTTTAAAGTTAGAAAAATAAATTTAAAACACTACCATCTTAAAATTAGCTATTGCTATTATAATCGTCTCTGAGGGTCCTCAGCAACCAGGGCGGAGGGAAGGGAGGGAAATTGGGAATGGGTCAGCCCAGGCCTGGGGCTGGTGTATGGGTGGAAGGTGGGTCTGCAGAAGGCTCAAGTTCATGACAACAGTAGCTGCCAGTTAGTGAGCACCTGGCCAGGCCAACTCAGGTGGGTACTTTGCTCACGTTGTCTGGTTTTCATGTGATACCACCCCCTAGGAGCTAACGTTCTTGTCCTCCCTGGGAGCTCAGAGAAGAAGACTAATGTGCTCCCAACTGCCAGAGCTCAGCTCTGAGAGAAACGGCTTGTTCAAGGCCCGTGTTGGTGCAGTGGGGTAGGGAGTGGTTCAGTTGGAAGCAGCGTGGGTTTCTGTGCCTGGTTACTCACTTGTCTGCCTGGTGTGTGGCGTGATCACAGGACCTGAGTCTTCCTACTGGGTGCCATTGTCCAGGCCCAGAGCATTTAGAGCCACGTGTCCCTGGAGCCCAGGTGGCGCTAGCAGTAAAGAACCCGCCTGCCAATGCAGGAGACGTAAGAGACGCAGTTTAAATCTCTGAGTCGGGGCGATCCCCTGGAGGAGGGCATGGCAACCCACTCCAGTATCCTTGCCTGGAGAATCCCGTGGACAGAGGAGCCTGGCGTGTTACAGCCCATAGGGTGGCAAAGAGTCAGTCATGACTGAAGCGATTGAGCACAAACACACGACCTTTGAGTCACTTGGGGTGGGGGAGACTGGTGGCCTCCACCCCCTCCACACACACACACACACACACACACACACACACACACGCACACACACACGCAAAGAGCTTGTCCTATTCAGGCTGGGGGGTCGGGTAGGTAAGGACGGTGTGTGTGTGTGTGAGAGAGAGAGAGAGAAACAGAGGCAGAATGATGCAGAGCAGAGTGACAACAACTTCCTCTGCCTGGGGATCAAGAGGCCTGGCTTCAGACTCTGTTTGGCCTCTACCTCCTGGCTAACAGACCTTAGGCCAGCCTGGTGGCCCTGGGCCTCGGGCTGCCAGTCATGAGCTGAGAAAGTTGGAAGTGATTTCTTGGTCTATAGCTCTGCGGTTTTTGAGAACCTCAAGGAGCATACCCTCCCGTGATACCTGCAGACACTAGCCTGTCTCCACCATTCCTCAGACTTTCTGAAAACTCAACAGATTTTTATCCTACCTGAAACTCACAGAATTTTCCACTCAAGGTTTCTCTGAGGAAAAAAAAAATCTTTATTGCATGCCTAGCTTTCTTTCTCTGATCATAAAAGCTATATATATCCTTTGAAGAAGTCTAGAAGATTAAAAAAATGTATACAGGAGAAAATATAAAATCCCCCTTAGTTCTGCCACATTTTGATATTTCCTTCTGATCATTTAAAACCGAAATTAGTATAATACAGGATATACCGTTCTGTAACTTGCTTCCCGCACTCCTGTCACTCCATAGTACATCTTTCTTCATTACGTAAAGCAAATTAGACATGAGGAGGAGGCTTTCGTTGGGCTGGCTGCCCTTCAGCGGCCTGTGTCGACGCCCGTGCTTCTGAGTCCTCCGGAAACCCGTGGCCCTACCCTTAACCTCGGAGCCCTGGTCAGTCAAGGAAGCCGTGATAGAGGTGCCATGGCAGGGACTGTGGGTACCCCAGGACCTGGCCAGCCATCAGCCTGCAGGGCTCTGGGGCAAAACCATCATAGTCTGCATAATGAGTGGCACCCCCTTCGTTGTGCCGTGAGAGGTTGTACCAAAGCCGGAGGGACTGCCTGTATCACCCCTGTGAGCTAATAGGAGCCCTGGGTCCTGGAAATGGCTCAGCACATTTCACGGAGTGAAGTTATTTTGGTTGTGTTTCCATCCTGTGGCATTTCGACCCTGGGAAGGGGAGCTGGTAGGGGCTGGGCTGGGCTGAAGCAAGGAGACCAGGGACAGTCCTGCGGGGTGTGTTGCTTCTTCTCGGCCTTGTGGGTTGGGTGGAGGCTGCCTCCCAGGAGGGACATGCCCGTTGTCCTCTCTTAGTCCTCAGGCCCAGGGTCTCTCCCTCCATCTGCGTGGGAGGTCATAAATTTTAATTTACAGCCTCTCTTTCCCAAGAGATGATCTTTCACTTTATTTTGTCCGAGCTGCACTTGCTCACTTGCTGTCCCCTGCACGGCCCTCACGGACATCTGGAAGTGTTTAGACAGTCTGTGGTCATCACGCAGTGGCCCTGCGAACCGGCTGGGAAGGGGGGTTTGGCCTAGTTCGGTGGCCCAGCGGCTTCAGGGGTGGCATGCACTCTGAAATTCTCAGAGTGTAGCTCGCTTTTTGCATCTCAGACCCACACACTTTTGCACCCTTTCCCGTCCATCTCCTCCCATCTCACTCACCTGGAGGGATCAGTGTACCTGCACATCCTTCAAGCTTCCGGGCACTGCTGGCCTGTCTGTTTGGGCAGCTGGTCCCCGTGTGCAGGTGTACCGGGTGGCCCCCAAGCCCCTGGAGGGTCAGATGGGAAGTGTGCTGCCCCCCCCCAAAGCTGGATCAGCGCAAAGTGCTTTGGTGTTTGTATCTGGTTTTCTAGTCATTCCAAAGGAGGTCTCTCCATCTCAAAATGTCCCCTTCACGCCCTGATTCTGTCAGCAGGACTGAAAGTTGAACAAGTATCCTATTCCCAGGTAGAGATTTGGGGGGACAAAGACAGAGCACAGAGGTGAACCTCCATGGATACAAACTCCAGCCTGCTGTCCTGAGCAGATGAAGGGGTGAGAAGGAGCAAGACAACTCCATTCCACAGATGGGACTGGGTGGCCTCACTCTGATGGCCCAGGATCACCACCAGTGGGTGGTGAGGAGGGTGCTTCACCCACTTCCACGGGAGTTTAAGCCCAGCTCTCATTCCTTATGTCCTTACTTCCCGGCACCTCTTAATTCTCTGAAGCAACTGTTTATCCTCCTTTGTGTCTCAGCCTCTTGGAAAAATCTAAGGAAAGCTAGTCACTCTCCCTGCAGGGAGTTGTACCATTTTAGGGAGACCTGAACTCCTAAAGACCACCTACACAAGCCTTGGGTAGAGCCCTGCTAACCAGATCTCACAGGGAGGCTGACTCTCCATGGCCCATTCCACCAGCATGCACAGGAGGAACGGGCTTGAGGATGCAGCGGGAGACCTTGAGAGCAAGCACTAGACTGACGCCCCGCTGGGTAATCAAGCAGATCCTGAAGTCTGCTCTGCCTCTGCCACAGTGACAGCACCAGGGACCACCAGCTCCCTCCTCTCTCCCCACTCGTCTTCAAGCAGCAAAAAACGTCATACTTGGCTGTAAGCTGTGCCTGCTGGGGATGAGTGGTAGGCAGTGGATTCTGCTTTCTGATCTGATAGTTCAAAGTGTCTGTTCCACTTCCCAGCTGGAGCCCGAAGCTGGAATCTTGGTGGCTCAGGGATTGGCAGCCACCCTCACCCCTATCACCAAGGGCCACCTGCTCTGTGCTGGTGTCCAGCTATGTGCCAGGACCACTCCCCAGACCCTCCCATGGCTCTGCCCTCAGCGTACACTCGCCCACCCTAGCCCTGCTCTTGAGGAAGCATGCAGGCTATTTTGGACATCTGTGTATTCTCCATGCAATTAGGTTCTAATCGTATGCACTTCACACTAGAGTTTATCCTGCTCTGAGTCATGGACTGAGAAGCTCTTATTCTGGGAGAGTTGACTGACCCTGTGGTCAGCGAGGGGGAAAGTTACAGGATTTTCTAACCTCAGGGTCAGAGTCCCTCGCATCTGTTGGTCACATGCCTCTCTGTATGTGGCACTCTGCTGGGGACGTCACCAAAAACAAGAAACAGATGCGGGCCTCTGCTGGACTAGGAGTTCCCAGCCGTGGTGTGCAGGAGTATGGGGGCGGGGGTGGGGGTGGTTAGCTGTCTTTTGTGAAAACTCTCCATGTGCCAGTGAACCCTACTGGTATTGGGGAAAAGGGACAAAGCTGTAAATCTTAGCCCCAAGGAAACTCTTTAAGTTGTGTTCCTAATTCTGAACCAGTTCCCTCTCCCTCCAGGGCCAGAATTTCTTGCAAGGATTTTCTAATGAGGGTCACGGTTTTATTCATATCCTCCTCTCCAGAATTGCCAGGCAGAACCCTCCCCACTGTCTGTCTCTGACTTCTGGTCCTGTACCACCACCAAGCCCTCATTGTTTCTGGATGAACTTCCTGCCTCACTGAGGGCCTCTCAACCCCGGTCCCTCTCTGCCTCAGCTACCTCCTGGGTACCCTGCCTGGCCTCCCGGAGCCAGCCCTGACCTTCTCCTGCCCAGAGTGCTCGCTGCTCTAGCCAGGCCTCCATTATGTCTCTTTTGGCCCCCTCCCTCCATCCATCACTCCTGGCATCATTTGGTCTCTCCTCCCTCAGATGCTGAGTGAGAACACAGGTTCTCCAGCATCAAACCCATCCTGTCTCTTTCAGGCTTGCCTCCCCCTCGCATGTTCTTTCTCCTCTTCATCACTACCAGCCCTCTCACCAGGGTAGTTCTCCTTGAACCTGGCAGTCCCCACCTGCCACCTACAATGAGAGCAGCCGTTGCTGCACACGCTGGGGTTCCTTGGCTACCATGCGGTTGAGCCCCCTCAGCCACTGGTCTCCTGCCTCTGGGTTCTCCTCTCCACCTGCTCCCACTCCATCTCCTGTCTTGGCCCCTGGTCCTCTCTTTCCACCTTAAGCATTGAAGTGTTTCCCAGGCACCACAAAAACCTCCCTTCCTCCAGCTGATCTTGAGCACCTCTGATTCAGTTAGTTGTCTGCCATACCTATCCCTTTGGCCCAGATATTTCTGGAGATCCACTCTCAGATTTCAAGCTGTTTGTTGCTCCCAGGCTGTTCGTCCCTGGGAACATCAAAAACCCATCATGTGCACAGCCTGATCCATCTACTGCACTTCTTTGGCAAGGTTAGCTTCTCTTCCACCTCTCTTCTCTGTCTTGTTTTCTGGCATCACCATTCCTTGTTGCTCAGTTAAAAACTGGGAGTCATTCTCAACCACTCTTCGCCTCCCACTTTCACCTGTGGCTGGTCAACTGGTGCCGATGGTTGTAACTCTGAAAACTCTCTCTCAGTGCCTCCACTTCCTGCATCCTCTCCCAGCCTGCCCTGGTCGGCCCTTAGCGTCTCTCGTCTACATCACTGCAACAGCCTTTTAACTGGGTCCCTTGATTCAGCTCTCTCCCTCATTGGCTCACCTTCTGCACAGCTGTATTGTTGCATTTCCGTAACTCTGGGCTGAGCACATCGTTTCCAGGCCATTCTGGCTCTGCATGTGGCTTCCCTCTCCCCATCTGCCCTGCACAGCTGCCTCTCCAAGCTTTCTTGGAAGGCTTTCAGTCCCTCCAAGTGCTTCCGACTCATCTTGCATTTCAGAACCCAAGTCAAACATCACCTCCTCCAGGAAGCCTTCCTGGGCCACACCCCAAATTGCAGGCATGGGCTCTTTTTTTTCTCTCCTTGGGGCCCCTCTGTGACCTCCTGGTTTTATCTTTCTTCCCCTAGAGAAAGACACACCTAGTCTCAGTATGTGTGTGTCTCAAGATCAGAGATCAGCCTTTATTTATTGCTGATTTCTGCAACTTTAGTAGAGTGCCTGGCTTGCCACTGGCCTCAGTACATGTTTGTCTAATTGATGTTGTATGAAGATACATTCTCTCTTACATCTGCTAATAGACCTTTTTAAGGGAGGTTACTATGTCACTTGGTTTGAATTTCTCATATTTGTGGCTGGGCTGTGCTGAGATGAATGTCCTCCTCAGCTTCTCGCAGGATTCCTTGGCTGTCTTCAGGCTTCTCTCTGCAGGCTATTGGATTTGCCTATTTTTTTATTCTCACCCTACGTTTGCATGTGGTTTACCTCCAGCCTCCTGCATGTTGGTCACATCCTGGGCAATTAATACATACTTCCAGAATGGGGTGTGTGTGTGCGTGCCTGCACATGCTTGGTCATGTCCAACTCTTTGCAAATCCATGGACTGTAGCCTGCTAGGCTCCTCTGTCCATGGAATTTTCCAGGCTAGAATACGAGAGTGAGTTGCCATTTCCTTCTCCAGGGGATCTTCCCAATCCAGGGATCAAACCCGAATCTCTTGTGTCTCCTGCATTGGCAGGTGGATTCTTTACCAACTGCACCAGCTGGGAAGCCCATCCAGAGTGATTAATTTGGCCAAATTGACTTTTTCCCCCTGGCTAGCTTCCCCAAACCCAGGCGTTTTTTGAAATGTAGAAGAGGTCTCAGAATCCAAGCTCATTTAAATAATAATATAGTATCATATGGACTGAAATATTACCAAGGAGATACAGGTATTGAAACTAAAATCATCTAATGCATTTTGAAACCTGATTCCAGTGATTTTCAGATTATTCATGGGATACCTCACACCTCACAAACACAAATAACTAAATTTTACATATGCTTATGTGTGTGTATCCCCACCCTGTTTCTGTAGGTTGTATATATATTTTAATTTTGTGGGTTCTGGTCCTGTTGACTCTAAGACCTAGCCTTGAGCCTGGCTGATGTCTACTCAATTTTTGTTGAATGAATGAACAAACAGATGAACAGACTAGAGTTTGAGGGAGTCTGTGTTCTCTTTGAAGGTACGGCAATTTCTCATCGATCCTAATGCTGGGCAGCGCTGGGTGACACTTGTTGCTGCCTCCTTTCTCAGTCTGGAGTGGCCTTTTCTGCTGACTCATGACCTTCAGTCATTTATGTAGTGTTGCGAAGACCTAGCCGGGCCCCTTCTAGAAGTCATGGGCAGAGGTGGCTGGCAGGAAATGTGGGAAGAAAGTTTCTATAGCCTGAAAAGAAAAGGAAGGTGGTCAGAATTCTTGAAGGTCCTCGGAGCTACCCAAAGAGGTAGCAGATTTAGGTCCAGGGCTCAGGAGAGAAAGGTGTTCATCTAATTTAGCATTAAAACCAGGCTTCTTTTGGCAGGGAAAGGGAAAGGGAGGAGCACTGTGAATAATTTGCCCAGGACTTCCTGAATGGGAGGCAGGCCTGCTCCAGGAGCCCTGTGGTTCCATCCAGAGGGCACCGATGCAGACCGGGTATCAGCGGAAGTTGAGAGTCTGGGGTGGGAGTTGGAATTCTGTGGGGAGTCCTTCTCTGAAACTCAGGGTCCTGACAAACGTTGGCTGCCGCTGCTGCTGAGTCTCGTCAGTCGTGTCCGACTCTGTGCGACCCCATAGACGACCATAGACGGCAGCCCACCAGGCTCCCTGTCCCTGGGATTCTCCAGGCAAGAACACTGGAGTGGGTTGCCATTTTCTTCTCCAATGCAGGAAAGTGAAAAGTGAAAGTGAAGTCGATCAGTCATGTCTGACTCTTTGCGACCCCATGGACTGCAGCCTACCAGGCTCCTTCATCCATGGGATTTTCCAGGCAAGAGTACTGGAGTGGGGTGCCACTGCCTTCTCCCAAACGTTGGCAGGTCTCCCCTTTCGCCCTGTGCACACCTCTGTCTCACCAACTAGGTCTCCGGTAAGTAGAAGAGTCATGATTTCTGGCTCAGATACTGCATATCTGGCTGGAGCTAAGTGGGACTTATTTATAAAAGGTTTTAATAAAAGAAGCATTTTGGCTGTATTGATGTTCCCTCTCTTTCCCTTCTCCACTGCTTCCCTCCCCCGCCTCTCTCTCTCTCACACACACACACACATAGATTATAGCCCTGGTTGTGAGTGTGTGTGTGTGTATCTGCAATGAACATTTTTTGCCCCTAGAAGGAGTGGAGTGTGATGCAGACTCCAGGGTGACCTCCGCAGGAAGGGCAGATAGCCTGGCTCCAGCGGCTCACTTGTTTGTTTGTTTACCGGGGGCGTGGTGGGGTGTGGAGTGTAAGGAGGGGGCGCTGTGTTCACATTGTTCAGAGACATCTGCTGTTTGCAGTAACTTGCCAGCCAGGCGGAGCTGCTGGGGTGGCTGGCTTTGCAGTGTTGCCTGTAAATATTATGACTTCGAGGACCGGCGTGGGGTCCCATCAACTGAATTCAAGGAGACCGAAGGGCTGGCCCTGCACGTGGTGGCTGCACCCCTGAGGTCTCATGTCCCTTCCTTATTCAGAGCTGAGGCTCACAGAAGGAGTGGTGGCTTTAGGAGCAGCAAGAAGGCCAAGATGGCTACTAATGGCCTCTGGGCTCCTTGGATTAGAAAAGTTAGGGCTCAGGGACTGTTCCAGAGTCGAGCGTCAGAGTAGAAGGGGGATAGAGAAGAGGTGTCCCCGGGCTTTGGGTCAATTCCCGTGGCTTTAATGGGGAGGATGCAAAGAAGGAACAATTTCTCAGGCAGTAAATTAAAATGGCCCCTGGAGCCTGGTTCTGGGGTCAGAGAAAGGGTAGTGCACGTGATGGTAGACAGGCTTTACAAGGACACACCTGGCTTCAAGTCCTAGCTCCAGTTCTCACCCACCGTATGCCCTGAGGCAAGGCTGTCAGCGTCTCTGAGCCCCAGGCAATGTATGGAGAGGTCACAGCAGGTGCTGGTACAAATACAGCTGGTGTTGTCAAGGCCATCGAAGCCACCCCTTGTCCACAGGCAGGCCACACTGGGCGCTGCTAACGACCCTTCCGTGATGCTGTCGTGCTCTCGGACCAGACTCCGGGACTCCGTGTTTTAGATTTCCCTTGGTGGGATGGCTCATCTTCAAATGCGACCAAATTCCTTGATCACTCGTACTGTTGAGCCGTCCTGCTCAGTTCTCAGAGGAGACAGCTGGTCCCATCTGCAGCTGTGGGCTAACGGCTGTTTATTATTAAATCTCCCTCGGGATCTTTTCTTGGGTCCTAGCCACCTCAGGCCCTCTGACCCGGGAATCAGAAGGCCGTGATATCTGGTGGGGCCTTACTAGGTTCAGAACTGCAGGGAGTAAAGAATCCACAGATCTCCTCTCTCTTACAGGACTGGAAGGGGCATTTCCAAGGCCTGCGGGGAGGAAGGGTGTGTGTGTGTGCACGCACGCGTGTGCATGGGCGCCTGTGTGTACAGGACATGTGTACATGTTCGCTGGCATGGATGCGTGTACATGTGCATGGACGCACTTGTGCGTGTGTATTTGTGTGCCCTCTTGGGTGGCCCTGGAGTGTAAGACTCTTAGCTGACTTTCACAGGGGCCTGTGCTCGGGGAGCCGCAGCTGCTGCTGTGGAGCCTAAAATTAGCCTGGTGGGCGGGCAGTCTTTCATTTGGCTTTCCTCTCCCTGAAGAGCTTGTCCCTCTCTGGAAGGTGGGAGCCTGGAGCTCAGCTGAGCAACTCCGCTTCACCACACTCTGGTTTGGGGGCAGAACTCTGAGCATCGCAGACTTCCCCAACGACCAGAAGAATCACTGTCTCCCCTCTTGGCCTTGACTGGTAGGCTGGTAAAGCCCAAGAGCCGCACAGACCCATTTCACATCGCTGCAACGGCCACAGGGCAGCAGCTGGGCTGGGCTGCGGAGGGGACAGAGGCCCCCACCTTCCCTTCTGTCACATGTTGTGGCCATGCCTGGCCCTGACTTGGCTTTACTGAAGCCCATGGGCCTGGAGGCAGACGCAGAGTCCCCGGACGTCTCTCCCTCTGGCTGCCTTTCCCTTTGCACTTTCCACCTTTTCCCAAAGCCACCTCTCCTCAGCAAGAGACCTCCCGTGTGTGTCTGTGCCTGAGCATCCCTCACAGGGTGTCAGTGGGGTACGAAGCAGACCCGAGCACTCCCTGCCCTCCCCAGCACAGGGCGACACTCGGCTACCCATGGCGCGTGGTGATCAGTGTCACCAGGCGGCGGCAGACCTTGAGGTGGTGAGGAGGAGGCGGAGGGTGCTGAGGGGAGGGCAGGGGGCCAGGGTAGATTCCAGATGCCATCGAGTCTTCCACCCTCGTGCTTTTTTCCCTTGATTTGTGTGTGTGTGTGTGTGTGTGTGTGTGTGTGTGTGTGTGGCAAAATACAAATAACAAAAAATTTATCATTTTAACCAAATTTAAGTGTACAGTTCAGTAAATACATTCACCATGTGGTAAAGCTATCTACCGCTTCTGGTTCCAGACCTTTTCCCATACTAAGCAAGAAACTGTGTACATATTAAACAGTAATTCCTCATTCGTCCCAGTCCAGCCCTGGTATTCTACTTACTGTCTTTATGAATTCTACTATCTTAGATGCCTCATTTAAGTTTAATCATACAATCCTTGCACTTTTGTGTCTGCCTTGGTTTACTTAGTGTAATGTCCTCAAGGTTCATCCATGTTAAGCATCTGTCAGAATTTCATTCCTTCTTCAGGAATATTGCGTTATGTATATACCACATCTTATTTATCCATTCATTCATCCCTGTATATTTGAGATGTTTCCACCTTTTGGATATTGTGAATAATGCTGCTGTGAACATAGGTGTACAAATACCTATTCTATTCAGTTTGAGGGGGTATATACCCAGAGGTTGAATGGCTGGATCCAGTAGTAATTCTTTGTTAAGTTTTTTGAGGAAATGCCATATTAGTTTCCACAGTGACTGTACTATTTTACATTCCCACCAGTAATACACAGGAGTTCCAGTTTTTCCACATCCTTACCAACACCCTATGCTTTTTAAAGGCTGGATTAAGTGCAGTCCAGCTTGGGGACATAGGATGGATATGACTTAAGAGGACTTTTCTGGCTTGAAAGGGATGTTTGATCTTCTGTTTGGGGAAGGATATCTGAGGTGTGTCCTGTGTACAGATGGAAGTAGGAGGACTGTCTTCTTATCTATTCAGTTGACTAGTATTTGGCTCATTCATGTGGTTTGGAATTGCAGTGCAACGACTGAGTTGCTGAAATCAGTCTGCATGCATGTCACGTCGCTTCAGTTGTGTCTGACTCTTTGTGACCCCATGGACTGTAGCCCTCCAGGCTCCTCTGGCCATGGGATTCTCCAGGCGAGAATACTGGAGTGGGTTGCCATTCCATTCTCCAGGGGGATCTTCCCAACCCAGGGATCAAATCGGGGTCTCCTGTGTTGCAGGTGGATTCTTTACCATTTGAGTCACCAGGGAAGCCCTGGAATCAGTCTACTTAAAAGCAAAGGGAAGGATATCGAAAGGTCACAAAAAGGGGAAAGGAATGATGCTATACAAGATGGAGAGGGGATACATGTAAAAGTCCTTTGAGTAAATAAAGAGTGAATGATTAGGATGGGGAAAGATAAAATTTATAAATGGCCCCAAAAGCCATTGGAATGCTTGTTGAATGCTGAATATAATAAATATTAATATAAAAGCCTAAAAAATAGTGTCCTGTGCAGGGGGACTAGCCAGAGCAAAGGCCCTGGGGTTGGAATGTGCCTGGTCAACAGGAAAGGAGAGGATGCAGACTGTGAGGGGTCTCAAGACCACCGTCATGATTTGGTCTTTCATTTTACTCTGAGTGGGATGAGAGCTCTATTTATTAGCACTGTTAGTACCTTATGTTATAGTAACTCATTTAATCCTCAGGCCAACCTGTAAGGTGTACCCATTTCACAGGAGAGGAGACTGAGGCACAGTCAGGTCCTTGCCGTGAGTAGAGAGGAAACACCAATGCTGTTTGCACTTCTCTTGGGGGAAGGACAGGATCTGAGGAAAGCCCATGGTAGAGACCCCAAGCCTGGCATTGTGGGTATGTGCTCACCCAAATTTGGGGGAGGTGGCCTCCTGCAGGGCATCCTGAATCTAAGAGAAGGAGCCAACAGTGCTCATTTTAGCAAAGAGGGCAGTTTGCAGCACATGGTTTAGGTTGGTAAGTGAACTGACAAAACTCACCTAGGTGTCGCCTCCTGTCTCTGCACTTCCTACTCTGGGGGCCAGGATCCACAGTCCCCTGAATGCTGCTCAGAGTTGGGCCTTGGTTGACAGGACCAGAATCAAGTTGAGGGCCGAGGGTAGTACAGTCATTTTCCGCCCACCTCTACTCAGCTTGTTCCCTATTTCCATGGCTCCTTATAAATGTTTGTGGTTGATAATCATACTGAGGCATTGGTAGTTGTAACTGGGACCTTTCTGGCTTATTTTTTTTTCCTGGGAAACCAAAATGTACTCAAGCCTGGGTTTATTTTGAGAAGAGAGGCAAGGGAAGTCCCTAATTATTTCTAATTAGGGAAGTAGCCCTAACTAGGAGAGTCTGGCCTATTGATGGGAGGCAAAGTCCAGACCCAGAGATGGCTGGCTATGTCCTTTGGGATTAAAAGGTCCTAGACTTGAATTCTCACCCTGCATTTAATATTTTTTCAACATATCCTTGGGTTGGGGCTTCCTTGGTGACTCAGATGGTAAAGAATCTTCCTGTAATGCGGGAGACCCAGGTTTGATCCCCGGGTCAGGAAGATACCCTGGAAAAGAGAATGGCTACCCACTCTGGTACTCTTGCCTGGAGAATTCCATGGACAGAGGAGCCTGATGGCTACAGTCCATGGGGTCACGAAGAGTTGAATACAACTGAAGCAACTAACACTTTCACTTTTATCCTTGGGTTGAGCTTTGGTTTCTCCTTTGAGTCTCAGTTTCCTCTTCTGCAAAAATGAGGATAGTCTGTTCTAGTTGATGTAAGGACCTGCGGTGAGATACTTAACAGGAAGGAGAAATGCAATTCTGGAAATGTTTTTAGTCTGGAGTCTCTGCTGTTCAGACAAGGTCTACTCAAAAGTTGACAGAGACCTGGGGCCTCTGGTTGGGTTTCTCAGCTTTGCAGTTGTCACTCACCCCCACTCCCTGCTCCACTCTGAAGTCCCTATATCTCTGAGCCCCCAGGAAGCCACCCTACCCTCACCCACATGCCCTCCCACACTCTGTGCTGTCACAGAGCCCTGCTGACAGCCTCTATTGTCTGCATCACCCACTCTCTTCTCATACCGCCTCTCCCCCTTGCCTTTGCCCCCACTTCTGAGCCCCCCACCCCCCTAGGCAGCAATTGCTGTTCTGGATCCTCTCAAAGTTCCTGCAAGCCCACCTGCTCTATGGGCCTGAAGACACTCACCTCCTGCCCCGTCATTTCCTTTCTTACCTCATATGACTCCCGCCGAGACTCAGTGCTGTTTCAAACAGGCAGAGAGGACTGCCTCACAAGTCCTCCAGGAGCGGAGCTAATGGGAGGTCTCACCCCAGGGAAGCCAAAGCGTGCCCAGGCTCAGCCTCATGGGGGTCTCAAACATGGCTTCCCCAACACCGCTCATCTTCTCTGTCAATCCCACCCTACAACACCAGAACCTCTGCCTGCAAAAGACCAGGCAGTGAGGTAAAATGGTCCTTACCCTCAGTAAGGGCACAAGTGGTCCTGTGCCCTTCCCTCGGCTGGGAGTAGTGAAATATCTGTGAGCAGGTGGGCAGGTGGAGCCTGTAGGAAAATAAACATTTGTACCTGATGCTCTTTCTAAGGACCACAGGACAATAGCCAGTACCAGGAATTCACTTCACTTGGAGAATTTCAGCCTGAGTTCCTGGAAACCGGGGATGCACGCTCTGAAAATGAGAGTGTAGGACAGGGCATTGACCACACGGGCCTTTTTGCAGAGTCAGAGGACAGCAAAGAGAAGGAGCTGCCCTGGCGCATTAGAGGGCTGTCTCTGTTTATAGCAACTGATGTCACTTTCGCCTGAACTTCATTCCTCACCTCCCCTCTTGAGTCTGTAACTAACCCTTGGCTATGATGGGGGGAGTTGGTGCTGAGCGTCTCCATTTTACCTTTGGGGAAATGAAGACACAAAGAGACACAGCTAAGACCTTTGGCCAGTCAGAGCAAACCTCCACATCTCCGGCAGTGACAGGGGTTAAGAGCCTTCCATCTCAACATGGTAGGCTTCCCTTGGGTGGTATCAGGCTGCCCTCCTGCAGGACAGGACCAGCTAGACCTTCTGGAACCTCCAAGCAGTGAGGTCAGAGTGGTCTGATGAGGAGGGCATGGTCTCACGATTGCCTTGGCCCTTTTCCCCAACTTCACACCAGTCTGGAGGGCTACCTGCTGATCTCTGCCTGGGGGTCCATGCTCTGGGAAACTGGGCTCCTGATCAGCATGTCATCTCAGGACAGGAGGCTTTGTCCTCCCAGCAGGGGCATGAGGCCACTGGGCCAGTGGAGACCTCAGGACTTTTCAGGACTCTGGACAGAAGTAGCTCTACTTAGGGTCACACAGCAGTGTGGAGATGTGCTCTCCACATCATCCTCTTTTATGGGTACTTGGGGAGGCTGTGCACCTGAGCCTCCCTCACTGTTAATTCAGGGCCATGTGTCTGAGTTGGCCCCCGTGGAATGTGGGTGAAAGGCAGTTACACCTCGATGCATAGACTTCCACACCTGGTCTATGAAAAGCCCAGTGCCTTCCCTTCTCCCTTTCCACAGGGACCTGATACGCACCCTCCACATGGTCCAGATGTGGCCTGCATCCCATTTCTTATGAGCCAGAACTCAACTTGTATGGAGCTAAGTGCCAGAGTTGTCAGGGCATGTTTGTTCCTGAAGCAGGAACCTATTCTAACATAGCAGCCCATTAGATTCAAGGGGCCTGGGACTTCCCTGGTGGTCCAGTAGTCAAAAATCTGCCTTCCAATTCAGGGGATGTGGGTTCAACCCCTGGTTGGGAAACTAAGATCCCACATGCTGCAGGGAAACTAAGCCTGCGTGCTAAAACTACTGAGCCTGCACACTCTGGAGCCCACCTGCTACAACTAGAGAGAGGCCTGCCACAGTGAGAGATCCTGACTGCAGCAGCAAAGATCCCACATGCCGCAGCTAAGACCTGACACAGCCAAATAAATAAATTTAAAAAAATATTTGAGGGCCCTCATGTAGTCATGCTATACTGCTACCTCAAAGTGCGGTCTTAGGCACTGAACCCATGTCCTCATATGAAAAAGTAGAGTGCCAAGCCCTCTCGGGGTCTGAAATTTGGTGAGGCTGTGAAGATCAGAGTTGAGTAAACACACTGGAGAAGGAAGGATTGATTCCTGGGTTTGGGGTGAAGAGTCAGGGCCGGTGGCTGCTTTGCCCAAGTTGTTGCTCAGCTTTGTTCTTGAGTGAAGTTACAGGTGGCTCTAGCTTTGGAGAATACCCAGCTCGTTACTGGTGTGATTTTCTTATTCATTCATCCACTCACTCATTCATGCAAAATTTCTTGAGCATTTAGTATATGCTGCCACCTTGCTAGGTGCTGCTGTTTTGCTAGTGAGCAGATGGGGCTCTCAGTCTAGGAGGGAGGTTGTACCCTGATGGGAAATCACACTGGTAATGGTAAAATTACCATACTCACCACAAAAGGGAGAGAGACATGGGCTATGGCAGCTGTTGGGAATGTCACTTTGGGGGATCAGAAAAGGCTTTTCAAGGGGGCTTCTCAAGGGGATTGGATATTTGGCTGCAATCTAAAAGAAGAGTAGGAGATAATGAGGTAAAGAGGGGTGGGAATGGGGTTTTCTTGGGAGAGGGAACAGTGTATGCAGAAGCCCTGTGGCCGAATGGAGTGGAATTGAACTCACAGTAGTGATAGCAAGAGATGATGTGAGATGAGGCTGGAGATGCAGGAAGAGGCAGATGACACAAGTCCAGGGAGCTGAGTTAGGAGGTTAGCTTTTACTCCAAGAAACTTGGAAGTTATCAAAGTTTGAAGTGGGAGAGGATGTGTAGTTTACATGATCAGATTTGTGTTTTGAAAAGATCATCTTGGCTGCTGTGTACAACTCCAGTTCTTGTCTGCTCTGTGCTTGTCAACTGGAGGTGGACAGGTGTGTGTGTTTGTGTGGGGGAGCATGTGTACGATTTTAGAACGCCTGCAGTCCAAGATTGCCTGCTACTTGCTGGGGGCACGTCTCTCCCCTGGCCTGCCCCAGCCCAGATTAGATGCATGGTGTTCCATGCATGAAACACCAGAGGATGAAACTTCCCCAGGGGATGGCAGGAATTCACCAGATGCAGATCCTAATTCTGAGAAGAATGCTGGTGGAGAAAGGAACTATTGTCTAAAATTAGGCTTTGGGAATATTTTAGTGAAACTTATTCTTCCTGCTCTTTCCTTGCTGAGGGCTTGGCTCTGGTTCCTTCCTCCTGCCTGCCTAGACCTCTCTTCTCCAGCCTCTCTTCATTCTCTTAGCTCAGCCACCCCCTCTGCTCTAGGGCTAAGGTTGAGGGATTCATTGTTACTTAAAAAAAAAATTTTTTTTTTTTTTTTTTTTTGCTACACTGGGTAGCTTGCAGGATCTTAGTTCCCCAACCAGGGATTGAATCTGGACCCTGGCAGTGAAAGCGCTATCCTAACCTAACTGGACCACCAGGGAATTCACCATTGTTGCCTATTTTAGACCTCCCTGGGCATCTAAATAGTGGGCAGACCTGGCTATTGACTGATCGTGATTTCCTCTTAGCAGGTTATGTCCTGATGCCTCAAGTAGAGGGAAGACCACTAGGATCAACTGTCCCTCCCTCCTAAATGAGACGTTTCTCAGAAATATATAGCCTGGACTGGCAGGCACCAGACAGAGAGAACTTACAGTCCTCAGATGAAATTCTGATTTCTCTTATGGAAATGCCAAGACCCACAGCCTGCTCCTGGACCCCTTAGCTAAACCGTGACCACCTCAGCTACACTCCTGGCATTTCCTTGCTTTTCAATCCTGTGGGTTCCCAGACAAAAGAGTACCTTAGCCACAGTCCTGCTGAGACAGGCAGAACTGCCAAGCAGTCCTTCAGTCTCCCCTCACCCCACTGTAGCCCATTGCCCTGGAGAGCAGACAGATTGTGAAATTCCAGGTCTGCTGCACACAGGCCCCCAAACAGCCACGAAAAAAACTCAGCTTTTGGTTTAAAACCCCCATATCACCATCACCACCATCACTCCACCGCCACTCTGAAGGCTTGTATGGAGACCAGCTGTGGGACTGTGTGTCCCCAAGAACCTCCAGGACAGATGCTGATGTGGACAAGTGAGCAAGACGTTCACTTCTCAGGGTTAAACAAGGCCTTTGAAATCACCCTCCCAGCCTTGCAGCTATCCACCTGCTGTGCCAGTGCCCTGTCTAGCTTCCTCAGATGCCTGAGTGCCCAGCACATAGTGGCCTCTGTTAACACTGGAGGATGAAACCAGCTCTTAGAATGGCTGGCCTGCCAGAAGCCTCGGGTCCCTCTGACCCCTCATGTATTCTTGGGGCAAACTTGTAGCTGCTGACATTCTTTCTCAAGAAAGCAAGATGGTGCCTGCTGACCTTGGTTTGTAAATATCCATTCTCCAGATTTCTCTGAAACCTGGGAGCCAGAGTGGCCTACCTGGCATGGGTGGCTGAAACCAGAGCGGGATAGGCTGGGTTGTTGAGGTGGTGTCTTGACACTTGACTGTCAGGGCCCAGAGTCTCCAGGAAGGACACCCTGTGGAAAGCCCTCTTGGCTGAGATTACTGGCAGTGGGACCTGGGAAAGCTCAGCGTCTGGTTTATCTCTGTTTGTCGTCCACTGAGGAAAAATGAGAGTGTGCTTCCTTCTTGGAGGCAGAGCTGTTTATATCTGTAGGATCTTGACACATGCATGCATGCTTTCACACACAGAGACTTGGAAATATTAAGTCCCCCACTTTGGACTCTGTGGCAGTGAACAGACACTAAGCAGATCCTGTCTGTTTCCCCTGGGAACAGATGCACTTCCCTGGAGAAGGGATGTGGTAGGGGGTGGGTGTGTCACTCAGACGGGGCCTGTGGAAGGGACGAGGGATGGTGGGCACTCCTATCCCTGGAGGGCAACCTGTGAAGACCTGGGCTGCAGGTGAAGGTTAGGCTAGGTGGCAGAAGAACTTCACAAGGAGAGACACAGTGGTGTTCACTCTGTGGACAGTTCACAAATTCTTTAGACTGGATTCATCATCTGCCCTATACCTGGTGCCTTTCTCAACTTTCCTTCTCTGGCATGCATCCCCTAAATATCTGAGTCTCCCTGGGGCTTGGAATGGGTTAGTCCCGAATTTTGTCAGTACTTTCCTTATAGAATCTCCTGAATTTAACTCCTCTCCAGCCTCATCCCTATCCTTAAACTCCTAATGCAAAAGGATTCCTGCCCTTGAGGCCCAGGCTCCCAGTAGATGCTGTGGCTCTTCCCTTTTGCCATCTCCAAGCCTCTTGACAACTGCAGACAATGCATTCTTCCTTCTTTGGGGCCAGGGAGCATAGCAGTTAAGCCATGTCCTAGCTGTGTGGACTTGGGCATGTTGCTTAATCTTGCCATGCCTCACAAGTTTCCTTGTTTGTAAAATGGAAATTCTAATTGTACCTACCTCATTGGATTGTCCAGAGAATGAAGGAGGATATATCTGCATGTTGTAGTCATTTAATAGACAGTAGTTGCTTTTAAAGATCATTTCACCAACCAGCAGTGGTTCCTTAAGGCTTGTGATCCCAAGACAAGCTTCCCATCCTGGTAGACGTAGTTCACACCTGAGACATAGCTGGCTGCAATATTATGACTGTCACTCTCTGATCTTGCTAGGTAGTCCCTTCACTGCCTCAGCCATGCCAGGATTTTTCCAGGACTGTCACTTACTTCCATCTGAAACTTTCACCTCCCCACAAACCTCACCACTTCCTTGAGCCCGTCTTGTCCTCTGTGACCCACGGAGGTATTTGCAGTCTGAACCCAGCCATCTTGCTCTCTATCATTTATTTCTGTGGTTGCTGTGAAGATGGGGGCCTCATCTTGAATGTCCCCAGTCTGTCTGATGGGGCCAGCCACTTACTCATCTGCCTCCCCTAATTTGGAGACCTGGGAGTTGATCCTAATGATCAGTAGTAACTTCTCCATCAATTATAGGGAAGTCCAATCCTGATTTGATAGGAGCCCAAAGGTCAAGAGCTGTATTCTAAGGTTCCCAAGTGACCCTGCAGATGCAGTGGGATTGGACTCTGGCCCAGGTCCTGTGCACCCTTAGGCCTGAGCCTCTGTTACCTGTGAGGGAGGGAGGATCTTGGCTTCTTGGCCAAATTCCACAACTCAGCCATTGGGCAGTGATAAGAGCTGGGACCAGCCCTGCAAGTGTCTGTAGTGGTCTGTTTTGTCAGGGCAATTTAGCTTATGTGGTTTGTGTTAGCACTAGAGGTGCTCACCAGAACTGCTGCCCCAGTTCCCTCCCCAGGGCCCATCAGTGTCAATGGAGGGGGGTCACTGCTGTGAGACCGTGGGCTGGGGTGGGCAGAACTTGTCCCCCTCAGCCCTCATTCTCCCAGTCCCATTCTGGCTCCTGGAGCAGCCTCAGCTGAAACTGGTCGGCTCCAAGAGAGTTCTCTGGCCCTCTGGGTGTTCATCCAGTTAGCTCCATTAAGCGAGGAAGCCAGAGGCATGGATAATACCAAACAGCAGAGGATTTCTAAATGCATTTGATAGTTTGGAATGCATTGGATGATTTGTAGCAGACTTCCTCTCTTAATTATTTTGGGCTCATGCTGAGGTCAGATCAATCTGTATTCCTTGTGTACGTATCACTGCCTGGAAATGGCCATGGTGAGGGCGAGCCAGTCATTCCTTAATGTGTTTGCCCATTCCCCTACTCAACCAGTGTTTCTCAAGGACCTGTAGTGTGCTAAGCATGCTGTGGGGTGCTACGACTCCTCACAATGTAGTCCCTGAGAGCAGCCTGGCTGACCCTGGGTAGTGGTCTGCTGTGGATGATTCATTCCCACAGTGGATGAGGACCTGAACTGACCCGGAGAGAACAGGTGGCCGAGCGGTGCAGTGTCCACCTTTTGGAGCACCTCTGCCTCCTCCTCCTCTGCTTGTCAGGCTTCAGGCTGCTGGGGTCCAAGGTGGCTTTATTGGACGCTGCTTTCTGCTGCAGCTGTGGCCCTCTTTGAGAAAGTGGAGTTAACAAACATCCAGGCTTGCTGAACTGATTTATTAGGGGAGTGGCCCTTTGCATCACATAGGGCACACCCCCGGCTTCCTTTCCACTGCAGCTCCCTTGTGCAGACCTTGAACCGCAGAGGACTGTCAGGTGGCTCTGTCGCCAGCCACAAGCCTGGTCGGGCTTTCCTGCCTCACTGCTGGCTTGGGGCAGGGCTTTGAGGGGTTGGTGGTGGGGAAACAGGCTGCTGTGTTCCTCTCCTCTCTCGTTCTCACGCTCTGTCACTTCAGGCACATGCATGTGGCCAGGGAATGGAGAGCATCTGGCGTTACTGGCTCGGGTTCCACTCCAGAATTCTTTCCGAGGACTCAGTCTCTCTCCCTGCACCTCTGAGTCCCGGGAAGGACTCTGCTTCCCTCCGATGGCGAGGAGAAAGGGCTCTTCTGGCCCCTCTCATCCAACCACACTCAGGATGGCAGTGCCATCTGGGGCTTGGTATCCTATCTCCCGGGGCATCACGACACTTCTCCAGATCCCAGGGCGGTTCTGGGAAATGTCCTTTCTGCCCATGTTCTGGGGACAGAGCAGAGTGCTGCTGCTGGGTCTCTGGGGAGAGGTGAGGAGAACCAGCCAGGCCAGAGCTGGGGCAGAAGTGGGTGTGAACAACAGGGACTCCGAGGGCTTGGTGTTAGCAGGGAGCATGGGGGTGAACTGAGGCAAGAGAAGAGATGTTGGGCTGGTGTGGCAGCTCACCTTTCAAGGCTCTCGGATGAGCCCTGGGACAGAAAGACAAAGGGTCTGCAGGAGGAGCTCCTCCGCTGGTGAGGCTGGGGTATCAGGGTCCTCTGCAGGACCAGGCAAGGGCTGAGCTTGAGTTCACTTTACCAATGCAAGTCATGTTTTGAAGAATGAAAAGAACTTGGATTATAAAAGAAGAGGAAAAAGAGTGTCCATGTGTATAACTGAGTCATTTTGCTGTACACTGGAGGTTGGTACAACCTTGTAAATCAGCTGTACTTTAATGAAAAATTAATAAAATAAAATTAGAAGAGAAGGAAGGAAAAGGGCTTAAAGATGAGAAGGGAACCACTGGGCCAGGTGTCCCAGGCCCTCTTTCTAGCCTCACTACACGCCTCGGAGACCTTGCTGCCTGTCTGAAACCCCTCGTTCTTCCCCAAATCTGGCTGAGGAGCAGTCCAAGGCCCAGCTGCTCCTGAGGCGAGGCCCTCAGGCGTCTTCCACTTTGCTGTGCTTTGCTGTATGGAAGTGCTGAGAGGACATCAGACTGGAAGCTGAGATTCCAGTGCCTGTGCTGGTCCAAGCCTGGCAGTTTGCCAAGAGCCCCCTGAGAAGAGAAGCTTTGGTCTTTGCTTTCACTCCCGTCAAGACCTGTCATTGCCAGGGTAGAGCCTGCAGAGGCCACTGGACAGAGGAGGGGAGCCCCCTTGTCCAGTGGAGGTGGGTCCCCATCTTTGGAGGCCTCTGCCCCCAGGTCCTTGCCTGGTCCTCCAGGCCTGGTTGAGGGAAGCCAGGCTGCCTGTGCAGGGTCCCAAGGCTCCAGACTCAAACCCTCAGGAAGTTGGTCATGTGTCACTTTCCCTGGGAGATGCTCTGGGAAACGCTCCCAGCCCCATTCTTGGTGCTCCAACATCTGACAAACGATGATCCTTGTTCTGACAAACGCTGATCCTTGTTCTAGCCTCCCTTCTCCACTCCTCACCCAGGGACCGGCCATAGATTAGTTGGGGTTCTCAGTTTCTTGCTTTCACTGTAAAAAGAATAATTACTTTTCAGACATTTTACTATTCAGTTCAGTTCAGTTCAGTTCAGTCATTCAGTTGTGTCCGACTCTTTGCAACCCCATGAACCGCAGCACGCCATACCTCCCTGTCCATCACCAACTCCCGGAGTCTACCCAAATCCATGTTCACTGAGTCGGTGATGCCATCCAGCCATCTCATCCTCTGTCGTCCCTCTATTTAGTCTATCAAGAGTCCTTGAGAAGTAGGTAGTTTCTCCCTGTGTTCCAGGAGAAGAATCTGAAGCTGACTAAGGTGACATGACTCAGTCCACACCACTCATCTCATAAGAACCTGAGCTGGGACCTGAACCCAGGTCTTCTGACACCAGGTCCCATGTCCTCCCCCATACCACGCATGCTTCATCCCTTGAGATAACGCAGAGCCTGCTTCTTCTTTCCTTTGGGCCTCCATCTCCCAGCTTGTGGAGTGCAGCCACTCTATTTCCTTCCACCCTCGAGAATCCAGCCAGTCTGTCTGCTTTGTCTCTGGTCTGGTTTCTGGGCTCGGGCCCAGTACTTGTCAGGACCACTGCTTCGGAAGCCTTCCACTCTTTTTGAAGTGGGCTTCCCATTTTCACACCTCCAACCCCATCCTGCCTTCCCTCATCTTCTGTGCTCAGCGTGTTGTGGTTTCCCTCTTCTGCATTGGAGGAAGTGATGGGAGAGGAGGGGGAAGGATGGGATCAGGCTGCCAGTGGATGTTCCAGCCTAGAAACATCTGCTGTTTGCAGGTGAGTCAGTGTAACAAAGGGACACCAGGACGCAGTCACTTTTAGAAGGTGAGGGCTTCTCTTTCTCGGGTGGTTGTCCCAGGGTGACCCACTCTGGTCCCATGAGGTTGTCCCACTACCCACAAGGCTGTTATCCTCATCTGTATGTCACAGCTGGGTTGGGGAGCTGTCCACGTTCAGCCCAGAAGATAGGAAAACAAAGTGCTGGTCCGGGTAGGACAAGGGGCTTGTCTGATGATGGAGAGGGAAACGGCACGGAAGTCGCACACATCACATCTGTGCACATCCCTTTGACCTGAGCGTAGTCACATGACCACACCTGGCTGCAGGGTTGGCTGGGAAGTACATGCCCTCTAGCTGGGCAGCCATGTTTTCAGCTACTGTGTAGTGTTTTGGTAAAGGGGGAGAATGAATTTAGGTGAGCAATGAACAGTCTCTGTCACGATCTTTAAAAGTATTTTTAAATATAATTTTTAATGGAGGGTAGTTGATTTACAAGGTTGTACTAGTTTCTGCAGTACAGCAAAGTGAATCAGTTATACATACACATAGGCCTACTCCCTTTTAGATTCTTTTCCCACATGGGTCATTACAGAGTATTGAGAAGCATTCCCTGTGCTATACAGTAGGTGCTTGTTAGTCAACCACTTGGTGTGTAGTAGTGATTATATGTCAGTCCCAGTCTCCCACCCCTCTTTTCCCCCCCAGGTAGCCATAAGTTTGTTTTCTACATCTCTAACTCTATTTCTGTTTTGCAAATAAGGTCATTTGCACCATGTTTTTTTAGACGCCACATATTAGTTTGAATGATATCATATGGTATTTGTCTTTCCCTGGCTGACTTCACTCAGTATGGCCCATCTCTAGGTCCTTCCATGTTGCTGCAAATGTAAAATTATTATTTAATTAAAAAAGTCATTATCTACTCTAAAGGGACCTGGTGGGAGGTTGTAGTGTGATCATCTGTAGTCAACCAGATGGCCCTCAAGCTGAAAGTATGTTTCTAGGGGTTGGGGGGGAGGTGGTCCGTCTGCGGGTGGACACTTGCTGCCCCCTTCCCCCTGAGGGGGCTTTTTATAAGCTTGCAGCAGTAATGGTTGAGTTTAATGGCTCGCCCTTCGGCACTCAGATCATGTCTCACGGGGAAGGAGTCTTAACTCTTCTGTCTCAAGAACTGGGCTCCTGGTGCCAGCCCTACTTGGTGGGACAGCTGGGAATCAGCATCGACTGGGGCCAACTCTTGGTTTTCTCTCTGGGAGGCTGTCATGTCACAGAGAAGACCCCTGGGTCCTAGGATGTCAGGGCCCTTACAAAGCAGCTGAGAGACGTGGGGTCGTGTCCTTCTGTTTGATGTAAGAGGAAACCTCAGGGGACCCAGCAGGCTTGCTGAGGTGGCCCAGCCTGGGAGGAGAAGGGCTGGCCCTGCCGCAATCCAGGTCCTGGCTGTTCATCAAGCTTCATTTCCGCATTATGTCATTTCTCCTCCCAGGTTCAGCCTCCAGGGATTCCCCAGTGATCCGCTCAAGGCTGGCCAGCCAGGCAGGGGCCCACCAAGAACACACCCAAGTCTCCCAGGTCCCAGCCTGACAGAGCTGTGCACCCGCTCACAGGGACATGTAGACTTGCCTACTCTGGTAGAAACCACCTCCAAGCCCTTAGCAGCCACAGCAGGTAGCGCCACATTTGTCTGTCTTTCTGGGTCTCGTTTGTGTTTTATGTAATTCTAACGCAGGCCTGTGCATTCCCGTGGGCAGGGGTCTTGTAACCCCTTCTCCCACCTTGTGCTCGTTGCTCAGGGACAGAGGCAGAGACTGGGAGTCTGAACTGTCTTCTGACATGAGCTGGGATAGTCAAGGCCTTGAAAGTGCCCCACAGCCTTCAGTGTGCTTTTCACCCTTTTATTCATTTAATAAGCATTTACTGGTACCTTCTTTGTGTCAGCCTTTTCCCTGGAGGACGAGGATGTACTGATTTGCAGAAAGAGGCATGGCCAGCCCTTGGAGGGCTGTCATCTAGTTCTCACCCCTCCCGGCTACTCAGGGCATCGCTAGACCAACTTGTATTGCTTTACACCTGTAGCGTGTTTGCATCAGTAAAATCAGCAGGCATTTTAAAGTTATCTGCAGAAGTTCTGTGACTTGCGCAAAGTCACAAGGCCAGCAGCCAGGTCCCCTGACTCCCAGCAAAGCACTCCTTCCATGGTATCTCCTTGCCTGTCTCTCCAGGCAACCTCTGAGGTAACCCCTGGAGCTGCCTGAAATCCCTGTGGAGGGACCTAACTGAGCTGGGCAAGCCTGCCTTGTTCTGAACAGCCACAGGGTGACCCTCCGTCCTGAGTCATTCACAGGGTGCCCAGGCCTTCCACACAGCCCCATACATGTTCTGCACTCAAACTGAGGTTAGGTAAGCGGCTTGTTGGCAATTCCAGTTTCTCTTTGGCGTTTCTTTCTTCCTTCCAAATTCAGCAGACCTAAAATGGGGCCCTGGATGTGAGGACTGGCGGTGGGTGGGGAAGGTTCGGGGAAAGCCGCACTTCACCTGTGTGAGGTAGAAAGCCCATCTCAGTATTGGAGGAGGGGGTGCACTTTTCCCTCCCCTGGATCTGATTCTAGCATTTTGTCAGCCCCTTCCCTCCACCTCCACAGCCCGGCGTCATCCTCAGCTGTCACCACTGCTCACCTAGAACAATGAAAGCTTGTCTGACTTTCCTGGAAGGGGGAGGACAGCGCTGAGGGTGGAGGAACTTGGAGAGGTGAGGCTGGATAATTGTTCTCCAAGATGAGATTTTTGGAGGAGAGAAACTTCATTTGCACTCAGATTATAAATAAATTTCTAGCCCACAAAACTTCTTGCCAGGCCACAGAGCAAACTCTCTTACCGCAGAAGTCAGAGAGCTACATGAGCAGTTTACGGGTGGCAAAGCCCCACCCAACTTCTATAGAAAGCCTTGCCAAGGCACGCCCACCAAGCCAGCCTGTCCATCACAGCCGACCCATCACACTCTGCCCCAACTCACGTCCTTGATTTGTGTGGGAACGTATCTGTGTCTCCACGCTGCTTTGCACCTGTGATTTCCCACAGCTTGGGGTGTGTGTGGGAGGGGTCCTTGCCTGGCCTAGATTCTGAAGGACTCTGGCCTCTTCTGGGATCCCCCACAGATTCAGCCTGGGTCAGACAGGAGAGCTGTGTATGACTTCCAGGTGTGACCAGCTGTCTTAAAGCTGCGGCTTCCAAGCTGAAGTATTGGGCATTTTACTGCATTTCAGGAGAACGTGGGACAGAACATCTGAAATCAGATTTCCCAGAAAATCCCTCACGTGGCATCTCCATTCACAGTGCTCAGGGTGGTTATGCTGCCACAGTGCCCGAGGCCACAGCCAGTCCGTGGACTGTCCCAGGTGGCAGAGACCTTGGCCACCACCCATCGCCACTCCAGCTTCATAGACAAGGAAGCCGAGGTCCGTAGAGGAAAAGTGACTTGCTTAGAGCCATAGTGCTTTTCATTTTTTTTTGGCAAATCCAGAAAGAGAACTTAGCTGCTGAAATCCCTAGTCCTTTCTTTACACTGTGCTGTCTCTCGACATTCACTCGTTGCTCTTAGGCTGCTCTGTCTCCCCGTGGTTTTATTTATTTATTTTCATTATCTGTTTGACGGTGCTGGGTCTTAGCTGCAGCACATGGGACCTTCAACCTCTGTTGTAGCCTGGGGGTTCTTTAACTGCAGCATGTGGGATCTAATTTCCTGACCGGGGATCAAATGCAGGCCCCCTGCACTGGGCGTGCAGAGTCTTAGTCACTGGACCATCAGGGAAGTCCCCTTTCCCAAAGCTCCCAAGTTTTATGACATGATACAAGCACTGACATCCTATCTTAATAGAACCTTTTTTTTTTTTTAAAAGATTTTTATTGGTATATTGTTGGTTTACAATGTTGTGTTAGTTTCAGTATACACAGTAAAGTGAATCGCTTATATGTATGTTAAACGTATATTTACTCTTTTTTAAGATTTTTTTTCCCCATATGTGTGCTCAGTCACTCAGTTGTGTCTGACTCCTTGTGACTCTCTGGACTGTAGCCCACCAGGCTCCTCTGTCCATGAAATTTTTCAGACAAGAATACTGGAGCAGGTTGCCATTTCCTAATCTTTGGATCTTCCCAACCCAGGGATTGAACCCAAGTCTCTTGTGTCTCCTGCACTGGCAGGTGAATTCTTTACCACCTGGGAAGCCCCCGTACTACACTATATCTTAGCCAATAGGCCATTCCAGAGTATTGGGTAGAGTCCCCTGTGCTACACAGTAGGTTCTTATTAGTTATCTATCTTATACATAGAATGTGTTTATGTCAATCCCAATATTCTAATTTATTCCTCCCCCCTTACCTCTTGGTTGTAATACCTCAGTTTGTACCTGAGACTCGGTGTGAAAACTTCATCCCTTGGGGTCTTATGGTTGAGTCTCAGCCCCTAGACACCCTCTCCTTTTCTCCTATGCATGTCGTACTCCCAAAAGCCAGAGGGAGAGATTGTCGTGGGGTGCACCATCTGAAGCCTGCTCTGAGCCTGGTAGATGAACGAATCTGAGTCTTTGGAAAGTGACCCCCTAAAGGGCAGGGGGGGAGGCCAGTCCCTCTGTGACCCAAAGGTGGGGCTCTAGGTCAGTTCAAGTGTCGAGTTCCAAACAGCAGTTGGGTAGTCTGCAGATCAGCCTGTGGTCTCTCCCACATCTGCTGTGCCCCCAGCCCCTATTGCTTTGCTTCCCTTTGTTCTACAGCTGTGCTGTCCAACAGAAATATAATGAGAGCCACATATGTAATTTTAATTTTTCCAGTCACCAAAATAGTTTTTTAAATGGGTGAAATTAATTTTAATAATGTATTTTACTTCACCCAGTATCTCCAGAATATCATTTCAACAGGTAATTAAAATAAAAAGTTATTTCAAACTGGTGTGTATCACTCAGTCATGTCTGACTTTTTGCGACCCCATGGACTTCCATGGAATTCTCCAGGTCAGAATAACTGGAGTGGGCAGCCGTTCCCTTCTCCAGGGGATCTTTGCAACCCAGGGATTGAACCCAGGTTTTCCACATTGCAGACAGATTCTTTACTATCTGAGCTGCCAGGGAAGTTTTACACTCACAGCGCACCTCAGTTCAGACGAGTCACATTTCCAGTGCTCACTGCTGTGTGCACAGGGGCTGCCAGTGTGAACGGCATGGTCCTGCAGCTCAATGGATTCCTGTCCTCCTTTGTGCCTGTCATCCTCCCCTCCCTCTGCCTTTGGGTAAGTCAAGTTCTCTCTCCTTTCCCTTCACTCTGTGCTCTCTCCTAAGCATCCTAAGAAAGAGTCACCTTCACAGCCCCTATGGCTTAAAGTGAACTGAAAGTTACTCAGTCGTGTCTGACTCTTTGCAACCCTGTGGACCATAGCCCACCAGGCTCCTCTGTCCATGGACTCTCCAGGCAAGAATACTGGAGTGGGTTGCCATTTACTTCTCCAGGGGATCTTCCCAGGGATCAAACCTGGGTCTCCTGTATTGCAGACAGATTTTTTACTATCTGAGCCACCAGGGAAAACCCTTTGCAGCCAGGACCCCTCTTCTATCCTGTATTCTGCAGAGGTCATGCATGGGGACCTGACAACCTTGGACTCATAGTACCTCATCCGCCTCTTCCATGCACTCTTCCACGCACTCCTCCAGTTTAATGACTCCCTTCCAGCTTTGGTGACACCATTTTTCACTCACTCCACTCACTATGCAAACTTCCATTCCCCTGGAGAGCCATTCCTGGTGCACGCTTGCTTGGGACCTCCCAACACACTGCTCCCCCTTCCCTTGCAGGCCCCCAACCCCCCTGAGACCCTGGTCTTTCTCATCTGTAGCGTTCCCCACTTCTCTCTCTCTCACACACATACTTCGAGGCTTGTGGAGATCTTAGTTTCTTGACCAAGGATTGAACCCATGCCTCCTGCATTGGAAGCATGGAATCATAACCACTGGACCACCACGAAATTCCTATCCCCACCTCTTTATTGGTCTCTCCACCTCTTGCACCTTCCCCTTGACTCCTTCCTTCCCAGCTCTCCAAATTATTCTCCCCCAGCTGTAGCTGTGACTGCATTTCCCTGTTGAAAGCCCACAGCATTAGAGATTGTAAGATCAGGGGAACATGCTTATGCTATAATGTTGAGTGAAAAAAAGCAGGATACCAAATTATAGAAACAGTAAGATCTCAGCTTCACAAAAGCAAAAACAAAAAACTGTGAGTAGATTAGAGAGGAAGGAAGTGAGGAAGCAGACAACACTGGTTGTCTTTAGGGGTGGTAAATTGATTTTTTTCCTATAATTTTGAAATTTTCTCTAATGAATGCACACTTTATAAATTGAAAAATTAATACACTTTTTATTTTGGGAAATGCAGCCACCAAGAGCTTTCAATGCTTCCTGGATTATGTGCCAGCTCCTTACCCTGACATGGATGTCCTTTGTGACAAAGCTGTGAACCCTACCGTGTCTCAGTTCCCCTTGAGGGCTCCGTCCCAGTCAGGGGTGACTTCTCATTCCCCAGACAGCCTTGCGCCTTCCTGTCTCCACCCCTTAACTCAGGTTGTTTCTGCCACCTGGATGCACCTCTGCTCTCATGCTGGTTGCCCAGATCCTACCCACACCCCAAGTTCCGTCTCCAGGACTAGCCTTCCTAGTCCCCACTGCCCAGGCATAACTTCTTTTTCTTTTCCCATTTGACTTATTCTGGCTGGTTGTGTAGGCATCTGAATTCTCATCTCTTTTATTTAGAAAAGAAGTTCCTTCAGCCTGCCATGCTCAGAGTAAAAGCATGTATGTTTTTCCTCTGTTTAAAATAAACATGTCACTTTTCTGTTTCATACACATGGTTGAAAAGTAGGAAACTATTCAGTGATCTAAAGAAAAAAGTAAAAAATACGTATAATCCCACTACCTAGAGACATCCTTATCACTGTTAACATACATACACTTTGAGATTGGGATCATGCTGAATTTGCAATTCTGTATCCTCTTTTTATCCCATGTGACATTATATTTTGAAAACCTCCCTGTGATGTTGAATCTTCTTCAAATGAAACATTTGAAAGGCCTTGACATATTCCAGGGTATCAAAGCACCATAATTTATTTAACTGTCCTCCAGTTGTTCAACATTTAACCATTCCCCATTTTTAAATTTTCTAATTATCCTTGGCTGTAAAACCCAGCCCAAGCTACTGAGTCTCTGCAGCACAGATTCCTGAGAGGAGACAGAATCTGGGTCACAGAGTGTGAACACTTTTAAAGCTCTTCATACACATGACCAAAATGCTTTCCAGAAGGATTGTGTCTTCACATCCCAACAGGTATAGGAGGGTGCCTGTTCTATTGTATTCTTGCCAACATTATTACCACAAAAAATGCTTTGCTGGTTTAATGGGCGAATGTTGTTTTCATTTGTATTTTGTTGCCTATTGGTGAGGTTCACATATCTCATATCATATCATGTGTTTCTGTCATTTGTAATTTTACTTCTTGGGAAAGCTTCTTCATCTACATTATCCATTTTTTTTTCTGTTAAATTTTCCCGACCCAGGGATTGAACCCAAATTTTACGTATTCTTTGTTAATTTATAAGCCAGTTCATATATCAATAGTAAGAGTACTGTCTCCTCTGCCATATTTGTTGAGTGTTTGTGGAACTAACTTGGGGTTAGTGACTGCAAAACCTGCAAAGTTTGTGTCCTCCCAGCTGCTTCGGTGCATGTGCTTGCCTCCACCACCAGACATGGTGCCCTGGAGGCCAGGGGCTGGGTGACCGGAGGCCAGGTTCCCCAGTGCCCTGACACTGTGCTCTGCACTGGGTCCTCAGTCAGTAATTTTAATGATTAAGGGGATGTCCTGTTCAAGTAAGTACTGTTACATGAAAGTTGCCTTTTCCCTCTGGCTACAAGGTCTGGGGGCTTCCTAGGAGTCAGTAACCAAAGGTGACAAAAATAAAGTATACGGTGTGACCATCTCTCTCTAAGAGCACAGCTGTTCAAGTGACAGAGTAAACTACCTCACTCATTATTGTCACTATTTGTTCTGAATTTTAAGGGCATCAAAATCACAACGTGATACCACCTCACCCCCACGAGGATGGCTATAATAAAAAAGAGACACAAGTGCTGGGGAGGGCGTGGATCACCATCAGCCATTGCTGATAGAAGTATCAAAGGTGCAGCCCCTTTGGGAAACAGTTGGTCAGGTCCTCAAAATATGCAATGTAGAGTTACCATATGAGCCAGTGTCTTAGTCCATCCCGGCTGCTATGACAAAAGAGCAGTACCATAACCTGAGTGGCTTAAACGTTTATTTCTTGCATTCTGGAGCCTGGGAAATCCGGATTCAAGCCACCAGTGTCTGGTGAGAGCCCACTTCCTGGGTCATAGATGGTCATTTTCTCACTGTGTCCTCACACGGTGGAAGGAGATTAGAAAACTGTATGAGGTCACTTTTGTAAGGGTGCTAACCTGACTCATGAGTGTGCCACCCTCATGACCTAATCACCTTCCCCAAGCCCCACCTCCTAAAACCATCACGCTAGGTGTTAGCATTTTAACATATGCATTTAGGAGAAGGGGACATGAACGTTCAGCCTATAACATCTAGCAATTCCACCCCTAGGTATATGCCCAAGAGAACTGAGAACATATGTAGAAACTGTACGTGGATGCTCATAGCAGCATTATGCATAACAGTCAAAAAGTAGATACAACTCAAATGCCTATAACTGATGAAAGAGTAATCAAAACGTGGCATACCTCTGCTGTGCACTGTTACTTGCATGAAAAGGAATGAAGTACTGATACATGCTAAACAGAGAAGAATCTTGAAAGTGTTACGCTACGTGAAAACAGCTAGGCCCAGAAGGCTATTACGTGATACCATTTCTGTGAATGTCTAGAACAGGCAAGTCCATCAAGACAGAAGGTAAATTAGAAGTTGACAGGAGCTGGGGGCAGAGGTGGAGGTGGAGGTGGGGAATAGACAATGATTAATGGGTGTGGGATTTCTTTAAGGGATGTTAATAACATTCTGGAATTAGTGGTGAAGGCTGCATAACCTTGAGAATACATTAAAAGCTACTGAACTGTATACTCTGAAAGGATGATTTCTATGGCCAGAGCGTCCCCAACCTCTGGGATCTAATGTCTGATGATCTGAGGTGGAGCTGATGTAATAATAATAGAAATAAAGTGCACAATAAATGTAACGTGCTTATTAAATCATCCTGAAACCATTCCCGCAGCCTCCGGTTCGTGGAAAAATTGTCTTCCACAAAATTGGTCTCTGGTACCAAAAAGGTTGGAGACTGCTGTCATGTGGTGTATGATCTCTATCAATGAAAAAAATAATTAAAGAAAGCACTACTGGGGTAAGAATTGGCCTTATAAGACAGGCGATGGGCCGTTCTCACTCACAGTGGCAAGTTCCTTGGATAGAGCTGCGTTAGAGGCAGTGGCTGTGAGTAAGTCCCTAATCAGTGGTGTGTTATGTGACCAGGATCTATAAAGAAGGCCTAAGGCACCTAGGAAGGGGCTGAAAGAAAGTTGAGTGTTCCTTTATTAAATAGAGTCAAACAAAAGTGGACCTAAATTAAGTTGGGATAAATAACCGCTTAGTACAGTAGAACAGGACAAGCTCTGAACTCAGAATGAGAATCTGATTGAGTTCTGAGGCCGTCTTACTGTGTGGCCGAGGCACTTGCCTTGAGTCTTAGTTCCTGCATTAGCAGGAGGAGGTGATGCCACCCAACTTGCTTCTCTTAGAAGGATGTAATGAGGATGCAATGAAATATGACCTGTGAAGGTGTTTTGAAGGTTGTAAATTGCTGCACCTAATCATCCTTAGATACATGTCCTATTTTAGTTTACTTTGTCTTTTCTAAATATGGATTAAGCAGATGCTAATTATTAATTTGCTTTTACTACTAATAAAAGTGTATTAAATAAACAGTATACTTTTAGAATCATACTGTAGATTGGTGATTTCCAGAGGCAGTAAGTAACCCATATGATAGTAGTAGTAAGAAGAAGGGGGAATGTGGCCCATGATGAGACTTGTAGAATCTTAATATCAACCCAAGAGTTTGGGCTTTATATTACTGGTGGGCATTTGAGCAGAAAAATGTCTTGGTATAAGGGGATATGATGATCTCTGACATAGAGGATAGTTGTTGACAGAGATGATTCCAGTCTGAGTGAGACTGACAAGCCCCAACCAGCTATATCCTAGTTGGAATGGAGAGGAGAAAAGGGTGCCACCTGGGCAGAACCCCTAATAGGAATGAAGAGAGCAGAGAGCCTGGTTTAGTTTGTCCAGAGCCACTGAGACAGACCAGCCACCTTCATGAAAGAGGACCTCATCACAAAAGCCCCCAGGCAGAGATAATGTGGTTTTGATGGCAAAAGGAAAAAAAAAAAAAAAAGCATACAGCAATCTTTATTCTTTGTAAAGGAAAATTTTTAAAGAAGCATCACTATGATGAAAAAAGTTAAGATATATATTATATTTTTAAAGTCATTTAGCCTCTAGTCATGCTTGGTACAGTATACAAGGAGCCTTGCTGATATGCCTTCTGAGTATATATATTTTAAGATTATCCTTCTTTGATTTATTTTATATCATAATGGGTTTCCACTGAGGTCTCCCAAGCTTCCCACTAGCACTATTCAGGAGAAATGAAATCTGGGGCAGACAGAAGGAACCCTTATCAGGCTTGTCAGCTCCTTTTATTTGGGAGTTTTGTGTGTTTGTAAACAGAAAAAGGTCTAGAACAGAATGGATACTGCCTGTCTTTAAGGGTGGAATCCCAGTCACATTTGCAGAGCACTGCGGAGCTGGTCCTCAGCCACTAGGGACTCTGCCATGATCTTGCCACTTGTGTCCAGGTGGGTAGATTTGAACAATCAGATCCCACCTTTGGCTTGCAGTTAAGTGAGGTGATTTGAGACCCTGGGGTGAAGAGGAAGCACTGTCGTGGCCTGTTGCAGGAGCCTCTGAGTGTGGGAAAGGATCTGGAAGGGGGAGTGGGGTGGAGAGGGAGCTGGGTCACCTTTAGTGTGCTAGGGCTCGGCCAGTTCTGGGGGGTGTCAGAGCTGGGGGAGGGCAGGTTGGAAAAGTCTCCCTGGTAAGGTTGCTGGTGAAAATACGGTCGCCCAGTTAAACTTGAATTTCAGATAAATAATTTTTAGTATAAGGATGTTCCCACTAAGGACCTCTCTGTAACTCAAATGGTAAAGAATCTGCCAGCAATGCAGGAGACCAGGGTTCGATCCCTGGGGTGGGAAGATCTGCTGGCGAAGGGAATGGCAAGCCACTCCAGTATTATTGCCTGGAGAATCCCATGGACAGAGGGACCTGGCAGGCTATAGTCTGTGGGGTTGCAAAGAGTCGGACACTAACACACGTTAGTGAGCCACTAACACACGTTCCCACTATCGCACAGGGCATACTTATACTTTAAAAAAAACCTGTTGTTTATCTGAAATTCAAATATAATTGAGCGTCTTGGCTGCTCTCCCCAGTCACCTAATCTGGCTCCCTGGGGAATTCTGGTTCTGCATCTCCTACCACCCCCACCAGATACACCCTGTGAACTACCTTGCAAGGCACCAGCTGACCTGTCCAGAACAGAACCCATTCAAACTAGTAGATTGTGAGGAGGTCCTCCTAGCTTACTTTCTTCTGTTCCAAACCAGTTCATTCCTCATTCCTCTTTGCCTCTCACCTTTCTCAGGACTGGCAAACAGCAAGCCTATGGCAATGGGCCCATGGGGTTCCCTGAATACGCAAGAGAGAACAGGCAGGAGGCATGGCAGTGCCCGAGGCAAGCTGCCGGGAGCCCTTTCAGGCTTCACCACAGAGGCGCTGCACACACTGAGCAGTAACTTCACTCGTGGCCAAATCAAACCTGCAGCCTGCAGACAGGAGAGATTGGGTTTCTGAAGTGCTGGGGATTTAGGAATGCCAGTGGAGTTGTAAATATGCACAGGCACCTCCTCTGGGTTTCCACTTGGAGAACAGAATTCCAAACATTCTCATGGGGTTTCTCTTGGTGTGGTCCTGAGACCTCCCAGACCCAAACCATCTGCAGGGCTGGTTTTAAAAGCAGAGGCTGAGGCTAATGTAAGTCCTGAGGTTTGTTGTATTGTCAGGTGTCCCTGTTACTCCACCTGGTATGATGTAGGTATCCCTTTACACACACACACACACACACACACACACACACACACACACACACATGCCTCATTTGTTGTTGGACATGTCCTGTGAAGTGTGCACAGGGAAAAGCAACAAACCCTTAATTGGGCCTTGTTTACCTTTTGTTGTGACTGATAGCTGTTATTATTTGCTAGTTAAGTATTTTGCATAAGCATGTATGAAGGGGCTCAATATTTGGTCAACATTTCCTGGTGGCTCAGACGATAAAGCGTCTGCCTGAAATGTGGAAGACCTGGGTTCAATCCCTGGGTTGGGAAGATCCCCTGGAGAAGGAAATGGCAACCCACTCAAGTACTTTTGTCTGGAAAATTCCATGGATGAAGGAGCCTGGTAGGCTACAGTGCATGGGATTGCAAAGAGTCGGACACGACTGAGCAACTTCACTTCACTGGTTAGTGGAGAAGAAAGCTGATTAGCATTTGACTTGGACCCTCCTGCCTGAGGTGTGAGATCATTTTTAAGCTACAAACTCCTTTCTGGAAGACTGTAAGCAGAATTCCATCAGCTTTTACTGAAGCTTCCTCTGCATTCATAACCTTTGCGTCTGCACAGGGATCTTAGCATCTATTAAGACCTGGTGCACAGATGCTTGCCTTTTTGGTGGGTGTACGTGTGTTTGATGTATTAATCTCTTACGTTTTCACTCTCAGGTCCAGTTTGCCCAAATCACCCTTTTCAACAGGCCTTCCTGAAGACCTCTCTCACACCCAGCACTCTCTTCTTGCTCACTCCACTGTGTGTTTAGTGAATGGGAGAGAGGAACACTGAGGCATGCTGAGCTTAGCCAAGCCGTTTGGACCCTATTGGGTTACAGCACACCGTTTTACCTGGATTTACACCCTCTGTTGCTATTGGCCTTCTGGCTGCAGGAGGAGTCAGATTACAGCAGGAGAGGCCAGGAGGATTAGTGCCGAGATACGCAGAGGCCAGTTGATAATTACTTCAAGGGTCAAGTCTCAAAATAGACTCCGGTTCCTCTTTCTGGCCTCGGAGAGAGGAAAAGCTGCCCTTTCCCTGTCCAGCCGGCTCCTCATATTCTCTCTGCTAGTCCCTCCTGGACCTTTACTCTTGTACTTTTTTCCCCTGGTGGCTCAGTGGTAAAGAATCCAGCTGCTAATGCAGGGTTCAATCCCTGGGTTGGAAAGGTTCCCTGGAAAAGGAAATGGCAACCCACTCCAGTATTCATGCCAGGGAAATCCCATGGACAGAGTAACCAGGCGGGCTACAGTCCATGGTGTCTTAAAAGAGTCAGACGCAGTTTAGCAACTAAACGGTAACAACAGTACACACACACACACACACACACACACACACACACACACACACACATGCTCAGTTGTGTCTGACTCTTTGCGACCTAGTAGGCTATAGCCTGCCAGGCTTCTCTGTTCATGGATTTCCTAGGCAAGAATACTGGAGTGGGTTGCCATTTCTTACTCCAGGGGATCTTCCAGACCCAGGGTAGAACATGTGTCTCTTGCACGGTTAGGCAGATTACCACTGTGCCACCTGAGAAGCCCTCTCTGGTGTATAGTTCTTTAGATTTGACAAAGGTATATGGATGTGTAACCACCAACACAATCATGATATGTAACAATCCCATCAGCCGGAAAGATCTCCTCTTGCTGCCCCTTTTAGTCAACCTCTCCCCTCCCCCTGGCAACTACTGACCTGTTTTCAGTCCCTGAAGTTTTGCTTTTTCCAGAATGCCATGTAAATGGAGTCATTTACAGTATGTAGCCTTTTGAGTGTGGCTTCTTTCACTCAGCATAATTAAGACTCATCCATGTTATTGTGTGTTATCACTAGATTGTTCCGTTTGAACATAACTTTGCATGTGACTTTGGGCAGATACTAGGAGTGAGCTTGCTGGTCAAGTGTATGTATGAGAAATGCCAGACTGTTTGCAAAATGGCTGTACCATTTTTTATTCCTACTAGCAAGATATGAGAGTTCCAGCTGCCACACACTCTTACCAGTACCAGTGTTGGCAGTTCTTTCTTCTTAAAAATATTTATTTTTATTTATTATTTATTTCTATGCACTCTGTGCTCTGGGAAAAACTGGCAAAACAGGGCCTCATATAGTTAGATCTTTTCAGGAGAAGATTTTATGAGTCCCAATTCTTGCATCTTCTATACCTAGAGAAACACTGAAAAGTGAAGTCGCTGCATCATGTCTGGCTGTTTGTGACCCCATGGACTGTAGCCTACAAGGTTCCTCCATGCATGGAATTTTCCAGGCAAGAGTACTGGAGTGGGGTTGCTATTTCCTTCTCCAGGGGATCTTCCCAACCCAGGGATTGAACCCAGGTCTCCAGCATTGCAAGCAGATGATTTTACCATCTGAGCCACCAGGGAAGCTCAGAGAAACACTGACATAATTAATGGTGACATCTGCTTTGGCTATTAAGAAGAATTTTACAATTGAAAGTAAAAATAGAGTAGCTATGGTTCAGATATCCAGGGAAATAACTAGGTGATACTGTGGGTGTAATTTCAGACTGGACCTTGTATTGCTAAACACTTGAGTTTTCTCAGTCGTGTTGGGCTTGAATGTCACAAAACGTTCTCAAAACAATGTCTGCTGACAGCTAGCAACTGCAACCTTACTTTGTATAAAACTAGGCAACTGGCTGCTTGGCTACAAGTCTCCCTGAAGTGCCTGGTCCAGACTGGGTTTCAGACCCATGCTTCTGTAAAGAAATGAGATTTATTTTGCCAATTAAAATCCCAGTTGTCATTCCTCCAACTACTTCTAATTCTGTTACACCAAAATGACAGACCCAAGGGACTGAGATTTTAATCACACAAGACTCAGATCTAGAACTTGAAATTCAGGAATACTTCCAATTCTGTGTCTATTCTCCAAACTGAGGCAGTCTTATACCTCATTTTAACAGGAAGTTATCAGAGTCATGGGCTTTCCTGGTGGCTCAGATGGTAAAGAATCCGCCTGCAATACAGGAGACCTGAGTTTGATCCCTGGGCTGGAAAGATCCCTGGAGGAGGGCATGGCAGTCCACTCCAGTATTCTTACCTGGAGAATCCCATGGATAGAGGAGCCTGGCAGGCTACAGTCCATGGGGTCGCAAAGAGTCAGACATGACTGAGCAACAAAACATATTATTTATTTGGCTTCTTTTGGTCTTAGTTGTGGCACACGGGACCTTTGGTGCATCACGAGGGCTCTTTCGCTGGGGTGTGCAGACTCTCTAGTTGTGGCACGTGGGCTCAGTAGTTACATCATGTGGACTTGGTTGCTCTGAGGCTTTTGAGATCTTAGTTCCCAACCAGAGATCAAACCCATGTCTCCTGCATTGCAAGGCAAATTTTTAAACCACTGGACCACCAGGGATGTCCTTATTTTCATTTTTTAAATTTAATTTTATTTTAACCATTTTAATAGTGTTTAGTAGTATCTCATTGTCTTTTTTTAAAATTTGCATTTCCTTAATGGCTAATGATTTCCATCTTTCTCTGTGTTTGCCATCCTTATATCTTCTTTGGTAAATTGTCTACTTAAATATTTTGCTCTTTTAAAAAGTGGTTTGAGGGTTTTTTTATTTTTGATTTGACAGCTGTTTGTGAATTTTGGATACAAGTCTTTTAATCAGATATGTGATCTATAAATAAATTTTCCATTCTATGCTTGTCTTTTCATTTTTTTAAGTGTCTTTTGAAGGCAAATGTTAATTTTGATGATGTCTAATTTATCAATTTATCTTTTCTTTTATGAATCATGTTTTGCTGTGATATATAAGAAATTTTTGCCTAACCCAAAGTCTGTGTTTTCTTCTGGAAGTTTAATAGTTTTAGGTTTTACATTAAGCCTATGAACTGTTCTGAATAAATTTTTGTAGTATTTTGTGAGGTTTGAGTTAATCATATGGCTATTCAATTGTTCTAGCACCATTTGCTGCAAAAGATTATCCTCCTCCATTTAGTTGCCTTTGTATATTTGTCAAAAATATATAACACCTTTATTTAGGTGTGATAGATGATTTGCAGGCTTTTTTTCCCTATTCTATGGGTTGTCTTTTCACTTTCCTAATGGTTCCTTTTGAATCACAAGGCTTCTTAATTTTGATGAAGTGCAATTAATCTTTTCTTCTTCTATTATTTGTGCTTTTGATGTAATGTCTAAGAAATCACTGCCTAATCCTAGATCATTAACATGTATTCATATGTTTTCTTCTCAGAGTTTATAGCTGTAGCTTTCATATTTAGGTCTGTAATCCATTTTGAGTTAATTTTGTATATGGTATGAGGTAGAGTCTCCTACCTCATATGGAGTAGCGAGTTTGCTGAAAGGACTATTCTTTTCCCTTTGAATTGTCTTGGTAGCCTAATCAAAACTTAGCAAGTCATAAACATAACTTGCTAAGTTATTGAGAGCTTCTGGACTCTCAATTCTGTTCCACTGATCTATATTTCTTTTGTTAGAACAGTACTACACCAGTTTAATTACTGTAGCTTTATAGTAAGTCTTGAACTTAAGTAGTATAAGTCTTCCAGCCTGGTTCATCTTCTTCAAAATTATTTTGGCTATTCTAGTTGCTCTCTCCAGAGATACTCTGAATACTTTCATGTCTGCCAGCCTCACCAAACATGCCCCTCACCCCAAGCCCAGGCTCACCAGAGATCGCTCCTTGCCCTGTGCTCCGCTATGCTCCTTCTTGCTTGGCATGATTCAGTTTCTGCTTCCTGCTGCTAGTTCTCTGTCGGTCGTGACCCCTTATCTCCTCAACTGGACTGTAAGCTTTTGTATATCAGAAGTCTTCTTTGCTTGTAACAAACAGGTTGAATTTTTCTCTGTGATGTGTTTATATAAGATGACAGTGGTAGGATTCTGGAGTAAATGGGGTTGGGGTAAATGGGGTTGGGGTGAGGGGTTGTGAATCATCAGCTGAGTTTGTAGGACTGGTGATCCGAGTTTGCCCCCTCCCTGAAGGCTCCTCAGGAAGGCATCTGGGGGTGTCCAGAAGGTGCTTTAGGGGAGCCCATAGTATCTTTCAGCCTGAACGCTAGAGTCTGTTGTGCAGCCCAGGAGAGAGCAAGACAGAGATGGGAGAGGAAGAGTCTCTGTGGCATCGACTGGGGACAGACATGGTAAAGGTTGTCTCCAGGGAAAGATGGCACTGTCTCCAGCACGGAGCCCACATGGCTGTGGGCCTGAAAGCCGGTGGAAGTCAGGGCCACCTCGGAGAGTGGCTAGGGTGGGGAAAGCCTTCAGGTAGAAGGCAGAGCAGCACCAAGGACAGGACTTCTACGTCCAGAGAAAAAGAGGACCCTGGAAGAAGCATGTGAGAGCTGCTGCCGATCACTGCCTGGCAACTGAAGTCTCAGGGGTAGGCTCTTTGGGATCCAAATGGATAAGTGGACCGGAGACCAATGCAGGGCTCCTGGTGGGGTTTGGGGTGGAACCACAGCAGAAGGCGCAGGCCCTGCCTGGGCTCCCCTGCAGCAGTTGGGACTAAGAACTAGAACCTAAATATGAAAGCTACAGCTATAAACTCTGAGAAGAAAACATATGAATACATGTTAATGATCTAGGATTAGGCAGTGATTTCTTAGACATTACATCAAAAGCACATGTGTTTGGAGGGAATGATTGAGGCCCAGAAAGCTGAGCCTGTGTGGCTTCTGTCTGATGTGGCCCGAGCCAAGGGCAGGACCAGAATCCCTTCACCCAGGCTGCCCAGGAGCTATACTTGCCAAGAGCAGTTTTGACCACACAGCACCTTTTGTGTTCAGTCGCTCAGTTGTGTCAGACTCTTTGCGACCCCATGGACTGCAGCAGGCCAGGCTTCCCTGTCCTTCACTGTCTCCTGGAGTTTGCTCAGACTCACGTCCTTTGAGTCGGTGATGTCATCCAACCAGCTCGTCCTCTGTCGTCCCGTTTCCTCCTGCCTTCAATCTTTCCCAGCATCAGGGTCTTTTCCAATGAGTCGGCTCTTCACATCAGGTGGCCAGAGTATTGGAGCTTCAGCTTCAGGGTCAGTCCTTCCAGTGAATATTACGGGTCAATGTCCTTTAGGATTGACTGGTTTGATCTCCTTGCTGTCCAAGGGACCAGATCTGGAATGTGCTCTGTCAACTAGCTTCTGTGGGTTGTGCTGTGTTTTCCCTTAGTTTTTCAGTGAGGATTGCTTTCAGAAGAACTCCAGCCTTGTCCCTGTGACCTGACGACAGTGGTGTCTCTCTGCACACATCTCTGTCAGCACAGAGATGGGCGTCTGTGTGGAGTCGGGGTGAAGGGGGGTATCCACCAACTGGTGTGTTGCGGGGAAGGTCATCAGGAGGCCCTGGTGCGGTGTAGAGAAGAAGATGAGACCCGTGTGGACACTGATCCCTGCTGGCTAGAGCCCTCATCCTCCCCTCCGTCCCCAGGGGATGTCACACAGTGCTGCGCATCAGCAGCTATTTGCCTCTTGGAGCTGATCCCTGGGGAATAGCCAGCTAAGGCTTCTCCATGAAATAGCAGTCCTTTGTCCTGTGTGGACCCTGTCCCTCTTTCAGACAATAAAGTCCTGTCCCCCTCAAGGAAACTTCCTTGCGGTGGCCTTGCCACCCCAACACCCACAGCTCTGACACAGCATCCCCAGGACACCTAACCTTGTCGCCTTTGGTTCTATGGACACAGCCTGGATAATCATTCTGTGACTCAGCATCCTTAGGGCCATATTCTGTCGCAGGCCAGGCACGCTCTGGGCTCTGAGGACATCAGGGAGCCCGAGTGATCGCACTTGGCTGCTCCCAGTAGTTGGCTGTGGGTGGGAGCCCTTGGCATCTGTTTGCTGGCAACCAGGTGTGTGTTTGCTACAGTGGGACCTGGGGGCTCCGAGCCCTGGGAGTGGGAGGGTCATGTTGGGGTGCCAGTGCCCACTCCAGGCCTCAGCTCGTGTTCTCATCTCTCCCTCTGCAGCTCGTCTCCAATGTCCTCATTTTCTCCTGCACCAACATCGTGGGTGTGTGCACCCACTACCCGGCTGAGGTCTCGCAGAGACAGGCCTTCCAGGAGACCCGGGAGTGCATCCAGGCGCGGCTCCACTCGCAGCGGGAGAACCAGCAGCAGGTGGGTGAGGCCCTCCTGCCCCACGTGGCTGCCCAGCTGCTGCCTGCCCCCCAGCGATGCTCAGGGCAGCTGTCCAGCCCCTCCTGGGCCGGGGCCCAGGCCGTGGGGGATGTTTCCCCTGGAGGGTGCCCAGCATTCTTGGCTCTGTGGGAATGCTCTCAAGAAGCTTTGGAGAGTGAGCTCTAGCCCTGCCCTTGCCTCCTCAGCCTCCCTCTGGTTTGCACTCAAACTGAGCACCCAGGCCCTGGGAGGCAGGAAGCAGCCCTCTCTCCTGCCCCCAGGACTGATGAACTGGGTGATGAGAGCATCAGCATTCCCTCCTGGGATGAAGGTGCTCCCCGGGGAGGGGGAGGGAGGGGAGAGAAGCCCAAGCTGTCAGCTCCCTGATGCCCTCATTAGGCACTTCCTGTGTGCCGAGTTCTGGTTAGTTTGAGAAAGGAAGATGGCCATGTCTCACCCTACACCTCACCCTCAGGACTCCTGGGCCAGGAGGCAGGTCACTCTTTTGGGCCACAGACTCGGGGGCTCCTCTCCGTGAGCCCCAGGCAGAGGGAGCTGCCTCCCCCCCCCCCCCCCCCCCCCCCCCCCGCGCGCCCCTCGGGCTGAGGGTAGGGCGGGGACTGAGGACTTGTCAGGGTTCCCTGCCTAGCATTCTGGGGGCGTGCTGTTCAGGGTTCAGGTCTGGCCAGGTCACCCCTGTGTCTTCTCGTGAGTGTTAACTGGATAGAAGCTTGGAACTCTGAGGCTGTACATGGCACACTGCTCCCAAACAGCAGGCCTGGAGGGAGACCCGGGGGCGGGGGATGGGGGGCGGGAAGCAGGCAGGCCAGCAGGTGCTGGAGCTCCCACTGGGCTCGGACCCATCCTGGCTCTCAGAGGTAAGGTCACGACTCCAAGCCGGAGGGGCCTTGCTCTGTTCTCAGGTTAGCGTGTCCCCACCGCCTGCCCAAACACGGGCAGAGTTCTGTTCTGTGCTGCACACCGTGTCAGGAGAGTTGCAGGTGTAAACATGGAAGGTCTGCCTTTGATCGTGAGGACAGGGAGCCAGAGGCCTGGACAGCAGAGCAGCAGTCATGTGCGCCCTCCTGCCTGGCACGGAGGGTGCTCCATGAACCCCCCAAGAGCGCAGAGTTCATCACAGTGTGAGGCACCCCTCCGCCTCTGTCTGGATTCAGTCTAGGGAGGTACAGTGACCTGGCTGGTGGCCTTCAGACAGCTGAGCCGGGCGCAGAGTTCCGCAGTGCCTCTCCAGGCACCCCCCACCCCCAGTCATCGTCTGCCCCCACTTCCCTTCCAGCCCTGCGTCTGGCCGCTGGGCCTGACCCGGTCCCCAGCTCAGGCGGTCCCATCTGAGGCCTGGCCTTCCCGTGCGTTCTCTTGGTCCCATCTAGACTCCCAGTGCAGCTCTTGAATGAAACCCATGCCCAGAGGTGTCCCTGAGTCTTCCCACTGTCTCTTCTTGACACAGTTACCTCACTTCTGCACCTTGCTCATCCCCAAACTCCTATCTACCTCAGAAGCCCCCTCTTTCACAGCCGTCTCAGGCCCCAGCATCACTTACCTGAGATCAGGATACCTTCCTGCCCCTTCTGGGTTAGGGAGTGCCTCCCCCCCCCCCCCCCCCCACACCTGGACCTCACGTTTCAGCAGTAAAATTAGCATTTATAGCATTCACAGTTCATCACAGTTTACTTGTGCTGGCCCTGGCCAGGCTGGACATTCCAGCAAGTCCACAAGGATCTTGGGGGAGGGGGAGGGGAATATGTTCACCATACCATGTTTCTGGTCAGGGAGGGGAGGCCTGCTTCCAGGGGACAGACACTCTTCACCCAGCCATGGCTCAGAGTCCAGCCTCCTCTGCCCTCTGCAGAAAGGGGTGCTCTTAGATCCAAGGATGCTCCTCGGTGCCACCTGATGAGGGGACCCAGCACTGTTCCCCTCCCATCCCCTGCCCATTCCTCCTGCTCCTCAGCCCCAGAACTAGTTGTCAATGTAAGAAGGTCTCTCGTGAATCTAAACATTTGTTGCACACTTTCTCCCAGTCATCCTATATTTCCACAGAATTGTCCTTTCATTTGTATTTTTATCACCAGTAGCTCTTTACAGAGACTTCAGTAAATATGAGATGGCCTGTAATGGCTGTGTCCACTGATGGAGGTCCTGACCGGAGGTCAGGCCTGTCCACAGAGAGCACCATTCCTCACTAGTTTACCAGAGCTTCCTGAGCATAAGACTGTCCGCTCTAAGCCCAACAAGACACATTCTCACCCTCAGGAGGCCCCAGTAACAGGCTGAAATGCAGAGTGATGGGGGACTCTACAGGAAGGCCCAGGGTGGCAAGGGACGCTGGCAGCTGGAGCCAGGACCCTCCTTCTGGGAAGGGGGTGAGCCTAAGGCAGGGTAGCAGCATGTGTGAGGATGGTGATTCCAGCTGAGGAGCAAGGCCTAGACCTTGGCGACCCAGAGGATGGCAGTGACATGGGCAAAGGCAGGGACTTGAGAAGAGCCACCAGGAGGGTGAGCACGGTGTGGGCATGATGTCAGGTGCTGGTGGCAAGATATCAGGTGGGCAGCTGAAGGCTTGGGGACCTGGACCAGCGAGTGGCTTGGGAGGTGACCAGTGGAGGTACTGGTAGAAGCCTTGCTCCCCGAGGGCAGGAGTGAGCAGGAAGAGGACAAGGTGGGGCAGGAAGGAGAGAGGGGGACTAGACAGGTGCAGGAGCAAGAGAAGTCTTAGGGCCTCGGGAGGGAGTGGCCAGCTTCTGGTGCTGGGGGGACGGGAAGGAGGATGGAGGGGCTGCGGCAGCCAGGAGGAAAGGCTCCAGGTGAGAGGATTCATGAGTGAGCCTGGCAGAGCGCCTGGCATGGGGAGGGGGCCGTAGAGGGTGCAGGTAGAGACGGCACACTCCAGGGTCAGCTGAACCTCTTGGAGCAGGAGGCCCCAGAGGAGAACTCAGAGAAGAGGCCACATCCAGACTCCATCAAGGGCTGACATGACCTTCTCCCACTTCACAGGGTGGCCCTGGCCCCTCTCCCTGCTTCCCTCCAATTTCCCCTTCAGCTGATCTTAATTTCTCAGTTTCTCAAGTCAAAGAGCTTTCCCATCCTCCTGGGCCACCATCCCATGAAAATGGAGCACGTCATACTCTAGTCCCCACAAAGTCTCCTGTGAGCACCCCACTTCTCCCTGGCCTCAGACAGGTTCCCCTGCTCAGTGCCCCATAGTACCTGTAATGCATGAGACTGGGAACTTGTGAAGGAGGAACCTGGCCTGTCTCCTTCACAGTTATCACTCCTGGCACCCAGCATGATGCTTGGAACATGGTCAGTTCACAGTGAATATTTGATGACTGAATGAATCTCATCTAAAGCTCCAACAACCCTATCCCCGTTTATAGATAAGCAACTGGAGGCTCAGAGAATTTCAGTCATTTGCCCAAGGTATCTGACCCAAGGTGCTTGGTGTTTCAGGCTCACCAGGGGTGCTTTTCCCCATGTAAAAAAAGAACCAGGAGGTGTCCCAGGGAGATGGGGGCCAAGTGGCCCCAAGGCACTTCTCTGCCCCCAGCATGAGCAAGTGTTACCCACCCCCACCCCGAGCCTGGGAGGTTTTCCAGGGCCCTGTGATGGGGACACAGGTGTGGAGGAGTGAAGCCTGGGGAGGAGAAGGGACTGCCAAGTTGGGAAGAGGCTATGATGAAAGCATCTGCTTCCCCTCCAGGAGCGGCTCCTGCTGTCTGTCCTTCCCCGTCACGTCGCCATGGAGATGAAAGCAGACATCAACGCCAAACAGGAGGATATGATGTTCCATAAGATTTACATCCAGAAACATGACAACGTGAGGTAGGGGCAAGGCTTGCGGGCGAGGGCAGGATGGGAAGACTGAATCCCATAGGAGATGGCATGTCCCTTCCCTTCACTTCAAGAGGACACTGCCCAACCGGGAGGTCTGGTGGCTTTGGAATGTGTGTTGTCTGGGGCACCCCAGCCCTGCCCCTCTAGGTTTGTTAAGTGAATTAGTACTGTGGGGAGGAGGTGAGGCTGTAGGAAGGAGGGAAAAGGAAAAAGCAATACCAGCAGCTTTTGGAAAAACTCCTAGCCTAACAAGGGAGGCAGAAAGTGCAGACTTGGGACCTCAGAGCCAGCATCATCATCTCAGTCTTCACCAGCATTCGGCAGCTCCGGCAGCCTCCATGCCATCTGAGCCAGTGTGTGCCAGGCACTGCACCAGGCGTTATCCACCTCATTACTAATCCTGTCCAGAGACTGACAACCCCGCTGGGTGGGGACCCTTACCAGCATCCGTTTTTTAGAGAAGGAGCTCAGAATGGCTTAGACCCTTGCCCGAGGTCACTTGGCAGGGAGTGATAGAGCAGGGCGCACCAAGGTCGCCCTTCCCCGCCGAAGCCCGTGCTCCTTTTACTGCCTGCTTGCTGCTTCCCTAGACAGAAGCGCTGACAGCAGGGACATGCAAACAGATGTAGATTAATAGAGTGCAAAATCTGCTTCTGCGTTCCATGGGGACATGAAGCGATACAGTGGCCTTCATCCAGCATGGCTTCCTGGAGAGCCCGCTAATCCTCCCATATGCCCAGAAAAGGAGCTGCTGTGTTTGCCTTTGGGCGGGTTCTTTCCTCCCTGCGTGAATTTTCCTAGGACCCATGAGTCCTTGAAGGTTGACGCAAAGACAGCCTTCTGGAGCTCTGAGCTGAGTTTTCAATAAAGGGGTTAAATAAAATAATTAAACTATTGTGCATGGATAAACACACAAACACAAACTACTATGTATTAATAGGTTCAGATGAGGCTGATGGTGGGATGGGGAGTAGGCATGCATTGTTCTGTGGAGTGGGCAGAACTGCCCGTTTCCCAATGTGCCCCAAGACTGCCAATCCTACCAGTGTGTCCTTCATCCATCTCCCAAAACAGGTCTGAAGCCTTTGGAAGAAAAAAGTACCTGCAGACAGTATTTGTTCTCAATTTTCAAAGTATCCCACCCCCTCTGATGCCCACCCACACTCCACCTTCAGGCAGGGAGATCATGGCCAGCAGCAGCCTTGGGCTCTCTGGCAAAAAGCCACCCTGGCTGAGTCTCCACTCTGAGGAGGTGTCCTTAGGGGCTGTGGGCTCAGGTGTGCTCCGTTCAACGTGACGGTGGGGTCCAGGCCTCAAGGTGGTGCTGATTTGAGGGTTTCTCTACTCATCTCTTCATACCCACCTCTGTCCTCAGGTGGTAGGGTAATCACTAACAACAGCTAATACCTGTCTAGAGTTTTCATTAACCCAAGCACTGTTCTAAGCAGTTTTGTATATTCACTTAATCCCCACAACAAATATAAGATGCTGGTACTATTATTATCTCCTTTTAACAAGTGAATAAATAGGCACAGAGATTAACTTGTCTAAGATCCATAACAGTTAAGTGAGGGAATTGCCTCCAGAAGTCTTTTTGATATCGAAGTTTCTACCTGGCCCAACTACTAGACAAATGTTTTTTATCCACCCAGCAGGAGGGGTTTGTATAATGGTTCTGTGAGAAGGAAGCTTGGGGAGCCCTCAGGAGGGAGGGTACTCAGAGAAGAGGAGGAGAGAGGTTTGGCCAGAAGAGAGGTTTTCCACCTGCCTGTGTGTGACTGAGGAGCCAGGGGGGCCTTTCCTGCCTGATGGCTGCCCCTCAAATGTGGCGGTCCCCACCTTAGGACAGGTAAAGAAACAGCCTTCTCTATCAGAACAAGTCCCAGAGACCCAAGGTTCAGGGGGTAAGGGGTAACCCACCAAGTGTTCCAACACATACAAACCCCTGAGCTCCTCTGGAATTTTCTCTCTTGGTCCTGTCTTCACCACCCCACTGGCCCCAGCATGGCTGTCTTCTAGGCAGAGCGTGGACAAAGGGTGGTTTTCTTGACTCCTCTTAGCACAGCAGAGCGTTCAACAGATTTACTAAACTGTAAAGTGGAACACAAAGGAAATCCAGAAAATTCTTTGCCCAGAAACAGTCTGGCATCCAGGGCACAAGGTCTCAGCCTGGCCTGGCTGGTGCAGCTATCACACCTGGCCACCTCTGCGTCTCTGCCTAGCACTTTGCCCCTCACTCTTCTGTCCTCCCTCACGGCGGGGCAGCGTCTCACTTCCCACTCGTCTATTGCTGGCTCTTGGGCCCCCAGCCCTCCAGCAAGGGGGTTCGGTCAGAGAGGTTGACACCTTCCTCAGGGACTGTCCCATGGAGTGGCCCACCCTCTGGGGAGCACCCATGCCCCCTCCACTCCCACAGAGGCTGTGACTCTGGGTCAATGCAGGCGTCTCAGAGTGGCAAGAGCATCCGCATGGCAAGAGTCAGAATCAGACCCCATTCACAGGGGGTGGTGTCTCTTCTAGAATGTACTCAGGATCAATGACAGCAATCAGGAAAGAGATGAAAGGAGAGAAAAGCTAAGAGGCCATCATTTTTACAGGGACGGACATAAGTCTGGCTCTGAAATTGCCGGGACCGGGTGTGGCTGGTACACATCAGAGGCCAGCCGCAAGCAATCATATGCAAATACCCCACTGGCCCCTTTCCCTGTTTCATCAGCCACTGCCCAGTGCAGCTCTTGAGGGAAACACATTGCTTGCTCTGTTTGGTCTCTGGTTTGGGGCTGAACTTTTCGCTTCGGTTAGGGGTTGAGTAGTAGGTGGAGGAATGACTTTATGGTGTAGGACTCCACGTTGGGGCTTGGCTTATGGTCCAGTGATTAGCCCTAGGGCTCAGACTAGGCTGCCCTTCATGTCATTCCAGCCCTGCTGTGACCAGGGCAAGTTATCAGCATTGAGCCATTCTGAACCTCAGTTTCCTCCTCTGTGTAGTAGGACAGAATGAGCCCCTACTTAACATGGCTGTTAAAGAGTAAATGAAATAATACGAGGAAAGCACTTGGCACACTCACGGGCACAGAACCAGTGTTCAGTAATTGGGAGCAGCTATTATTATTGTTACTGTTATTATTATGATTATGATCACACTCCTATCAACAAAGAATGGCCTGGGGATTCTGGAGCTGGAGTGGAAGGGTGATAAGTCACATTCATCAATTCTCTGTGGAGCTGTAATATTTAGAGAGGGCGATGACATGCTGTTCTCTCACCCCACCGAGAGCAAGGCCACAAGAATAAATAAATCAACTGTGCAGTGTGACGGTTTGGGCCTGGATCTAAGGGAGGGAAGAGACTAATGGGTGGCCGGAGAGTTTGGCCCTGGCAGGGAAGGGTGACAGATGGGCGCCCATCACTCTCCATGGCCTCATTCTCCCTTGGGCCTAAGGAGGATCCTTTTATCGCATCCAATTCCTGGGGTTCTGGGGAGGCCTGTTGGATGTGCTGGTCCTACAGATTGAGGCTGGTCAGAGGCCACAGAACCCTCAAGACCCCCGTGGAGTCCCCAGATGCCTCTCATGTCTGATGTGTGGTAACAGGTGGAGATATCTCTGCCACTCTTGCTGGAGAGGTCATTTGGGACAGGGCCATGGCTGGGTTCAGACCTGCGGCTTCAGAGCCCTCCTGCTGCAGCCACAGTGCCAGGGTCAGTGGAGGGCCATGCTGTCCCCACTTCTGGGACAAGGGCCTCCAGATCATGCCAGTAGAGGCTGCCTGTTCCTGGGAGCTCCTGGTGCTCTGCTTTGGGAGGAGGGAGATGGAGACTGGAGGAAGAGGCACCTAGAGGAGGTACCACTTGGGGAAGCAGAATAAGGGTGCTGATGCAGCCAGAACCAGGATGCATTCGGGTTACCTTTGCCAAGAGGTCACTGTTGTGGAGGAAGAAGAGCATCTGTGTTGAGCAGGCCAGTTCATAACCCCCTGCCCCTGAGGAGCTGTGGGGACGTGGGCAGGTCTCTGAGTCTCAGCCTCAGTTTCTTCATCTGTGACATGGGAATGGTGATGTCCACCCAACTCATCCATCCAGCAGAGGTTTCATCTCTATCTGCTCGCTGGGAACCATTGACTGTGCTCTCAGACACTCAGCTAGAGGCAGGAACCATGGTGGGAATTGAGGGGGACTCTGGCTCTGTCATCAGGAAGCTCCCCTTCTGTTTGGGAGGGCACACAAACAACAGAAACTAAACTGGAGACATATCGCATGGGGAGTGAAACTACTAAGCTGACACACGGACTTTGCCTTCTGGTGGAGTACAGTGCTAGACAACCCACCTCTCAGCCACTGGGGAGCAGCATCTGTAAGAGGGGGCCTGGGGCTTTGCAAGGGTGCTCGGAGGGTAGAGGAGGTGCAGGGTGTAAAGCCCCGGGCCCCAGAATGGGCTGCAGACTGTCTGCCCTGAAGAGGCACAGCAGGCTCCAATGTGTGGAAGAGGGTGTTAGCTCACTGGCTTGAATGAGAGCCTCATTCTCAGAGACCCAGGAGCCCTGTGGGGCTGGGGCTGGGGGTACGGGCAGAGGGCTGCTGACCCAGGGTGGGGGTGGGAGTGAGTAACACCCCCTCACTATGCAGTGGGGCTGTAGCAGGATCTGGGGAGGGCTACCCTTCCCTCAGCCCTCCCCACTCTCTTTCCTTCTTCCCCCATCTATCCCCAACCTCCCCCTTTTAAGGTTATCGTCTCCTCTCCCATCTTCTTCAAGGACTTGGCTGCATCCCAGGTCGCCCTGGCGTCTGGCTCCACTACGGCATGGTTCTGAATTGTAATGACCACGAGATCTGAGTCTGTGATGCTCAGATACCCGTGGGTGGACTGTATACCCTGTGGGCAGAGAGGGGAAATGCTTACCTCCCCACGTCCCTAGCCAGTGGACAGACAGAAGTGTGGTCTACAAACATACAGGTTTCCTGTCTCCAATCTGATATTAAGAAAAGTATCCTTTCTTGTAATGTGCATGCATGTGTGCTAAGTCACTTCACTCATGTCTGACGCTGCAACGCTATGGACTGTAGCCCACCAGTCTCCTTTGTTCATGGGATTCTTCAGGCAAGAATACTGGAGTGGGATGCCATGCCCTCCTCCAGGTGATCTTCCCAACCCAAGGATCAAACTCATGTCTCTTGCATCTCCTGCATTGGCAGACAGGCTCTTTACCACCAGTGCCACCTGGGAAGCCCTTTTCTTGTCATACTTCTATCAATTATAGATATAAGTGGTCTTTATATTATCATCTCATTCATGCCATATTTTTTGAGCTGCTACTATGTGCCAGGCATGACTCAGAGTAGATGGAAAAGACATCGTGTTGCCCCTTAGAGAATGTCGAGCCCTCACCAGTGAGGTAAGGCAGAGCCGAGTGCCATGGGTGGGTTGATGATCCAGCTGGCCCCACTAATGTTGAGTCTTTTCTTTTAATTAATCTATCAATTGATCAATTATTTTAGTTGTGGTAAAACATGCACAGTGTACGATTTACTGTTTTAACCATTTTAAGGGTACAGTTCAGTGGCAGCAAGTACATTCACACTGCTGTACAGCCATCAGCCCATGCATCTCCAGAAGTTCTTTCCTCTTGTAGAACTGAAACTCCATACTCATTAAATACTAACTCCCCACTCCTGCCCTTCCCCCAGCCGCTGGCGACCACCATTCCACTTTCTACGAATTCGTCTATTTCTAGGTACCACATTTAAATAGAATTATTGGTCCTTTTGTGTCTGGCTTATTTCACTTAATGTCTTTAAGGTTCATCCACGTGGTAGAGTATATCATGTTTTCCTTTGTTTTTTTAAGGCTGAATACCATCCCGCTGTCTGTATTTGTGTTTTTCTACGCATCCATTGGTGGACTCTCGGGTTGCCTCCACCTCTCGCTACTGTGAATAGTGCCGCTATGAACATGGCTGTACAAATATCTCCTTGAGTCCCTGCTTTCAATATTTTTGGGTATATACCTAGAAGTGAGATTTCTATTTCATGTGGTAATTCTATTTCTTTTTTAAAAATTGTGTGTATTTAATTTTGGCTATGCGGGGGTCTTTGTTGCTCTGTGGGCTTTCTCTAGTTGCGGTGCATGGGCTTCCCAGTGCAGTAGCTTCTCTTGTTGCAGAGCACAACCAGGGTACTTGGGCTCAGAAGTCATAGCGCACAGGCTTAGTCGCCTCATCGCATGTGTGTTCCTCCCAGACCAGGGATTGAACCTGTGTCCCCTGCACTGGCAGTCAAATTCTTAACCACTGGACCACCAGGGAAATCCCAGTAATTCTACTTCTAACTTTTTAAAGAACCCCATACTGTTTTCCATAGTGGATCATGATTTTACCTTTGCACCACCAACAGTGCACAAAGGTTCCAATTTCTTCACATCCTTGCCTGGGATTGGGTCTTGACAACAGACCTAAGTTTGTCCTGGGGCATAAAATGGGGATCAGTGGGGTGTGGAACCAGCACCTCTCTGCCTCTCAAAATGGGGGACCCTAGAGGAAACTGGAAGACAGAGAAGTCAGGGCACAGAGTCACTGACCAGTTAGACAGGTCAGGCTGCCTTTGAAACAACTGAAATCAGTTGTGCTTTGTGATTCTGATTCTAATAAGAATTCAGACACAAGAAGGCTGATTCTGGGCAGAGTGAGTCAAAGAGGACATCGTGAAGATGAAAGGGTTAGAACTAGGGCCTAAAAGAAGAATGTGATTTATTTTCCATCATTTAAAAATTAACATATTTATTATACATAGAACCTTTGTAGGAAAATTGGAAAATAAAAGCAACATGAGAAGTAAAGAGAAAGCACCCATCTTGTCACCACTCAGAGGTCCCGACCATGCTCGGTCTTGGTGCAGGGTCCCTCCCTTTAGGAAGCATCTCCCCAACTCTTCCCAGACTCTGGAAACCAGAAGACCTGCAGCTGCTGTGGGCTTCACTGTCTGGGGAGGGAGAAGGGCTTGGGGGGCAGAAACAAGAGCAAGGGACTGGCCGGTGGAACTGAGGTCTGCTCGAGACCCTGAGGTCGGCAGTGGGAATCCCAGGACATACGTTGACCCCAGTTCCCCTGGACCCAGTCCTAGTAGTCAGGCTTGTCTTAGGACCCACACTTGCTGAAGGCGGAGGTCCCATCTGTGGGAACAGAGAGGGCACGGCCATCCAGGGCAGCTTTTCCCCGTAGGTGGGTGTGTGCCGACACCCAGCGTGCTCAGCTCCTCTCCTTGGCCTTCCCCCTTTGCCCTCCCAGCCTGCGTAGTCAGATGATCCTCCAGCTGCTCCCTATTCTGAGGCGCCGCTTTAATCGTTCCCCATTGCCCCTCAGGAAATGCCCAGTTATCTGGTGCCCATTCTCAACCACTTGTTGATAAGACCACACTTGATTATGCTGCTCACCTAGGGCCTGGGGGTGGCCCATCACCCTCTCCCTTATCTTACAAGCGACAACATGGAGCTGGGTGGCTCTCTGGGTTACAGGGCTTAGAGCAAAGAGAGAGGTGCTGAGGGGGCCTCCCTCTCCATCCACAAGAGACCCCTGGCCTGTGGCTGGACCTCCCCAGGCTGCACACTCAGGGCCTCCAGGGCACTTTCTGCCCTGCTTCAGAACCTTCTGCTCCCACTGGGCCTACTACCGCAGGAGTTGGGCTAAGACCTGGCTGTGCTCCCTTCCCAGCCCCCACCCCATGACCTCTGTTTCCCCCGGCCCCCCCCCCCCCCCCCCCCGCTCCTCCTGGACCCACCTGGACAGATGGTTTGCCTCTTGGCATTTCTCAAGTTCCCTCTCTGTGCCAGATGGGGAACGCTGGAGCTCAGAGGGGTGGGCCCTCCTGCTGCCGCCTGCCCAGACACCCCCCTCCCCCCTCCTCCCCATTCCTGGCTGCTCAGAAATGCTGTGGGATGCGGTTTCGGTTTCGGCACAGGAATAGGATCAGATGCCGGCAGCTCCATCAGGTCCTAGGGCCTGCTGGCAGCAAGAGGGAACAACAGAGAGGAAATGCACTTAACCAAAAATGCGCATGGTAAGGCTGAGAGGAAGGGCCTGTTGCCATATTTGGGATGAAAGGCCTGCCGGCTCTTGCCTCTGGAGTAGAAGGCAGGCTACCTGAGTGATGGATGGCATGCAATTAGGGAGGAGCGCACAGCCAGGGTAGGCCTACCCAGCTTCTGCGCGTCCCGGCCACCAGGGCCTGGTTGTTGCTAAGACAAGCTCTCAAGTGGGAGCTAATCGATGAATTAGTACCTTAGTGCAAGTCTGGGCCCCGTGCTGTTGTAAAAGGGCCTTCGGAATCACTAAGGAGTAGATCGGGAAATCTAGGCTAGCAGAACAGACAGCCTGCCATTGGGTAAACCTCATAAACCAGAGGAGTCTCCAAAAGTGACAGACACTAAGCAGATTCACCCCTCCCCCATCCCAAGGCAGTGGAGGAGTGTGACTTCGCCTCTGACAGGAGGAGGGGGATCATGGGGTGGGGGGTAGCATTTCCATCTACGTGGAGGACAGGCTGCAGGGCTTGGACTTGGGACCATTCCAAGCTTCTGTGCCCGTTACAAGTCTTGCTTTGAGCTACCTCCTGCCGGCTGCTGGTCACTGTCACACCGTGAGAAGGAAAGGAGCAAGTAACTGCCCCTTCCTGATTTCTCAGCAGCTGTTGAAAGACCTTCTTTTATGGAAGAGTAGATCCCAGCCGGCTGGAGGGAGGGTCAGACTTCCCAAGGCCCCATCCCCATGGATGTTGTTTCTGACTTCCCCTAGCATAGACCAGGAAGCTGCCTGGCCTCCTCTGTAACTATGCCACCATTTATTCTATGAACACTGCTGAGTGTCTGTGGGGTGACAGGCCGAGGGTTCCCCAGGCTCGTGTCTCAGATGACGTGTCTCAGACCCCAGCAGGCTCAGTGTGATAGAAGGACAAGTTACTGGAGTTACTGATCCTGCTTCTTCCTTGCTTTAAACTGTGACTAATCTGTTCTATTCAACCAATATATGTTAGACACTTTGTAGGTTGAATTGTGTCCTCCTAAAAGATGGTGGCTCAAATGGTAAAGAATCTGTGGGCAAATGCAGGAAACCCAAGTTCAGTCCCTGGATTGGGAAGATCCCCTGGAGAAGGGAGTGTCTACCCACTCCAGTATTTTTGACTGGAGGATCCCATGAACAGAGGAGCCTGGTGGTCACAGGGTTTTGGACCGTGGGGTCACAAAGAGTCAGACACGACTAATTGACTAACACTAAAAGATGCATAGTCCTGACCTGTGAACGTGAACGGAGTTGGAAATAGGGTCTTTGCAGTGAAGTCAAGTTAAGATGTGGAGAAGGCAATGGCAACCCACTCCAGTGTTCTTGCCTAGAGAATTCCGTGGGCAGAGGAGCCTGGAGGGCTGCTGTCCATGCGGATGCACAGAGTCGGACACAACTGAAGCAACGTAGCACGCATGCGTGCACTGGAGAAGGCAATGGCAACCCACTCCAGTGTTCTTGCCTGGAGAATCCCAGGGACGGCGGAGCCTGGTGGGCTGCCGTCTGTGGGGTTGCACAGAGTCGGATACGACTGAAGCGACTTAGTAGCAGCAGCAGCAAATTAAGATGAGGGCATGCTGGAGGGGGTGGGCCCCTGATCCAATATATGTGGTGCCCTTATAAGAAGGGGAAAATGTCACGCAGACACAGATACACATGGAGAATGCCTTCTGTGGGGAGAGACAGAGACTGGAGCGACACAGTTGCAAGCCAAGGGGTACAAGGATTGACAGCCACTCCTGAAAGGTAGAGAGGCGAGGAAGTATTCCATCCAGAGTCTCAGAGAGAACATGGCTCTGCCGACACCTTGACTTCAGACTTCTCACCTTTAGACTTCTAGCCTCCTGCCTGCTGGACAGAACTGAGAAAATAAATGTCTGTTGTCTTAAACCACCCAGCTTGTTGTTCTTTGTTATAGCAGCCCTAGGAAGCTAACACTGGCACCTACCATGTGCTGGGTATTGTGCTGGCTGTGTGAGAGCATGGAACTGGGATGGACAGAGCAGAGGCCAAGGTGGATGTGACCTGTCCTCACTCACACAGTCATCCAAATTTCACTGAGCAGTTCCTCTGTCTGCCAGACGTTGTCCTAGGGGCCAGGATGTGACATTGAATGAAATAGACCAAATCTCCTCTTTCAAAGGCTTTACATTCTAGTGGAGAGAAACAGACAGGAGCATGATAATAAATAACAACAGCAAGAATAGCTAATAGATTAAGTGGTAAAAATGCAATGGAGACAAATACAGAAGGGAAGGGAGATAGACATATGGGAGGGGTTGCAGATTTAAGCAGGGTGGTGGAAGCCTTGAGAAGGTGTCATTTAAACTGGTACAGTGGTTCTTAACCCTGGCTACATATAGAATCACCAGGGAAGATTGCAATCAAACAGAACAGAAACAATAGCAGAGCCCTGTCCCAGACCGATGAAGTCAGAGTCTCTTGGGGTGCAGTGTGACCTCTCCATAGAAAAGCTCCCAGGGGATTCTGAGGACACCAGGTCTGAGAACCACTGATTTAGCGAATGAGAGCTGCCGTGGAGAAAGGAGTTCTGCGATGCCCAACCAGGTGCCTGTGGAGAAGGAGACTGGTGGCAGGCCTGCCCATATCCATATGTGGCAGGCAGAGGCCCTCCTGGCCCGATGGCTGGGAGGGCTCAGGCAGCTTTGGGCTGAGGATGCAGTGAAGTGAGACCCCCGAGCCCTGGTCCACACACGTCTGCCTCGTGCTTGTCCTCCTCCCCTCTTCTGAGCCTGGTGCTGTGGGTTACCCTGCCCAGCAGCAATCCTGCCTCTACCAGGCTGTTGTTCAGCTGCTCAGTCATGTCTGACTCTGTGACCCCATGGACAGCAGCACAGCAGACTTCCCTATCCTTCACCATCTCCCGGAGCTTGCTCAAACTCATGTCCATCGAGTCCATGATGCCATCCAACCATCTCATCCTCTGTCATCCCCTTCTCCTCCTGGCTTCAGTCTTTCCCAGGATCAGGGTCTTTTCCAATTAATTGGCTCTTTGCATCAGGTGGCCAAAGTATTGGAGCTTCAGCTTCAGCATCAGTCCTTCCATTGAATATTCAGGGTTGATTTCCTTTAGTATTGACTGGTTTGATTTCCTTGCTGTCCAAGGGACTCTCAAGAGTCTTCTCCAGCATCACAATTCGAAATAATCAGATCTTCAACACTCAGCCTTTGTAATGGTCCAGCTCTCACATCTGTACATGAATACTGGAAAAACCACAGCTTTGACTATATGGACCTTTGTTGGCAAAGTGATGTCTCTGCTTTTTAATACACTGTCTAGGTTGGTCATAGCCTTTTTTCCTAGGAGAAAAGCTCAGTTGGGAATTACTTTTCCTTCCCACCATGGCAGAGACTAATCAACCCCCAAAGCCAGGCTTCTGCTGTGTAGCCTGGGATCCAGTGTGGAACAGCCGGTGGTCCTGGTGTCTGCCAGCTTTGCAGTCAAAACACTGATGCTTATAAAGGTGTTCCTTGACCAAGCAGTTGATCTTGACTCCAACTTCCCCTGGCTTTGATTTCTTGAGAGTTAAAGAATTTGCAGAACAGCTATATAATGGTTCTTTCACATAGACTGGGAGAGACCTTTCCCCTTTCCTGGTTGGGGTGGGACTACCTGAGAGACAGAGCCAGGGAGGTGGCCGGTGGGCGGGATGGTGGTCAGCACTTACTTAAGCAGCCGGGATCATCATCAGTGTGGATTTCCAGGCGCCAGGCATCAGAGCTTCATGGTGGCTCAGGCTCCCTTTCATCCTCTGAGTCCCTGCCCTGTGGCTGCCCCTCTGGAGTGGCTGGACTGATTCCTGAGTCCTGTGGGCTCACCCACGGTCTCTCCACTCCTCTCCCTCCTTACCTTCTCTTCCTTCCCCTTCATTTGTCTCCTCTCGCACCAGCTCCCCCAGGTCTCCCACCCTCTTGGCCTTTCCTTCTGAACTTGTCTGCTGGTCTCCACTGGAATCAGAGTGGCTGGTGGAGCTGGGAAGCTGGAAAACAGCACTGAGGTCCAGCCCAGGGGCTGCCTTCTCACACTTTTCTTGTACTTGCCTGGCCCAAGCCCCAGGGGGTGCTCCCACTTCCTGTCATGTAAGCTGGTGCCCATCTCCCCTTGAGATGGAGTCCTGTACTTGCCCACCTGTGGCAGCCCACATCCACCCCTCCACCTCCCTCCGCCTCATACACAATGCCAGAGCAGAGCATTATGCTTTTACTCACTTAAGGTGACTGGGGGGTCAGTAGACAGTGTAACATTTGTTGGCTTAGCACCTGGACTGTGGAGCCAGGTCGTCTGTGTGGCCTTGGGCGGCTGACTTGACCTCCCTGTCCTTTAGTTTTTTTACTTATAACAGGATTCCTACCTCATGGGGTGGCTATGAAGCTTAAATGAGCTAATACACGTAAAAGGGTTAGTACAGTGCCCAACTATTTTAAGACATGTGTTATTATCCAGGTTTGATGAGGCTTACAGGTCAGGACACAGCTGCCATTGACAAGAGAGTTTGTTACTCACAGGTCCCGAGAAGAGAGGGTGCACTATGCCTGTGTGTGGGGGGGCACTCAGGGATACACGGGGGTCTGTCAGGAGGTAGAGTGAGGAGAAATGTGGGCAAAACCTCTGTTGTGGTTTCTGCAGGAATGAACAGGAAAGGGAGAGGCAGCAGGCTTCCGATTACCTAGTTTTATAATAATGTCAGTGGGCTCTGGTGCACAGGACTGTCCCACGTCACCTGGCATCTGTCCCTGGGGTGATGAGGGCAGGGGAGTGATGGCCCAGGTGTGAGGACCTGAGTGGGGTTGGGAGGCTCTGGACTCTCAGGCAAGTGGTTAACCATCTCTAGCACCTGGCTGGCCTGGGAGGGGCAGGCTCCCCAGATGTCAGACAGCAGAATGAAAAGACATGCTCCATGCACAAACACACAGTATCCAAATAAAATGACAAGACATGTTTAATTCTACATTCTGCTGTGAAGTGAGACTGTCAGTCTGGAGTCTCGAGAGCTGCGTGGATCAGAGAAAAGAGCCCAGGCCGTGGGGAGGAGCCCCCACGCTGCCGTCCACAGCTCCTCTCGAGGGTCCACCCCCTTGCCCTGGGACGGGACATCGGGACCGCCTTCGGTGCTGCCTAGAGGGCCCCAGCCCCCGTGCGCGGCCACCAGGAACAGCTCAGCTCACAAAAGCTACTACACTTCTGCGTCCATTTTAAGAAAAACCTCTCAGAGCCCTTACACGTTCTGGCCCCGGGGCCTCACCTCTGAGAGTCTGTTTTGAAAGAAAAGGAAGACATGTTGAATCTCAGGAACGGATGGAAGATCACACCACAATACTCGGGGGCCGGGGGGCGCAGCCGGGGGACCCAGGGGTGAGACCGAGGAGCTGGTGGGACAAGGTGGGGGGCTTCCCTAGGTGCTCCCTGGCTGCGTCTTCCTCTCCCTCCTCCCTCAGCCTCTTTGTTCTGTCTCTGCTAGAGCAGGGATCCCCAACCTCCGGGCTGAGGACCAGCACCTCCTGTCACATCAGCAGCAGTATTTGACTAGAAATGCAGTGCGCAATAAATGCAATGTGCTTGAATCATCCCGAAACCATCCCACTCCTCCAGTCTGTGGAAAAGTTGTCTTCCGTGAAATCGGTCCCTGGTGCCAAAAAGACTGGGGACCCCCATGCTAGAGGACTCCCTCGGGGTGGAGGGCCTGGGCTGGGATTCCCTCGTGTACGGGGTTGGGAAGTGAGATGTCCCTGCGGCTGCCATTAGGGCCTGTCTGTTCTTCCAGACAAGAAGAACCAAAGACGCCTCTCCTGGACCCAGCTACCTTGAGGAATCAGATGGGGGGCCCCGGCCCGGTTGGTGTGGCCTCAGGCAGAGGCACGCGTTCCCAGGCCTCTGCCTCCCCTTCCCTCCTGGGCGGGGGTGAGGGTGCAGGGAGATACAGAGAGAAGGGCTGAGCCGGCGTTTCCCTGCCAGCTGGGAAGGACACCAGTGTCAGCTGTCTCTCCGTCCCCGCCCCAGCAGCCATGTGGAGCTCCCAGGACTCTTGCCAGCCAGCGGTCCTCCTAAAGCAGAGGATGGCCCGGGCTGTGTCCCCCCCGACCTTCCTCCCTCACAGGGGCCTTCCCCCCTGTCTCCCCAGCATCCTGTTTGCTGACATCGAGGGTTTCACCAGCCTGGCATCCCAGTGCACTGCCCAGGAGCTGGTCATGACCCTTAACGAGCTCTTCGCCCGCTTCGACAAGCTGGCTGCGGTGAGTCCCCCCCATCCCCCTGCGCCCGCCACTGCCCTGGGGCCCCTGTGTGCCTGAGCCAGGGCTGGAAGGGTGGCCTGATCCGGGCTGCCTGGGGTAGGGTGCTGCGGGGCAGCCGCTGGAACTGGTGAGCAGGGCTGCACAGGCTATGGCTGCGTGTTCTCATGCCCTCGTCCACCCCAACCACACACTCAGAGGCACCCTCACGGTGTCACCAGCCACAAGGGAACGGGCCTGCCATCAGCAGACAGGAGGTGAAGTCTGCAGGGAACATGGCCCAGACCCCTGAATTTGTGGAATTTGTGTTTGGGGGAGCAAATTTGGTGCCACACGGTCACTTTCCTGATGAAGGTAGCCAGAGTGATAAAAAAAGAGAGAGAGTCTGAATCTCTACTGGCCTGCAAACAGCTGTGTGTCTCCCCTGGGACTTCCAGAAAGAGGACTCCTCCACGTTGGGACAGATTGGAAGTGCCCTCCCACCCCCCGCCTGGACATGGAGTGCGAAGGATACATTGGTTTACTAGTCCCTGTCTATACTCTGTCATCCTTCCCCAGCCTTTGTGGCTTTGAGTCACACTCTGTGCCTTTGGAGAGTCCTGTATCGGGGACACTCACTGCAGTGTCCACCAGCATGTGGACATGTCCCTGGGCAGTCACAGGATGCCAGGCCAGATCACAGATGAGAGCCGGTGCCAGAGTCTCTGAGGGCATTGATGGGGGGGGCCTCACACCTCACTGATTTTATCACCGAATGTGGGCAAGGTGAACGGCAACATGCTCGGCCCTTGGGCATAGGAAGGGCCTTAAAGGAGAGTCCAGAGCACACAGATACCTGGGTTCCAGCGTCCCAGCTTCATGAAATAACTTCTGGGATGCAGGTTTGGACGGCTCTGAATTGGTGATTAAGGACAGTCCATCTCAATCCCAATGACTCATCACTTGCAGCCTGCGGGGTGACCCTGCATCTGGCAAGGGGCTTCTGCTCGCTCATGGCGGTCTTAGCACACATGTGCTCATGGGCTTAGCAAAACTCCCTTGGATAAAAAATTCCAGGCTGAGGGTCAGGTGAGATTTAGCTCAATCTTGTTTCTGCTTCAGTCTTTCATAAAAGGAGAGTCACAAAACTGTTAGTAGAACCTTCGGCCAGGAGTCGGAGCGTGCCCCAGGGCTGGAGGGGGTGGGGCCATTGCTCTCAGCTTGGGGCCTCTCACACGATGAGTCTGCCACCTTTGCTGCCACACTGAGCCAGTTGCACTCTCCCTTGGCCTCAGCCGTGGCCATAACAGTGAGTTCCTGAGCCTGGGGTGGCTGGAATGCTTTTCCAGGGCTGTTCGGCCTGTCCTCTGTCCCCCACGGCTCCCGATAAGCCTGTCCCAGTGCTGGGGCCTCACCTCGTGCCAGCACTGGGTCTGTGCTCGCTGCCCTAAAAGGCAAGTTATTCCAGGCACAGGGTGAATCTGTTTGCTTCCTGTTTCTTTCCCTCCCACTTCTCTTTCCTGCTATTTTTAATTTTTAAAATTAATTTGCTTTCCAGGAGAATCACTGTTTACGTATTAAGATCCTGGGAGATTGTTATTACTGTGTCTCAGGGCTGCCTGAAGCCAGGGCTGACCACGCCCACTGCTGCGTGGAGATGGGCATGGACATGATCGAGGCCATCTCGTAAGTGCCCGTCTCCAGGGTGACTGCCCACCTGTAAGGACATCTCCAGGGGACTGCCCATCCGCTGTCCCACAGCCCGAGTAACTGACTCACGTTGAACTGGTGGATGCGGGGAAACAGTGGGGCAAAGCCACGTCCCAAGGCCCCTGGCCACCCTGGAGGGTTGATCCACACCTGCAGGCCTTGGGTCTTCTCCTGGGCTGATGTAGCAGCCTAGGAGGCTCTGCACACAGGGACCTGTCCTGGGAGAAGGGAGGGCTTTGCAGACCCAGGGCGGCAGGAGGTGTGGAGTCACCCCTCCAGGAGAGGGGGACTGGCTGGCAGTCGCACTGTGCCCTGTGCTGTGTGAGGGCCTACCACTCTAGACCCTATGTCTTCTCAGAGCCACCCAGCCAAGGGTAGAAGTCACCAGTCCCATTTCTTCCCAGATGAGAAAGTTTGGGTTCATAGGGGCTAAATAGCTCTCCAGGGTTATACTGCTAGGCAGGTGGATGCAGACACAAATTTCCCATTTAAGAAGATCCATCCTTCCTGGGAGCAATACCAAACAGGATCTTTGGGCCAATTCTTGATCACTGCTGACCACAGAAGAAGCCCCAGTCATTAAACAACATGGACAATCCAAGCTTACAGTCAGTCAAGGGAGAGGATCAGAGATTGCATCCAGGATGGGATTAATAATTGTGAGCTTTAGAAGTAGCCTAGGTGGGGCAAAAGAAAAGCCACAGTGGACAAGATCAGAGGTCAGAGTAGCTGGTCCAGAAGGTGGCTGGCTGGGTCCATCCCGTTTGGCTCAGTTCCTTTCTGCGGTGTTTTCCGAGTGCCCCTGCATGCCTGGGCTAAACACAGGGCCGGAAGCATGGAGTCTGTTGAGGGAGAGAGACCAGGACTCCCGCTGCTCTGATACCAGGCATGCCCAGTGGACACCATCAGGTAAGAGAGGCAAACTGCAGCGGAGGGCCCAGGAGAGGGCAGTTGATTCCACCTGGAGGACCAAGGGAGGCTTCATAAAGGAAGTGGCCTTGGAATTATGCCAAAAAGGCAGAATGAGAGACATTAACCTAAACAAGTGTCCAGAGGTCTTGTGGACGGAAGACACAGCTCCAGCAAAGGCATTGGCCGAGCTGATCCTGGGGTGAGAGACATGCTGGGTGACCTAAGTATTCCCCGTGGTGGGTGTCAGCCTCTTGGTGGTAGGATGAGGCAAGAGCTGGAGTCCGCACGGTGGTCCTGCCCCCCAGGCCAAGTCAGACGGCCCGCCCCATGGCTGGCTGAGTGGGCCCATACTCAGAGAGTCAGGGAGGGTCCATGCCCCTAGAAAGTGCAAAGGTGAGCCTCCCCCCAGAGCAGCGGCTCCCTCTCCTGTGCCCAGACACACACCCAGAGCTGCAGAGCTTCCGTCCAACTCCCCCTCCTACAGGCGGCCCACCCATCTATCTGCTGGGGACCCCCGGGTACGTGCATGGTGCATGCGGTGGGGTTGGAACTGCCTTCTAGCATGTGGAGACCCCTGGCCCCTGCATCTGCCCCAGCTCCCTTTCTTTCCTGGGCAGGGTCTGTCTTCCTCCTCTTTCTCCATCATCCTGCTAATGTTGGAGAAGCAGCAATGTGGATAAATCTGACAATTATCTGAATGGAGTTTGGAGTGACTGTAACTCTCCTGTTGACTGAAGTCGGCACTAACGTGCGCTTGCATTTTCAGAACACGGCTTAGTTGATGACTGAGGGGGCAGCGGAGGGTGGCGCTGACTCAGGTGGGGAGAAGCGGTGGGGCCTGGATTCTAGTGTGAGGTGCTGCGCCACCTTGTGGGTAAGATGGGAAACAGCGCTCTCACAGTTTATAGCCACTGAGCACCAAGGGCTCAGCCCTTGCCCTTCAGGTTGACCAATTTCAGCCGCTGGATTTGAGCTGGCCCAGAGAGAAATGACTCTTTGACCCCCATGCCTTCCAGCCACCCCCACTCTCTGCGCCTGGCCCGGACCCCTTCCCAGCCTTACCCCCGCTCCATCCCCAGGCTGGTCCGGGAGGTGACAGGTGTGAACGTGAACATGCGTGTGGGAATTCACAGCGGGAGAGTGCACTGCGGTGTCCTCGGCCTCAGGAAGTGGCAGTTCGATGTCTGGTCCAACGACGTCACGCTGGCCAACCACATGGAGGCTGGAGGCAAGGCGGGGTGAGTGAGTGTCGGCAGCTTCCTGCCTGGCCCACCCAGGTGGCTCCTGTGGGAGGGGGCCAGGATGGGCATGTCCGGGTAACTGTGGCCCTGGGGGTGGCAGAATTTAAGCGGGATTCTTCTAGTAGCGGAGCACTGACACCACACACGGCAGTTTGTAGGGAGCATGGTCCCAAACCTTCCCCTAGTGTTCATCCAGAAAATATTTACACAGAACCTGGTGGCCTGTTTTGAGATGCAGGAGGTAGGGTAGACTTCTAGATGGGGGAGGAACCCTGGGTAATTTGGGGGATGGCCAGGACATACGGAGGTGGAAGCTGAGCTAGCCCGGCAGAAGGGGCAGGATGGGGACAGGTGAGGAAGGCAGGGTTGGGGCAGGTGCTAGGCTGAGGACAGGCATAGGCAGAGGGAACCGCAGTACTTACAAGGGATGGAAGTAGAGCAGATGGCCTTTTAGGAACCGGTGGGAGAAACAGTGCGTCTGTGCAGAGGACATTCATGCCAGGCTGGAGAATTTGGACACAGTCCAGTAGTCAGCAAGAGCCACCGCTGGCTTCTGCGGGTTTGTGAGACTGGAGGCCGTGTTCTCCTGGCAGGCTGACGTGTCACTTTATTGTGATAACATGACGCCGATGTGCTATGGTGTGGTCTCGTCGGAGGTGAGCTGGGGCGGGGCCCACCGAGCCATCCTGATGACTTGGAGGGGTACGGTCCCTTGAGGGACCCAGGTAGGGGTGAGCCTTTGAGCCGGAGCTCCGGGATTTGAATGGTGACTCAGTCAGTGGCAGTTTGGTTCCGCACAGGAGCGGGTGTTCTAGATTCACATCTACTGCCCTCCTCTCCCCGCTTGCCTCCCCACTCTAGACGCATCCACATCACCAAGGCCACACTCAACTACCTGAACGGGGACTACGAGGTGGAGCCAGGCTGTGGGGGCGAGCGCAACGCCTACCTCAAGGAGCACAGTATCGAGACCTTTCTCATCCTGCGCTGCACCCAGAAGCGGGTCCGGGGGCCAAGGGCTGGCGTGGGGTTGGGCGTGGGCAGGGGCCTGCGGTGGGGCGGGGGGGACGATGGAAGAGCTTCATTCCTTGTGGGAGGAATGTTTCTTGGCTTGCGGCTTCCTTCTCCTCTTACTCTTTCCTTGAGTCAATTCCTGATGCAGTCAAGGTTCCTGCATTTCCAGAAGGACATGAGAGCCACAGAGGCTTAGCAAAAGCTGATGGCAAACAGAAAATGTTTTCATTTTACTTCTGTTGCAAAAGTGCAACAGACCTCAGATCAGTTAGTAACAATGTAACAGAAGGCCATGAGATGGACATGAGGCATCGGGTATACAGTGTCCTTTATTTCCATCTCGTTCCTTGTCTATTGCCTAACTAGGTTGATCTTGCTCCCTCTCCGCCTGTACTTATATATCTCTGTTTCTTCATACTCTACCCTTCCCCCTCTCTCACTTTCTAGTCTTTCTTCTTCATTCATCTCAGCCCACACTTGCCAAAATATAAAACAGAATTATTAGCAGACTTCAGCGTTCTATTTTTAGTAGTGTCATGTTCCATGTTCTTAATTTTTAAAGCAAATGAGAGCATTTTCTATTTTACCCACTTTATATTTCTCCCTAGATTGAAATGTCTTTTACTTGTAAATCTTCCAATTGAATTTATCTGTTGGTCAGAGCCCTTTGATAGAAAAAACTTCCCTGTTTCTTTCCTAAGGAGTTAGACTAAAGAAAATTAAGCTGTGAGAAAATTTCAGCAAAAGTCTTGGAGATAGTGAAAGTAGATATTTCAAAGTGGGCAAGATTGTTTGAGGCAGGCGCCCACCCTGGGAGGGATATCAGAGGGGTACCCCACCCACTCTGGGCAGCCCAGCACATGGATCCTGGCTTCAGGTAGCAGGGTGTGGGGGGTGTTGAGGAGGGTCCCTGAGGGAGCTGTGTCAGGCCTGCCAAGATACCTGGGAGAAGGATGGGAGAGTTTAGGTTCTTTGGGGAAAGTGCCTTGTGGCTTAACTGACTCATTTTAAAGCATTTGCTTGTTGTTTGACTGGAGTATAAATGAACTAAAATCCTCCCAGGCCCTCCTCCCACACCCTTCCTCTTGGCTGTGCCCACAGGCCTCCTTGTCCTGCCCCACCCAGGTTAAAGGCTTACGCTCTGCCCTGGGTTCTCTGGGTCTTGGTACTTCTAGCTTGACAAGGGGTCCAGAAAAGATGAAATGGGACAACCCCCAGCCGTAGCCCCTACCCAGAGCCCTGTCTGCTGAAGCAGGCTGTATCTCCCCTCTGCCTCCCTGATCTGAGCAGCTGCCTTCCCAGACTCAGGGATGGAGAAAAGGTGAAGGCCAAGGACCTTGTTCCTCCCAGGACCTCCCAGCCCTCCACCTCGAGCTCATTTGGATGAATGGACAGATAGATTGTGGTTGGCACAGGAAGAGCTAGCTGAGGCCCCGTCTGTGTCTTTGTACAATGCATGTCAGCCCTAGAACCTCACGTTCTAATGACCCAAACCTCCTGAAGCTGCCTTTGAGCAGGAGGACCTGTTCTACTGTTCATTGTGCTATAACAAGCCTGTTTTGGGGTAGAAATTGGAATCTTGGGTTTCCTCTCCCTCCATCACCCCCCAGGCACTTTCAGACCCAAGCTCTAACATTCTGTGCCAATGAGAGGTGTTCCCACGCCCCATGGCTTCCCAACAAGAGCAACCTCATCATCACCCTATCCTGCTGCTCCCGCCTGAGCTCACAGCCCCAGCCAGGGCTGGTCTGGGCAGTTTGGAGGGATGCTTTCTTGGGTGCACTTGGGGCCCCAGGCCGTGCAGAGAAGGAAGAGGCTGCTGTGGTAATTCCTACCTGGCCAGGCACTGGGAGGAATGAAAGACTCCTTGCGTGGGCTCACCCGATGGGCCCTGTCCACGGGCTGATGCCTTCCTGTTGCTCTCCCAGAAAGAAGAGAAGGCCATGATTGCCAAGATGAATCGTCAGAGAACCAACTCCATCGGGCACAACCCGCCTCACTGGGGGGCCGAGCGCCCCTTCTACAACCACCTAGGTGGCAACCAGGTGTCCAAGGAGATGAAGCGGATGGTGAGTGGCTGCTGGAGCAGTGTGTGGGCCATACTCTCCAGGGCTGGGGCCCCCTGTGGGTGAGGGGACTGGGTCAGGCCCCTCGTGTGGCCAAGGGAGCCTGGGGAGCCACAGGAGGAAATGTGGGAAAGGAGTTCACCCTGGCTTGGAACCAGGAGCCAGAGCACCTAACTTCCAGCACAGGGCTTTCTCCGTGGGCCCCACCATCTCTTGGCATGCTGGATTTGACTTTGGAGCGGAGTGGCAATGCCCCTTCCCCCCTCCCCCTTGGCAGAGCTTGCTGGTACAGGCTGGACTCAGGGTCCCATAGAGCCTCCAGGGGTCTCTTGGAACTATCTGAGGAACCCTGGGGAGTTAGGTGGGCACCAGCTTTTCAGACACCTTCCAGCATCTGGTACATTTCCCAGACAGCTGAAACATATCCTCTGGCTCAGTCACCCAGAAAAAATCCCAGTGGTTTTTGGCAGGTGTCAGGAGATGGTCTTTTTGCCCTCAGGGCTGAGAAACACCGGCTAATTCCAGTCTCCCTGTGAGACCATGCGGACTGAGTGTGGGCTGAGCGAGCTGAGGCTGTGGTAGGGCGCTGCCTCCATCTCGAGGGGCCCTGTCTGCCTCGGGGGGCAGACACCCTCAGCCGCCCCTGCACATGCCAGGGACAGCTAATTCGGGGTGTGCTGCCAGGGTTCTATCAGTGAGGCTAGAAGGAAGACATGAGTGGCGGGGGAGAGAAGAGGGAGAGGGGGGATAGGAAGTTGGTTTCAGCAGCAGTGTTTTCTTTCTTTTTTCCTGAGAGCTTAGCTTCTACGTCTAAACACACTCCTCAGCTCAAGGGCAGCCTGATTGCCAGGCAGGAGTTGCCCACCCAGAGAGAGCAATAGGGGTGTGTGTGTGTGTGTGTGTGTGTGTGTGTGTGTGTGTGTGCGCGCGTGCACTTAGTTCCCACAGATTCTGATAAAGGAATGGGTGGCATGCCGCCCACACTAGGATCCCCGCGTTGGGATCTGTGGCTCAGACTGGGTTTAAGTTGCATCTGCAGTGACTAGAAACTCTAAGAGTCCAGCTGAGTCAGCAGACAGATCCAGGGGTCTGAGGGAGAGGACAGTCTGGGGACCAGTCATTCTACTCCTTGCCAGCTAGCCAGGAGCAGATGACAAACTTTTAACGAAAATGCACCAAAGTAAAAAAGTGAGTTGAGTCAGGACCACCATTTTAACTTTTGACAGTAAAGAGGCAACTTGCAGGACACCAAGATTATGATATAAGGCGCAGAGTGGAAGAAGGCTGGCCTCTAGCCTTGAACTTGGACCTGGGCAGTGCCGCCCAGGGCTCCAGGCACCACTCTGGCTTCCTCCAGGCCCTTCTGCAAAGCATTTGCCGGACCTTCTCTCTTCTCAACCCAGTTCTTTAGCCATCCTCTGCAGACTCTATACCGTGTGTCCAAGATAGCCAAGAGGTGAAAGAGAGGATGAGAGGAGACGGGGAAGCCTGAGAACAGGATGCAAAAGGGGAAGCTCTCATGCAGGTGGGAGGAAAGAGAAGCACAGGGGCGCAGGAAGACTGGAGGGAGAGGACAAGAGGGTAAGGGGGAGATGGAGAGATGCGGGAGAACTGAGAAGAAAGTGATGGGGCGGGACAGAGGCGAGGAGGGAGAACCACCAGCAGGAAGGGTGCCTGCTGTCCGTTCTCTGTTTAAAATCTTTGAAAAGTTTTTTTCTCTAGTGATGTTTGGTAGCTGCTGCTGCTGCTAGTCGCTTCAGTCGTGTCTGACTCTGTGCGACCCCATAGACGGCAGCCCACCAGGCTCCCCTGTCCCTGGGATTCTCCAGGCAAGAACACTGAAGTGGGTTGCCATTTCCTTCTCCAATGCATGAAAGTGAAAAGTGAACGTGAAGTCGCTCAGTTGTGTCTGACTCTTTGCGACCCCATGGACTGCAGCCTACCAGGCTCCTCCGTCCATGGGATTTTCCAGGCAAGAGACTCTTCAGTTATTTCAGAGTCTCAGAGGAGCCAGTCTGGACTATAAGCACCTATTTGGCAGACACATTAATCATTGTTAGGACAAGAAGCCTTGGAAGAATTAGCAGAAGGGTTGTAATTGGGAAACAGTCTCAGGGGAGACTGGCTGCCGGAAAGGTTCCTCGTGGTGTTAATTGCTTTGCCCAGAGGGAAGGAAATGGAAAGTGAGCAGAAGAAAAGTGTTGAGGACACCCCTGTAGAAAGAGAGAAGTAGCTCCCCACCCTGCTCCTTGCTGGGCAGAGTTACCCAAGGGGCCAGGATCGAAGTACCATCTTCTGGGCCCCTGCCTACCCAGTCAGAGTGTCCTGTCTGGAATACCATTGGCTTTGGGTGTTAAACCTGCCCAGAAACCCCAGAGAAAGATACACAAAAAGAGAGCTTCTTCCTGGACTTTCACTGAAAATGGGGTGGAGGGTGGGAATTAGATTAAGCGGTGACCAAGAGCAGTTAGAGGGTAGTGACTAGCAGTCAGAAGCTCCTTTCTTTAAGTCTTGATCCATCTTTTACCCAGCTTGTTAGATGTAGTGAGGAGCTGCACTGCTTTAGGCATGTGTCATAAAGCCTCTAAGGTTATTTATTAATACAAAGGTTGGCAGGGGAGTGTGTAAGGAGAAGACTCGGGCACCAGACAGAAACACTGGGCTGAGCTGCTAGCCAGAAGTGCTGAGGCCGAACTGCAGGAACCCATCGGAGGATCCTCCTCCCTGGGCTGAGGACCCCGGTCCTAGAGCTAGTGAGCAGGTCTGGCACTGGAACCCAGTCTGCTGGCCTGGGGGTTGTTTCTCTGTTTGTTTGTTTTTGCCATACCGGGTCTTCCTTGTGGCAAGCGGGCTCTTTGTTGGGACACACAGGCTTTCTCTAGCTGTGGCTCATGGGCTTTCTTGTCATGGTGCATGGGCTTCTCTTGTTACAGGCTCTGGAGTGTGCAGGCTCTGTGGTTACGGCATGAAGGCTTAGTTTCCCCAAGGCAAGTGGGATCTTAGTTCCCTGACCAGGGATCAAACCTGCATCCTCTGCATTGGAAGGCGGGTTCTTAACCACTGGACCACCAAGGGGGTCCCTGGCTTGTGTTCTCAGAGGATTCTTTTGAGAACACCGTTCTTTTGCCATCACGGTTCATCCACCAAAGTGCTTTCTGACAGTTGTCAGCTCACCACTCCAACCCGGCACTCAGGGAGCCTAGAGCGGACCCAGCCCCCAACAGCCCATGCAAATGACCAAAGGAACCCTGGAGAAAGTCAGAGATGGGTTTGTTAGAAACATTTCGGCTCTAGTTCTGAGCTGTAGAGACCAGTAGAGGCATAACGTGGCTTGGACGTCCTCTGAGTAAAACTGCTGCTGGCCCCTGTGGTGGAGGCGAGTGGGCCAGGCCTGCACCGCGGCCTCTGGAGAATGGGCCTTGTACCCTGAGGGATCCTGCCTGCCCCCGGATGGGGCGCTCCCCTGAGCGGCCCCGGCTCCTCCAGCCTCGAGTGGGGATGGTGTGGTGGGCCAGATCCTGCAGCCTGGATTGGAGATTCTCGGACGACAAGGAGAAGGGAAGACCAGCACCGGGCAGCCCGGGAGGCACTCAGAGCCCACAGTCGGGCCCTTGGATGTGGCACTAGGGACCTCCGAGGCCCCTGGGAGCCCTGAGTTGGCGGGAAAAACAGACACCTCAGTACCCCCGGGCCCCACGTCTATTCAGAGCCGGGAAGCTCTGACTCCTGGAGACCAAGTCCCCCTCCTTAGCCGGAATGAAAAGAGGTGTGTTCCTCTGGGGCTTGGGCCCCTCTGACATTTACCAACTCCCTGTCTGTCCAGCGTGTGTTCCACGCTGGATCACAGGGACAGGGGGTCACTCTCTGTCCTTGCCCTGGCAACCCGAAGCTGCCTGCCCTGGATGCTTATGCCTCCCACACTGCCTCCCGAGTCCCACCCCTCTCCATTTAGGGACCCTTCCCTCCATTCCATCACAGTCAGACCCTGACACCACGATCCTTTGTGGACTTTGTAAATGGACTCTAGGTAGGGCCTTGAGTTTGGTAACTCGTAAGGGCCCCTCCCACCCTCACCCCTGCCCTGTGTGAGTGAACATCAGAACAGCAGTCAAACCAGGGCAGGTTTGACTACAGGTTTCTCACCTCCTGGGTCTCCAGCCACTCAGCCTTACGAGAACACAGATTCTCAGATACCAGAAAAGCTGTTTCAGGTAACCAGAGTTTCATTTTCTTAAGCTCAAAACTTGTGAACTCCCAGACTGTCTGTGTGCTTGGCAGGGGTGGGAGGTGAGTGTCCATGAGCTGTGTGTGCATGGGTGTGCACAGGCATGTGGGGCTTCATTGACTTAGCAGTTTCTCTTATTTCCATCTAAGTAAGTGGAAGAGAGGAGAGGGTACCCGCCAAGCCCCTGGTGGCTCAAATGGTAAAGAATTTGCCTGCAATACAGGAGACGTGGGTTCGATCCCTGGACAGGAAGATCCCCTGGAGAAGGGAATGGCTACCCACTCCAGTACGCTTGCCTGGAGAATTCTACGGACAAAGGAGCCTGGTGGCCTACAGTCCATGGGGTCGCAAAGAGTCAGACACAACTCAGCAACTAACACATATACACCACCAAGCCCATGATCTAGGAAGAAAGTGATGGGAGGTTTGGAGAAAGACGAGGAATCAGCCGTGGGGACCGGAAGAGCTCAGACACATAGATTTTGCCAGTGGAGGAAGTGAAATCACAGTGCATACCCAGTGTCTAGCATGGAGCCTGTCCCAACCCTAGCTGTGTTTGCCAAATGAAGGAAGGAGCGGATGGCTGAGTACAGTGGGGTCTGTGTCCGAGCTCTGGGTGAACTGTGGACAGAAGATGAGCTGCAGCCTCCCTGTCTTCATCTCCTCTGTTCTCATTCTCCTCTCCTCCTCTCTCCATCCCTCTTTTTCAGGGCTTCGAAGACCCCAAGGACAAGTGAGTCAAGTGCCCTTCTTCACTCCTGCTCCTCGGCCTGGGGGCTCTCTCTGAGCTGCCCGGAGCTCGGTTTCTGTGCTATATGAAGGATGAGCCCAGGACACGAGGTCTTGCCCACAAGTGAACAGAGCCTATTGCACTTGAGAGACCAACAGCCCAGGAGCCCAGGCCCCCGTGGAGAGGCTGGGCCTCGGGACCACCTGTTTATAATCTCCACTCCACACGCACACACATGCACACACACACCTGCACACACACACACGTGCAGCTCCCAGGATGGGCGGGCCTTACACATTGGTCGCCAGCTCCTGGCCACATCCCAGTGACCCGAGGGAGTATCCCCTTCTCTCTCCTCCACTTCCCCATCTCTGGGGCTATCAGAAATCCCACTCGAGGACTGGGGCTTCACTCCAGAAGTAGAGTGTTTAGTTCAGCACCAAAAGATTGTGCAACATGTTTCCCATAGAGTCCCCAGAGTCAGGCAAAAGCAGCCAGGAGGCGCCCAGGCCTTGCAGCAGAGGTCTTGCCTTCTGGTCTCAGCCTTTGATTTCAGGATGATGGTACAGCTGAAGAGTGAAGAGCAGAGATTATTACCTGCAGGGGAAAAAACAAACCTTTGATGATAATTCATATTATCATTATCATATATAACATATATGGGCTTCACAGGTGGCACTAGTGGTAAAGAACCCACTTGGCAATGCAGGAGATGTAAGAGATGCAGGTCCAACCCCTTGGTTGGGAAGATCCCCTGAAGAAGAGCATGGCAACCCACTCCAGTATTCTTGCCTGGAGAATCCCATGTACAGAGGAGCCTGGTGGGCTACATGTTTTATCATGATCGTATAATAATATATATACCAATAGAGCTAGAATATCCTTATGGTCAGTAGGCTTCCCTGGTGGTTCAGATGGTAAAGAGTCTGCCCACAATGTAGGAGACCCGGCTTCAATCCCTGGCTCCGGAAGATCCCCTGGAGAAGGAAATAGCAACCCACTCCATTATTCTTGCCTGGAGAATCCCATGGACGGAGGAGTCTGTCAGGCTACTGTGTCCAAGAACTGGACACGACTGAGCGACTAACACTTTCATTTTCACTATGGTCAGTGAAGCCCCCACAGCCCGCGGGGTCAGTTTTCTGAACTTGGGCAGTTTTCTGCGCATGTAAGCACTTGGGCTTCTGGCTGTCCTGGTGTCACTCTTGGCTTCCCACCCACTAATTAGATCCAGCCCCTCTAGTGGGTCTGGGTGCAGGGGCTGAGCCACCCCCCCCGCAGTAGCGCCGCCTGGTGGTCAGCCTGTCTTGTGTCTGCGGTTCCTTGCTCACCAGGAACGCCCAGGAAAGTTCAAACCCTGAGGATGAAGTGGATGAATTTCTGGGCCGTGCCATTGATGCCAGGAGCATCGACAGGCTGCGATCTGAACACGTTCGCAAGTTCCTCTTGACCTTCAGGGAGCCTGACTTAGAGAAGAAGGTACAGCACCCCTTGTGGGAAGGAGGGGCCTCAGGCAGAATCAGGACCACGGGGGAGGGGGTTGAAGTGACAGGCTGGCTCCCTTCCCACTTCTATTACCATGGAAAGAGCCCCTCCTTGTCACCTCCATTTCCCCAGCTCTGACGCTGTCCTAACCAGGAAATGGGGCTTTTAGGGACACTTTCTTGGTGGAAAAAGTTAAATCTTAATTTCTTTGTGCCTCAGTTTCCTTATCTGGAAAATGGGAATATTTAGCATACCTACGTCATAGTGTCAGTGAGGATTAAACAAGTCCATGTGTTCATGAAACAGTATCTGCCACATAGTAGATGTTCAGTATATATTACTATCTGTATTATTGTTATTATCATTATAATGACAAATGGACCATCAGCTGACAAATGGACCCCAGCACACTGGAATCTCAAAGTATTTGAGTTGGAAGGGGTGGTCAAGAGCTCTTTGTCCCCCCTCCTTAAATTGTGACTGAGAAAGTAAAGCTCAAAGTAGTTGGGTGACTTACCCTAGGCCACCCAGTGAGGTAGTGACAGAGCCGGAACCAGAGCAACCCCAGGGTCTCTGCTACACGTCACAGGGTCTCCCTTGTGTTTGGGCAACATGGGATCATGTGAACTCATGTCATGGCCAAGTGAGGCACACCAAATCAGGAGCGGAAAGCTATGAGAAGGGAACTTAGTCTGCTTACCAGCATAAATGGAACTGACTCATGCGTTACCCTCTCTCTGCCAGCACAGCCATTCTTGCAGCTGGTTGATGTCATGGGAGGGGTGGGAGCTGGGAGTCAGGACCTCAGAGATGAGCTCTGTGACTCTCGACAAGTCACCTGCTTCTCTGAGACCCAGCATGCTCATCTCTGAAACAGAAGCAGCAGCAGTCCTGTGCCTGTTTCCTGGGGCTCTTGTGAGGATGTGCAGCGATGCCCGCAGGCTCCGGCACGTGTCCTAGTGTGTAGGTGGTGCTCAGGCACATGTGCCACGAGTGTTATGGATTACTCTCATGATGCCCCAGCCTGCAGAGTTTCTGGTTTAACATAGTTCAGCCACCCTCCCCATGGCCACCACAGTGTGGTGAGTGGACTGAGAGCTGAGGCCAGTGCTGGTTCTTGACCTGGCCTTCCAGGTGTCGGGAGTGGGCAGCCCCGGGGTGTCTGGGTGAAGGGGGCTGGAGCAGACTGGCCGGTGGCTCCGCCCTCACCCTGTCCATGTCCTCGCAGTACTCCAAGCAGGTGGATGACCGATTCGGTGCCTACGTGGCCTGTGCCTCGCTCGTCTTCCTCTTCATCTGCTTTGTCCAGATCACCGTCTTTCCCCAGTAAGTACCTCATCCCTCCCAGGCACCTTCTTCTGCCTGTAGGGCTCCAGGGGTAAAGAGGAGGTCGTAGGAGATCGGAGAGGGGTGGGATCTGAGCTGGGTTTGCTCAGATCGGAGAGAAGTCTCCAGATGTGTGCTCAGAGAAACCCAGAAGCCGAGGTCTGCCTCCTCCCCAATGGGGAGGCAAAGGGCTCATTGTGGGGAACTTCCATCTGGGCCCAGGCCAGCACGTGGGACACCCCTTTTCTCTACTTCATCCTCTCATCCTGTTTTAACACAGACCACTGTTGCCCACTGAATCACCCAGAGTATTCACCATGTTGGTTTCTGTGTGACCTTTGGTTCTTGCAGAAAGTCAATACATTTTTAAAAGATAAGGGTTGAACTTCCCCAGTGGTCCAGTAGTTAAGATTCTATGCTTCCAATGCAGGGGGCTCAGGTTAGATTTGGACTGCTGGTCCAACTAAGGTCCCACATGCTATGCTGCACAGCAAAAACATAAACAATAAATAATTTTTTTTTAAGATAAGCGTTTTCTGCTACTCTGGATATTTCAAAGACTAGATCTCAGATTCTGAAGGCTTTTCTCAAAGAGATGTACCTGAACTCTTCTGAGGACTGGCCGTGTCCTGAGAGAGGCCTGTGTCTTCTGAGGGAACCACTGGGAAGTGGGCTGTTGGAAATGAAGTGTTTGTTAGATAGTCAATCACTGTGGGCGCACAGCTAAGTGAGAAAAATAACTACTCCACATATGTATTTATGTATGTGTATATATATATATATATGCATATATGCACATCTTTTACTTTTCATTAAGCAATATTTCAAGCATACAGAAAAGTAATCAATGTAATCAACACCCACCCCATTGGTAGAACAATTGTTAATATTTTGCAAATTTTGTTTCATCTGCTTTTTCCTGATTTTTTAAAATTGAAGTATAGTCTATTTAGAATGTTGTGTTGGTTTCAGGTGTATTTCTGATTTTTTAAGATAAATTTTAGACACAGGGACATTGTGCCCGATAAAACATCAATCTACACCTGTTTTAAGGGCATTTTGCTTTTTAACCACCGTGCCTCCTATACTGAACAAAACTAACCCCAGTTCCTCTGCAATCATCTAATACCAAGTCTGCGTTCAAATCTCCAAAATCCTAGCCCTAAATGTCTTCTGCTCCTAATTTAGCCATAGCCAGGATCTACTCAAGAGTCACTGGTTGCATTTGGTTATGGCTCATAAATCTAACAATCTAAAAGTGTCCCCTCACCCCAACACCTTCTGTTTTTCATTTTGAAATAATTATAGACTTACAGAAAGGTTGCAAAAGTACTGTGGAGGGTTTCTGTACATCCTTTATCTAGTTTCTCCTAATGTTGACAACCCACATAACTGCAGTATGGTAGTCAAAATCGGGAAGTCAGCATTGCAACAATATTATGCACTAATCTACAGGGTATATTCTCATTTCATCAGCATTCCCCCAAATGGCCTTTTTGTGTTCTAGGTGCTAGGCCAGGACCCCACATTGGATTTAACCCCTGTATCTCCTTACTCCTTTCCAGTCTGTGATGCTTCCTCAGCCTTTACTGATGCTTCCTGGCCTTGGCACTTTTGTTGAGTACTAGCCAATTAGTGTGTAGAACATCTTGGGCTTCCCTGGTGGTCCACTGGTTAAGACTGCATGCTTCCAATGCAAGGGACCCAGGGTTCAAGCCCTGATCTGAGAACTAAGATTTCCACAAGCTGCAAGCAGCCAAAAAAAAAAAAATATTTTTTTTTAATGTGTAGAATGTCTCAATTTAGAATGTCTCAATTTAGGTTTGTCTGATGTTTCCTCATGATTCGATGGAAGTTATTTTTGACAAGAATCCCACAGAAGTGTCCTCAGTGCATCATATGGGGAGGTGCACGGCGTCATGGTGTCTTATTACTCAGTGCCTTTTATTTTTTAATGGTGCTCATTGTGGAAGAGATGGCCCTTGTGTTTGTCTGCTGTGACCCTATCAGAATACTGCAGGTGAAAACCAGACACCAGCAGCCAGCTGCTCCCTGGTTAGGCAGCTCGTGCCCGTTGCCCCCTGCATTGAAGCCGTGCAGAGCTGGTGGGATTGTGGGTCTTTACAGACAATAAAATTGTCCAATTGTGGGTCTTTAATGAAGGGGAACTATAGGTATAATAAGCAACCTAGACTTTCTGTCCCATTGCGGCTGAGAGTCCCCTTTGCTTGGGTGCACAGTCCGCCTCCTTGCTGCTTCTCTTTTTCCACAGCGTGGCTTGGGGCTGGGATTTTGCAGATCCCTGCTCTGCCAGCAGTGGCTTCACTCCCTTCTGGCTACAGCCCTGAGCTGCTAAGGCATGGACAGAGGTCGTTCTCTGGCCATCCTCTCTCCAAGGAAGCCTTAAAAGCTAATTTAAAGGTCTTTCTTTCCCTCTGAAGAGAGTTCTCTCTCCCTGTTCTATTTGTTTAAGGCAGATAAGTGCTGGCTCCCTGGAGAGCCTGGAACAAAGACGCCTTCCTGGAGGTGTCCACCTGCCTTCTGTGCCCCCCACTTGCCTCTAACCTGTGGACAACGCCTGGCGTCTCAGGCCATCTCACTCCCTGAAAGAGAGAAGGAGGGTCTGAGGCCTCCTGTGGTTGGTGGAGAGTGCCATGCCTCAGCCAGCCCCTGCCCCTGGAGAGCAGTGGCAGGCCCCAGATGGAAAGTCATCTGCAGTTCTCTTGTCCGAGGATTCTGGCTCTTGGTGAACATTAAGCTCACCTGTGGTCTTCTTCTGTAAGGAGGGACAGTGTGGAGAGCCTGGTGTGTTTTATGACTTTTTTTGAGCTGGGTGGGAGTAGGGGAACAGAAACTGAGCAGGACTTGTGCAGCCTGACAGTGGGCACGGGTTTAGGGACTCTGCCCTCCAAAGGGACATGTCACTACTGTTTCTCAGAGTGGCTGGTTGGGTTGTTAACAAATGCATTTCTATAAATGATGGCCACTATCAAATCAGTGTTCCGTCTTCAGAGTTACTTGTCAAGCCGAGTGACTACCTGGGGAACAACCAGGTGATTTTTAAAATGGGTCCTTCCAGGTTCAGCAAAGTGAGTTTATGGATAGCTAAGAGTTAGGTAAGACATTGAGCAGGTGTCACCAGTTCTCCATTTGGCCCCCCTGTGGGCTGTGCTCCCCCAGGAAAGTGATAGGACCAAGAGGAAGGGCAGGAGCCAGACCATTACGGAGGAGGGCCCTAGATCGGCTCACAAGGCTTTAATCTCTCCTCGGTGAGTCAGGAGCCAAGCACCAAAGACTGGGCAGTGGGTGCAGGAGAAATGGAGCAAGTTCTGCTTCCTCTGCAGGGCCTCTCAGAGCCCTAGAATGCCCACATCCTCTCTTCTTCCAGCTCCGTGTTCATGTTGAGTTTCTACCTGACCTGTTTCCTGCTGCTGACCTTGGTGGTGTTTGTGTCCGTGATCTATTCTTGCGTGAAGGTGAGTTCTCCCCTCCGTTCCCAGCCCTCTGATAAGCTCCCCGCGCTGGAGCTGGAGGGTCATGCCTGGGACCCAGGAGCCTGAAGCTGGATCAAAACTCTGGATTGGCACTGGCAGCAAGCCAGACTGCAGAGGCCACAGTTTGTCTGGGTGCTTATTTGTACAGGCTGTTCCAGTTAGCCTTTGCCCACCTCTGCAACAGGAAGATACTATTGCCACCTCTTCCGTCTGTCCCCTGGGTATCAGATGGGCCGAAGGAAGGGCACCTGGCACAAAGCCGAGAACAGAGCAGTGGTTGCTAAGTATCTGCTGAAAGAATGGGTGAAAGAGATCACACCTCTTCTGTGTTCCAGTGTGTCCTAGAGATGGCCCTGGAAGAGGCCTTAGAGATGATGGCTTTTGAGCTGCCCATCATATAGATGGGAGGGAGATCCAGAGTGGTCCATTGTTTGACTAGGCCACATGGCTAGTGACATGGATGTGAGACCCTGCTCCATGTTTTCCTCCCATGTCTCCTCTTAGGCATGCCGTGTCGCCATCCAAGCTGCGTCCTTTGAGGGGACCTGACCACTGGTCGTTAGGGTCAGTTGTAGAAATCAGTCAGGTTCCCATTTGCCTTGCCCACCAAACCTCTTCCTCAGTTCTTTCCACCTGGCTTAAGAATTCCCTGATGGGGCCCAGTCTGGTTCTGGAAAGCGCTCTATCCCAGCAGGGACAAGCCCTCTCCAGCGTGTGCTGTAACCATTTCTCTGTTCCTCCTGGACACTCACTTGGAGCCAAGTCCCTTGGGGTCTCGGGCCCTGCCACCACTCCCCACCCCCTCTGCAGGGGGCACCATGTTCTCCTTCCTGGGGAGCTGGGCCTCTGTCAACTCCAAACAGAGTCCTTCATTGGGCTGTTCACTGTTTCATCACCTGACGGTCACTGTCTTGAGGGACTGACTGTCAGACCTGGAAGGACCTGACAACCAGCCGGCGTGCTGCAGCCCTGCCCCGAGAGGGTTCAGAGAGAGGCAGCGCTGGCCAGGGTGACTTGGCAAGTTGAGCTGGGGGCTCAGCCTGTTGCTGTGCTCAAGGTGCTCCCTGCCTCTCTACCAGCTCCTTCGCTGAGGCTACAACCTGCTCCTGCTCTGTGTTCAGTCCCTCTTGCCTTTTGGTCTTGCTGTGGTCACCCCCCTGCCCCCCCGAACCTGTTTGTCCCCCCCCCCGCCGTGGACAGGCCCGCTTTCTTCATCTCACACCATATGTTCACAAGAGCCAAAAGGTGGAAACAGCCCGGGTGTCCATCAAAGTGCTACCTGCATACAATGGAGCGCTCTCCTACCATAGAAAGGCCTGAGATTCTGACACACGTGACAACATGAACCCTGGAGACACTGCGCGAAGTGAAGGAAGCCAAACACAAAAGGACATACTTAACATGGTTCCACTTACATGCAGTATCTAGAATAGACAAATTCACAGAAGCGGAGTGTAGACTAGAGGGTGCCAGGGGCTGGGAGGGGGAGTGTGAAGAGTTATTGTTTACCGGGTTCAGAGTTTCTGTTTGGAGTGATGAAAGGGTTTGGGAAATAGAAGTGCTGGCTTAACGGCACTGTGCAGGTAATTCATGCCACTGCCATGGACACTTAAAAATGGTTAAACTGGCAAATTTTAGGTTATATATACTTTACCACAATAAAACAACCTTTAAAAAAAGCATACCATAGCTAAAGGGGCCTCTTAAACATTCTTTCGCTGAATGCTCAAAACAGAATCTTTCCTTTTTTTAAGTTATAAACTGAGGCAAAGTCTTTGTTCATTTGAGGAACTTAATGAGCCTATTCAAATCAGAATCAAAGTTTTGTTCACAATTTTTAAACTGGAACCTAGATTTCTCTCTTTTCTGTTAGCTGCTGTGGTAAGCCTGAGCCACATTGAATTCATATGGTCTGTGTTCCCTGTCTACTGGTGGGGGAGGCCGGGGAGGGGCGGGGTTGGGGGAGAGACGGAGGACAGACCCATTTCCCCACCTGCACGCCGCGTGGAGTTAGTTCTCTGGTCTAGTGAATTATTTTTGCCACTGTTGGAGATTATCTATAAAAATCTTCCCTGCCTCCTTGTGTTTTATTGAATCTACCTATTTTGTAATCAGTGTCACAGTCAATCAGCTTGCTCTCAATTCCTCCATCCAGCTTGGGGATTTTCTGACTGCTCTGAGGCCTCAGTTTTCCTGGGGGGATGGGTTGGGGGGTGGCGGGTGGTTGGAAGCCTTACATCCCCACCTCCACCTCCCCACACCCTTTTACCAGGGGAGCTTGCTTCTTCCATCTTGCAGATGTGGAGTTTCTATAGAGTGTGTTTAGAAAAAAAACTGCTCTGTGACTTATCAAGCCTGAAACCTGCTGATCTAGGCCAAGAGGCAAATAGACTCTAATACCCATCTTGGGGTCCTGGCTGCATCTGTCTCTCACAGCCTCTGATAATCCATCTTCTCGGCCTTTATCCACTGTTTGTAAAGTAGACCCCAACCTGAGCAATTGTCTGCAGTATGAACTCCTCTTCCAGTTAATCTTCCAGTTAATCTTTCCTCTTCGTGTTGTGCATGAACTGCACAGTAAGATGTGAAATGGGTTAAGTGTCCCCTTTGGTGTCTCTGCAGCAGGGCTGGTTGGCCCTCCCTTCCCCCAACACTGCCTGCAGCCTGACAGACTGAAAGTTGATTATATCACCTTCTCAGGTATTGCCATGAAGTTGATTGAACTGGAATTTTCAGTGTCGTTCTGTTTTTCTCTGTGAAAAGATTTGCCAGAACTCAGACATGTTTCATCTTATTCCCACAGTTTCTCAGATGTCATGGCTAGTGGCGTTCTGATGAGATACAGCAGTTCCTAAGTCACCCCCACCTGCAGTGGGCTCCTCAGCTCCAAAGCCAGGCGGTTCTGTCAGACATGGTCTCTTCCTCTGTTTCATTTACTTTTCCATTTCCCCGAAACAACTTGGACTTGGACGATTTCTTAAATCATCCATATTTTATTCTTTGTGAAGAGAGAAACTTGAAGAAAGTGTAGTCTGAGTCGGTTGACATAGTCTTCTTAGCCATCTGTCTGGGAGCAATTCTCGGGTCCCTTCTATTGGACCCAAGGTTTTTCTGAAATGTGCTGCCCACCAAGGGCCCTGAGTGTGTTTTCATCTCAGGCCTATGTGATCTCTTCCTGACACAGCTTGGTCCAGATCACACACACACCTAGATTTCTCAGCAAGACAAATTTGGAGCCTTGATCTTCCTCTTGTCCCAAAGTCCTGGTCTTGCTGCCCTCTGGAACTCCTCTGCCTGGGGTGCCTTGTCCTGAGGAGCGTCCCCTGAGCACCTCTTCCTGGTGAGGCTCTTAGAGGGCTGTGTGGACACCCAGACAGTCTAGTCCTTTCTCCCCTTGGCATTGGTGCTGATCTGGGCCCCAGAGCTGCTCAGAGAAAACCATGCTAAATCCCTCTTTTCATCACACGTGGTCCACAGACTCCGAGAATCTCAGATTGGCGTTCCCAAACAGTGAGGTGGTCCGGACAACCCCCTGAGCCTGGAACCCCTTTGCAATAACCCCGCGAGGTCCAGGCCGGCCTCTGCTGGGCCCAGGCTCTGCCTGGTCCATCAATCTCCCTGTCCCTCCATCCCATAATCATCCAGTGAAGGGGCCGAGGCCTGCCCCCGACAGCACTGGCACTTTTGCCAATGCCACCACCCAAGTGGGTAGAAGAGTGTGCCTCCCTTCTGTTCCTACACTTGATCAGGGGCCCTGTCTCTCCTGTGGCTCCTCAGCATGTTCTCTCTCAGAAGGCCAAACTCTGCTTTCCTGCAGTTTGGGAGCTGGGTACAGAGAGGCCCAGAAGGCGTATCTGACCAGAGCTTCCTACAGGGCCCTTGTCTGCCGTGTGCAGTCACCAAAAAGCCCCCTGTCCCTCTCCCTGAAGCCTGAATGTAGCCAGGTCCCACCTTGCCATCTCTCCTTCCTACCACTCCACCCTGACTCCTGCCCACAGCTTCTGAAGTAAGGTCTTACTCCACCACCAGTGCCTCTCACCTCCCAGTACCTCTCTCCGGTGACCACTGCAGAATCCCACACTCACGTTTCCGGATGCTTGGGCTCGCACTCTGTCGACTCTAAGACGGTGTGCTGCTGCTGGGCACAGGTCATCTAGAGGTGGAGAACTCCTCGTGCCAGGAAGCGGAACGTAGGTTCCTCCTGTGGCTTTTCAGTCAGGCTGTCTCGGGTCCACAGCCCAGCCGTGCCACCTTGCCTGGCCTTTCCCAAACCTTGAAGGCAGCTTTTATTGTATTCACTTTGCAGATGAGAATAATGAGGCTCCGAGTGGTCAGACAGCTTCCCCTAGATCCCAGAGCTCAGGAGTAGGGTTGATGTTGGTGTTTAGTTGCTAAGTCATGTCCAACTCTTTGCACCCTCATGGATTGTAGCTTGCCAGGATCCTCTGTCCATGGGATTCTCCAGGCAAGAATACTGGAGTGGGTTGCCATTTCCTTCTCCAGTGTATCTTCCTGACCCAGGGATCGAACCCACATCTCCTACATTGGCAGACAGAGTCTTTACCACTGTGCCATCAGGGGAGCCAGGTAATGGGATAGCTGGGTTTTAAACCCAGATGGTTCTTGACTCCAGAGCCCACAACCCTTCCCCTCCAGGAAGGGTTAATATGTCTTTGTTAATATGTCCAGTTGATCCCTGGAAGGCCAGGTGATGAGAGCAGTGGTGTGTCACCTGGTTACTGTTTGCCTGCTTTGTTCTGAAATTTTCATATCTTTAAAAACTTTTTTTCTGAAGCAGGAGCCACTGCTTCTGTTATTAGCTCCTTGTCAGAAAGTCTGTTTTCTTAAATGTTCTGCTGCCAGATTGCATCCAGATTTCATTCCTGGTTCCCCTGGCCCCACATCACAGTAAGGAAACCAGGACTCCAGGGAGGTCATTGATTTGCCTGGAGACTTTCAGAGAGGCCAGGATCAACGCTGTCCCTCACCCAGTCACGGTTTATTAATTATGTTGCCATTCCCATTTGTCAAGTTGAATTGATTTGAATTAATCCGATTGGGAATTTGTTTTTAACTGATTCTTTTCCTGAGCTCTGCTGGTGAACAGGCAATTGTCCTGCCAGACCATGCCCTCCAGGATCTGTTTACAGTTGTAGGGCAGCCCCACGAGGAGATTCTACTCCAGGTGAAGAATTTCATTGTTTACACCAGGGTTAGTACAGGTAGGATTTCGGGTCAATATACAGGGGAACTTTTTATTTCAGGAGATGAGATATTCCATAAACCTTTGCCAGGCCAGGATGTCAAATCTTCTGCAGACTTCAAAAAAGCAGCAATTCCTGGGTTCTTACTGAGATTTAAAGTTAAGAGCAGTTCTTTTGAAATGGTGACAAGGAAAATTGGTTTGTAACAAGCCAATGTATTGAGGTAATCATTCTTTAGCTGTTAGAAGTTTATTCCTGGTTCAATTTGTTTAATAGCCTGCAGTTCTTCTCTTGGCCTCTGGGTGGCCCCTGTGGGGCCCCTGGTCCCAGGTTCACCAGGAAGCCTTTGCGCACATAGAGTTCGCCAACCACCTTTCTGGACATGAGTTTGAGCAAACTCCAGGAGATACTGAAGGACAAAGGGAGGGTCGGACACGACTTAGAGATTAAGCAACAACCACCACCACCTTGTATGGGCTTCCCTGGCAGGTAAAGAACTTGCCTGCAATGCAGGAGACGTGGGTCTGATCCCTGGGTCAGGAAGATACCCTGGAGAAGGAAATGGCAACCCACTCCAGTATTCATACTTGGGAAATCCCATGGACAGAGGATCCTGGCAGGCTACAGTCCATGAGGTCGCAAAAGAGTCGGACATGACTTAGCAACTAAACAACAACAAAACCACCTTCTATAAAGGCTTTAGCATCTAGTAATAACTTGCTTAAATCAGTCATCGCACTGGTGATGAAAGAAGCCATTCAACTGATGGACAGGGTGATCAGAACTGAAATGGTTTAAGCAACATGGGGGGATGGGAGGATGAAATGGCAAAATTTTAAGCAGGCAAAGATTAGAAACCATCTGTCATACCGTTTCAGAGTAAGTGCCTCATGCTACTGCCAAAACACTTTCCACAGCTGTGAAACCAAAAGTTCCTTTAATGAGAAACAAGGACTTTTGTTCTTATTGGCAACATAGCTCTTTAAAATGCAAATATTAACTAAATTTTCTACTGAATTTAACAGCTTTCAAAGCACTTTCAAATGCATCATTTCACTGGGTCTTCATAATCACCCTAGAATATCCACTACCCAGGAAAGTAGATATTCCCTGTTTACCAATAAGGAAACTGGTACTCTAAGAGCCTAATGCCTTTCCCAGCATCACACAGTAAGAGGCTGAGCAGGAATTTTTAAAATAAGCACTTTATTGAGATATAATTCACATACTAAAAAATTCTCCTTTATAAAGGTCATAAAATTATAATTCAGTAGCTTCTAGCATAGTCACAAAATTCTGCAACTATCACCACTAATTCCAGAACATTGTCATCATCCCCAAAAGAAACCCTACACCTATTAGCAGTCACTCCTCGTTTCCTGTTCCTCTCATCTGCTAGCAACCTCAAATCTATTTCCTGTTTCTATGAATTTGCCTGTTGTGGGCATTTTGTATAAATTGTATAATACAATGTGTGGCCTTTTGAAATTGGCTTCTTTCACTTAACATATCTCAAGGTTTGTTCATCTTGTACCACAAAAGAACACTTCATTCCTTCATCTGTGACCAAATAATATTCCATCATGTAGATTTACTACATTTGGTTTATTCCTTCATCAGTTGATGGACATCTGGGTAATTTCCACTTTCAAGCTATTAATGTTGCTCTAAACATTTGCATATGAAGTTTTATATGGACTTATGTTTTCAGTTCTCTTGGGTATGTACCTAAGAGTATAAAAGAGTGGATTCAGTCAGAGTTCAGATTACCCTCCAAAGGAAGTGTTTTCTCAGAAAAAGATGCCACAGACGCAGTGCTCCATGAACACAGCTGAGAGGCACCCCTGCTTGGCACATGAAGTTCAAGGTCTTCACCACTCAGCAGAGCCTAAGTGGGTTGCAAGCCTCTGTCCCTGCCACAGTCCTTCTCTGTGGTCCCTTCTTTCCCTCTGCTGAATAGGAAATGGAGTTGCTGGTAAGGCAGAGGGAGATTTGGAGCGGAAAAGATATACAGCTTCCCTACATGCATACTTAGCCCAACTCAGGGGAAAGCAGGGCACTTTCTTGGTGTCAAGAACTATGAAGGATCTGAGATTTGGTTTTACGCTTGTTGCACTTTCACAGATGCTAGTGGAAGTCACCAGACTCCTGGGTCAGGGACAAGAGACTTTATTACTTATGGCATGTAGCAAGCACTACAAGCATCAGCATATTTGTTTTGGTTTGCCAAAGTCCCGTGAGGGCAACCTGATGGGCCCATGTGGAACCACATGTAGTGGGTTTGGGTCACAGCTGAGAACACTGGACCAAGGGCCTGGCACTTGCTGGCCTTAAACACTGTAGCACATGAGCCAGTCTTCTCCATATCGGGAATGAGCAGTCATACCATGGTCACACTGTGTGCCCTCACCCACTTAGCTGTCTGTGTTCCTCTCTGTAACAGTGGGTGGCTAAGCCTTGCATCCGGCACGCTCAGTCAGGATGTGCAGGTATGCTCAGGGTCACCCAGGGAAAGCCACGCCCAGAACCCAGGCCTCTGGGTGCTTTCCTACCAGCTTCCTCTGCCTGTAGGGATTTCCGTGGGACATCTGGCATGCTGGAAAATCAGCCTACCAGAAGGCATTAAGGTGGGTGCGGCGAGAGAAACAACAGGTCCACCACTTTGCTTTTCTGGGTCTGCCAACTTCTTTGGGTTGCTTAGGAGATGAACAGGACATGGTGGCCAAGGCTGGTTGTATCAGATTTCGTAGACCCAGCCATTTAATTACCAAAACTGCAGTGGGTCTTTGAGTGGACATACAGTGTGTGTAGTTGAAGGAAATAGAGGGAGGATTAGATGAGGGAAATGGCAGACCCATGGGCGTCCTGCTGAAAAAACGCAGTTCATGTGACTGGGGCACCACCCTCTGCTCACAGGTTGCTCTGCCCCTTTACACATGCCCATCCTCTTCCTCCAGATACCAGGCTCTCCCTGAGCCCTCAGATCCACAGCTCCCTGCTTCATCCCAGAAACCCTCTGACCCTCCTCAGAAAGTTCTGGGCCCTCCATGACTCTTTCACTGCTGCCTCCAGCCGCTCCCTGAATGTAACTCTAAGGGGCCCAGCATTCACACAGTGGGTACATGGGCTTTTTCCTCTGCTTCCATGTTGGGGTGAAGGTAGCATCTTTCCTTTTGTCCATCCTCTCTCACCTGTGAGCTCCTCAGGTGGACCCCTCCTGGCTCCCTGCAGAATATAACTGTTGCTGGTCTGAAAGCAGAGGTTGGAGGCTCACACACAGGGAGGGGGGTCAGGAAAGCTTTCAGGGTTCTGCTGGCGACAGACAAAGAGGGGGAGAGCCTCCACTGCCTCCTTTGTGGCGGTATGTGGAGTCCACTGATTTCTGTTTCGTCTTTCTCTCCCTCCCTCTGCCCTGGGACAGCTCTTCCCGGCCCCGCTGCATTCCCTCTCCAGGAAGATCGTGCGGTCCAAGATGAACAGCACCCTGGTTGGGGTGTTCACCATCACCCTCGTGTTCCTGTCGGCTTTTGTCAACATGGTGGGTGGCTCCACCTCCCCAGCGGCTCCCCAGCCCATTGGAACCCTGAACCCCACAAGTATGGGCTGGGAGGAGACTTCCCCCAGGCCCTGGGGTTCTCCTTCCCTGGAAATTCTTATTTGGGTCTCACCTCAGGCCTGGGATCAGATTTAGCTCCTAAGGCCTCTCACACAGCCTTTAGTCCTCAGTCTCTAGGACAGAGGACCAGAAAGGCTTGCGGAAGTACTCCCCCAGGGGAGGTTTATGAGCCCTGCCCGGGGTAGTTGGGCAAGTCTTGCCTGTTCCTAGGCCTCTTCCACGCTCATCCCCTGCCCTGGTCAGGGTCAGACTGCACCCAAAACCAGGGGGCATGGGCATGTCCTGCCTGTGGAGATGGGCTGCCCTGGCCTGGCCCCCATGGGCTGAGCCTCTCCTCCCCCCCCAGTTCACGTGCAACTCCAAGGACCTGTTTGGCTGCCTGGGGGAAGAGCACAACATCAGTGCCAGTCAGGTGAACGCGTGCCATGTGGTGGAGTCGGCCGTCAACTACAGTCTGGGTGATGAGCAGGGCTTCTGCGGCAGTTCCTGGCCCAACTGCAACTTCCCCGAGGTACTGGGCAGGGTGGGGCAGGGTGCAGATGGGGACCCGCCACCAGCCCTCTCCACCCTCGACTACTCTGATGGACAGTCAGGGGCCCTCTGGCTCACTGCCATTCCAGAAACCTCCTTCCTCCGAAGTCTATCTCACTCTATGTGCCAGACACCAGTGAGCAAGGCCAACCTCCTTGTATAATATTAACAACAATAATAGCATAGCTTTTGCTTATAGGGTGCTTAGCATGTGCCAGACAAAGTGCTAAGAACTTCACATTTACTCATTTAGTCCTCAGGGCAACCCTGTGACAAAGATGGTATTATTAGCTCCTTTATACAAATGAAATTGAGGCACAGAGAGGTTAAGTAACATGCCTAAGGTCACACAGTTAGCAAGTGGCAGAGCCAGAGCTCCCACCCAGGTCACCTGACTTCCATAATTTTTGCTCTTAACCTGAAAGCAGAGCTGTTTCTGGACCCTCAGCCTCAGCAGCATACCCCAGTGCTGCCGTGGGTGGCCTGCCTGACCCCTTTGCTGTAGGTCAGAGAGCGGAGGGAAGCAAAAGGAGCTATATCCCAAACCAGTACTACCACCTAGCTCACCCATTCAAAGTATAGTTCAGTAGCTTTTAGTGTATTGCTGGGTATTGCTCCTACTAACTCACTAGGGCTTCCCTGGAGGCTCAGACGGTAAAGAATCCGCCTGCAATGCAGGTAGACCTGGGTTCAATCCCTGGGTCGGGAAGATGCCCTGGAGAAGGGAATGTCAACCCACTCCACTGTTCTTGCCTGGAGAATTCCATAAACTGAGGAGCCTGGTGGGCTAGAGTCCATGGGGTCTCAAGGAATCTGACATGACTGAGAGATTAACGCACTTAGCATATTCACAACTTGTGCAGCCATCATTATATGGGATTGTACAGCATTTTTGTCACCCCAAAATGAAATCGTGTACCTACAGATCATTAGGTTTAAAAACTCGGTGTTGAGAACCCTTCGAGAGCAGCATGGAATACTGAGTGCTGCGCCACCCTGCTGGGCCTCCTCAGGGAGCAGTCCTGCAGAGAGCAGCAGGATCAGGCTTCCAGCCCAGCGCATCCTCTCCCAGCACTGGTCACTCCCACCAGGAGTGCCCGTGAAATCTAAGATGATGGCAGTTTTTGCCCTTTTCTGAGGAGAAAGCCTATGCTTTCATCCAACTCCCAGAGGGCCCATGACTCATAAGAAGGCTCCAGGATGGCAGTGAGGGCCCCCAGGGACTTTCGCAGCACTCGCCACTTTCCCCGCCCCAGGGAAGGGGACTGATCCACCTCCCCTCTATGGATGGGCCAAGGGAGACTCAGTGAGAAACAGGTCTCCCCTGCACCGGTGTCACCCGGGCCACCGATCCCTGGGCCCCACCATGCGCTCACTCTGCCCTGGAAGCCATGCTCTAGTGCCTGCCCTTGGCTCTCCACCTCTCTTCCCTCTCACATCTGGCTGACAGCCTCTAGGAGCTCTGCCTGAGGGCTGTTGGCCAGAAGCTGAGACTGCTTTTGGTCTTGCATGTGTTCCTTGGTGGCTGCGCCACGGGAGAGCAGGGGAACAAAGTGATGGCAGGGCCTTTTCTGATTCCTCGTTCGTGGGAGATGGTTGATCACAGCCTTCAGTTCTCACCAGCCTGACTCGTTCCGGGCCCTCAGATCCCAGGCCTCATCAGCTGCAGGCCCCGCAGGCTGACCCCACCCCACAAGTGCTGCTCTGAGTCAGCAATCCAGCACCTCCTCAGAGACCTGGATGGACCTCAGTATTAAGCTTTGGGCCCAGGGTCTGAATGGGCTTCCAGGCTGGTGCTTTGTTCCTCTCCCCATCCCCCGAGAACAGAATTATTATCCTTGGGGCTGATGTGTCTGGGTGTGCCCTCCCTGCTCCTTCCTCTGCCCCTTTCCTGCTGGTGAGTTGAAGCTGGTTCCTCCCTCTTCCAGTCACCAGGGGCTACCCTCACTTCCAGCCACCAATACTTGGCCTCCATCCCAAGGCAGAGGCAGCAGTGAGTCGCTTTGCCTGGTGCGGAAATAGTGATGCTAAATTTAAAAGAAAAAGCAAAATAATAGATGCTGACTGTCTTGGATTAATTTCAAGGGACAACAGACAGAAATTGACCTCTGAGATGGCCCAGTTTGGTCCATTGCAGAAACTGAGGCTCTGAGACCAGAAAGGATTCCCCCCAAAGTACAGGGAGAGGCACAGTCCATCATCTGAAACCTTTCAGATCAGATATGTTTTGGACTGTGAAGTTTTTCAGTTTAAAAGGTTACCTCACACCTCAGTGCAATCTGGGCAGCACCTGATAATGAAACACAGAAATATTTCTGCAGCACAATGTATGAATAGTCACAGGAAGCAGAACAAAGGTGATACTTCACATCCTGTCAGTAGATCAGTTTGGCCACCAAATGAGGCAGTTCAGATGTCGCCCCCACATCAATTATGAAAATAGTTTCAGTTTTCAGGGCTTTGGATTTAAAGTTGCAGATCCAGGGCTGGGGCCGGCACTGTCATAGTTATGGAGGGCACCACATGCTGTGCCAGGGGGCTTCATATCATTTTTAATCATCACAGTAAGCCCATGAGAGAAAAGGTTTTGAATACAGGGAAAGCTTAGGGGCTTCCCTGGAGGCTCAGACGGTAAAGAATCCACTTGCAATGCAGGAGATCTGGGTTCAATCCCTGGGTCGGGAAGATCCCCTGGAGAAGGAAAAGGCTACCCACTCCAGTATTTTGGCCTGGAGAATTCCATGGACTGTATAGTCCATGGGGTCGTAAAGAGTAGGACACGACTGAGCGGCTTTCACTTTCAGCAAGCTTAGAGCAGTTGAATAAATGGCCAAAGTCACACAAAACAGTCCATAATGAATCAGGGCTGAAACTCAAGTTTGCCTGAGCTAGAAGCCCTACTCTAACCATTGGGCCCCATTGCTGGAATTGGTGGTATTTATCCTGCCAGCCCCATCTCCTGGTTTCTACCCAGGGCCATTCATATCACAGAACAAGTTTGTATCAGCAGAAACATGCCCAGACCTGGTTTCACCAGAGATCAACTCAGACTGGAGAGAGGCTGGGGGGCGCGGCCGGGGGCGGGGCCCGGGGCGCTAAAGCTGCTGTTCTCTCTCCCAGTACTTCACCTACAGCGTGCTGCTCAGCCTGCTGGCCTGCTCCGTGTTCCTGCAGATCAGCTGCATCGGGAAGCTGGTGCTCATGCTGGCCATCGAGCTCATCTACGTGCTCGTCGTTGAGGTGCCCGGTGTCACGCTCTTTGACAATGCCGACCTACTGGTCACAGCCAATGCCATGTAGGTGGCACCCGCCTCGGACCCCAAACGGGGTCTGGAGCATTGCAGAGAGACAGGAATAACGGAAGACTGGGGTCCTGGGCCGAGGGGGCTTCCAGGGGAGTATCCTTTTGCTCCCAGCTCTGACCACCTAGGCAAAAACAGTACAGTGTCTTTTCTTTCCCCCCATCCCTCTCCCAGTGATGAGGGTGGCCTCAGGGCTACTAGGTCCCCTGTCCTTCTGCCTCCAGACTCTTACTCAGTCCTGACTTCAGGCTTCAGTGGTTTGTTCCTCATCTGTCCCAGGCAGCCTTTGATGAGCTATTTTCACCTCACTGCCCTTGCAACCTCAGGCCCAGATGGGTCAAGGTCCAACAGAGCTGGGAAGCAAGGTGTGTGGGAGCAAAGGAACAGCCTTGTTGTTTGTGGGCATTTGTCCTGCCTTGAGCCAGACACCTGGACATACTTTATCCCTTTCATCCTCATGGCAACTCAGCAAAGTAGACAGGGCCTCCCTGGACAGTTGGGTAGTTTGTGCACTGTTCAAAGGCTCCTGACTGTGATGGCGAGCAGTTAAGTCCCACAGCCAAGAAGTGGCACGAATGAGGCTTGTGCCCCGGGCATTCTAGCTGGCAGTCAGCCTGGTCAAATAGTGACAGATGTCAGATTTCCCAGGGAGGTGGCTCTGTGAGGGGAAAGATCTTTGATTTGGGGTCGAATTGAGTTTGAATCTCAGCTTCAGACACACATTTGGCTATTTTTCCTGAATCTCCCATTACTTTTTCCCAGTAGAGTGCGAATACTAAAGCCTAGAGTAATAATATGTGTGTAAAGTGCCTCATACGTAGTACCCTTTTCTTCCCACTACCATCTCTGCCCCCGACATACACACATACACATCAGGAAGTGTAAAACATGTGCGCTGACAGGTCTGTGTCCCCTGAGAAAATGCAGCAAACTGTGCTTTCTCTGAGTTAGAGGAAGGGATTCATTCATCCATCTATCAATCACTCAAAAATATTTACAGAGCACCTACCCTGTTCCAGGCACCGAGCTTGGCAGTGGAGGTACAGTCATGGATAACATCGGCCATAACTCCAGTGTCAGAAATGATGTTAGCTTCTTATGCAGAGAGTGTCACCTGAGAAAATGAAGATGTAGTGAAGGATCTAAGGAAGAACTTCTCAGCGGCTGTGCAGGGCTGTGGGCAGATGACAGGGAGACTATAGCATGGGGAGCAGTGCAGGTTGCAGTCCTGTGGGAGAAGGAGGAAGGCGACCCTTCTACCCAAGGATGAGGCAAGAGCAGGACTCTGCCTTGTCTTTCTCTCTTGCCCTGCCCCTCCCCCACAGCCCCTCCCCTCCTCCTACTAAAGTAGCCCCACCCAGAGAGTGGAGGTCCTTTCTGGGTTGAGAAACCCTGGCTCTAGGGCGGTATTGTTTATTAGAAAAATCTTGCAAGCCACAGATGTAATTTTAAATTTTCTAGTAGCTATATTAAAAAGCAAAACATGCAGTTAATTTTAATAACATATTTGTTTAACCAATATTCAGAATATTATTTTCATATGCAGTTTTAAATTATTAATGAAGTATTTGATATCTTCCCACACTAATTCTTCAAAACCTGGTACCTGTTTTACGCTGATCGCACATCGCAACCTGCACTAGCCACATTTCAAGCTCAGTAGCCGCATATGGCTAGTGGCTACTGTACTGGACAGTACAAGTGTAGAGTTTCTCCTCTGGGTGGCAGCGACGGGCTGGGGTTGGAGAGGGGACAGGCTGCTGCCCAGGTAGAGTCCCAGGAAAGGACTGGGTGATTTGTGGTCCTGGTGACCAGATGCTAATAGGGACCAGGCTTTCTTCAAGCCTCCTATCCTGAAAGTGTCCTTGGAGTGGGGAGAGGGATGCTGTAGGGATGGCAAAGGAGCAGCAGTTGTGGGGGCAGAAATATGAGGCATGGAGACACAGAGCTGGGTGTAAAGGGTGTAGAGGGGGCAGGGGCGGCAGAGAGGCCTGGAGGCTATGAGGCAGGGAGCAGTTCTGAACAGCCGTCTCCAAATCCTGTTTACAGAGACTTCAACAACAACGGGACCTCCCAGTGGTGAGTTGAAGCTCTTTGTCTGAATTCCCTGATGCGACCCCTGCCTGCTAGAGGCCACTAGCTCAGGTCACCAGCCCAGCAGAGAAAGCAGCAGTGCACAGGTGGGAGGGGGCCTTGGTGGCAAGGTGGGTGAGGAAGGAGGAGGCCCTCCCCTCTCTAAGTGCCAATGGGGCCTCCCTGGATAGGTACCGTTCTTTTACCATCTCCATCACCCCAAGATGATCTACAGACTCAGGACCAAGATTATCAGGACTCAGAGGCCATTCCGCCGGCCTCCAGCTCTCCCTGGGGGCATGCATGAGCCCCCAGGCACAGGAGAACACATGCCCCTCCTGCTCTCAGAGGGCTGGCGCAGGGTTGGCTGGTTAGGTCTTGCCTCCGGGGGCTGCTGCTGCACAGGGAGTATGCAGCCTTCGAGGTTTGGGCTCTTTGCTGGGAGAGGAGAAGGGTTGGGGACAGCTCTTTTTTATTAGGAGTATTAGTAATGTTAACAATAATTTAATAATAACTTAATAATCAGACAATAATTGCTACCAGTTTTGGAGTTCCTACTGATTCTCAGATACTATACAGGAGTTTGCACACAGTATCTGTATTCCATTCTACAGATTAGGAAACTGAGATTCAGAGAAGTTAAGAGATTTGCCCAAGGTTGCCCAGAGACAGTCAGTATGGCCTGCCTGGCTCCCTTGTTATAACCCTTGTCTTGTCAACTGAGAGAGACCTGGGATGTATACATTGCCTTGTATGATAGCCCGGTTCATCCCCTGCTGTAACCAGAGGGAAGCACCCCAGTGATGGGGGCAGTGAGCCTCGGGGGAGGAGTAACGGCTGCTGAGCTGCAGGGCAAGCAGGGGCTGCCACCGGGCTGCCCACCGGGAAGACGGCACACCTCAGGCAAAGTTAGAGCAAGAGGGTGAGGAGGGGGGAGCCGGAGTGGGAGGAAGACAAACAGGCCTGAGCGGCCCTCGGAGCCTGGCATGAAGCGTGGGGCCTCCGCCTCCTGTCGGCAGCCCTGAGCACCCGACCAAGGTGGCGCTGAAGGTGGTGACGCCCATCATCATCTCCGTCTTCGTGCTGGCCCTGTACCTGCACGCCCAGCAGGTGGAGTCCACCGCCCGCCTCGACTTCCTCTGGAAACTTCAGGTGGGTGGCCAGGGGCTGGGGCAGGGGAGCGGGAGGAGGTACCCAGGCCTCGGGGCACTTTCCGGGCTGGGCCTGGGTTCTGCACTGACGAGGTGTCCTGCTCAGGCCTCGTCCCAGTTGCCTGGTACCCTGTGTCCCGGTGAGTCTGCCCCCTGCTCTCTGGGGCCAAGAGGCAAAACCGCAGCGCTCCGGGCAAACCCACCCTCAAAAGTGCCCAGTGCTGGGACCCTGCTGGACAGGCAGGAGGAGAGGAGGGGGGCAGGGTGTGTGCAGTTCTGGGGCCTCAGAGGCCTGAGTGCGGGAGCTGGCACCAGAGGCATCTGAGCAGGGCTCGATGTGACCAGAACTGGACTTGAAGCCTCCTCCAGGGGAAGACAGCTGGAAAGGGCATCAAAGATTGTTAACAGGAAGTCCTCCCAGGTGGCTATGCCCTGGCCTTGATGAGCAGTGACCCAGGCAGGGGCAGAGGTGCTGGGTGCTGGGTGCCTTGGTGGAGCTGAAATCCAACCAGCACTCTGCTGTCCAGGCTCTGTGCCCTGCAAGCTGACTGTGTCCACCTGGAGGAGGGGGTGATGCTGGGCCATGCCCAGGGTGCTCTAGGGCTAGTGGCAGCCCCTGTGTGGCCCCTTACTACCTGCTGGACCACCTCAAAAGATGCAGGAGAGGGTGCCCAGGACCTGTGAGAAAGCCTGGCTTTAGATAGAAGTGGGGATGGGGCTCAGACCTGTTGCTCCTGCCCAGTATTTGTAAGGCACAGCTTAGCCTGGCCTCTTTGCCTCCTTGGGCCTGACTCCTGTGTGCAGACCACTTCTCCAGCTCATCTGTAGCTTGCTTAGGCTTCCTCCATCCTCAGCTTCCTAGTAATGTTGTGATTCAAGTCTTTGGGCCAGGGCAGGAAGCCTTGATTTTCACTGGCTGCTGAGTGAAAGTGGAGGCATCTAGCTGCCCCTGCAATTGGGAGTTTTGTGTGAGGTCTTGCTGAGGTCCCCACTGAGGTCTCCAGTGGGAATGCCCTGAGGCTGGGGAAGCATGTTTTCCTGAAGAATGCCCTTCCTAAGCCCTGGGTTGGGAGGGGCCTCAGGGGTACCCACTGTGAAGCTGCATCCTCTCTTCACAGGGAGCGGCCTCCTAGCCTCCTCCCCGCTGGTTCCCAGCTCTCTTCTTGGGGAAGCTCCTGGGAAGCCCCCAGCTCTCCCCTGGGGGCTGACTGGACTCTGTGGAGCCTGAAGCCTATTTCCCTCCATTCCTCTGCTCGCACCCCCAACTCCCCCATGAGCCCTCCAGAAGGTGGTTGCTGCTGTGTGGCTCAGTTGTATGGCAAAGACCCCACGAGAAAGGGGTGGGGTTTAGGGAGGGGGAGCATGCCACTCCGCTTCTGTGACTGTGACTATCCCTTCCCTCCCTTCCCTCCCTCCCCCAGACCCTGTCCAGCTCATGAGGGTACAGGGTCAAACGGAGGCTCCCACCAAGTTTCATCTGCTTTTATGGGAGAAAGTTGTAAAAAATTATTTTAAACTTACAGAAAAGTGAGAAGAACAATGTAAAGAACTCCACCAGTCCCTTCATCAGATTCCCCAACCATTTTTCTGCATTTGCTCCATCACTCTCTCTTTTCTGACATGACGCCCCAATCCACCCCCTCAGTTCCCCAGTGTTTACCTCCCCAAAGCAAGGACACTCTCTGCATTATTCCCATGCAAACCCCTAGACAAGAACTCAACACTGTCCACCCACAATACATCCACTCACAGAACCATTCATGTTTGGTCAACTGTCACAGTTCTGGCCCAGGACCCCATCCAAGGTACCTTGTGCATTTAGTCATTACGTTTCTTATCTTTGCCTCTCAGTTTGTCAGTCTTAAAGAGGTCCTTGTTCTGTAACCCTCAGTCCGGGGCCCTTGATGTTTCCTGTGTCCAGACTCGGGCCCCACCTTCTGGGAGGAAAACCATGGAAGTGACACTCACCAGGCACTTCTCAGAGCATCACCTTGAGGATTCCTCTGTGTCGGCCTGTCCTACCCCTGGCGACGCTGACTTTGATCACCCTCTCAAGTGGGCATCTGCCAGATTTCCCCACTGTCAGGTCCCCATCTTCCCTTTTGTACCCTATTAGCATTTTTGGAAAGATACTCTGGCATTACACCAATATTCTGATTCTCAGCAAACCTCACCCAGCAGTCTCAGCATCCATCACTAACTCCTGACTGCCAGGTGTGATGACCTTTGTCTGTCATTCCTTTTGCATTTGCTTTTTTTAAAAACTAATTTATTTGGCTGCACTGGGTCTTAGTTGCAGCACGCAGGATCTTTCATTGTATGGACTTTGTTGCTCTACAGCATGTGGGATCTTATTTAGTTCCAGGAGTTGAACCCATGTCCCCTCCCATTGCAAGGTGGATTCTTAACCACTGGACCACCAGGGAAGTCCCCCTTCTATATTTGTTAATCGATATTCTCCTTTAAGGCAGAGCTTTCCTTGTGTGTGTCAGTTGCTCCGTCATGTGCAACCCTTTGCAACTCCATGGACTGTAGCCCACCAGTCTCCTCTGTCCATGGAATTTTCCAGGCAAGAATACTGGAGTGGGTTGCCATTTCCTTCTCCAGGGGATTTTCCTGATCCAGGGATCCAACCCAGGTGTCCTGTATTGCAGGTGGACTCTTTACCGTCTAAGCCACCAGGGAAGCCCAGAGCTTTCCTTATCCTCCTCTTATTTACTTCATTCATTTATCTACATCAGCCTACACTCATAAGATTCCTATCAAATTCAGTGGGAATATACTGAATTCTATTATACTCTGCTCCTTTTATTTTAGTGTTTCATGTGTCCTGGCTTTGGTCAGTGTGTCTTCAGGTTGGTTTCCATGTTCTCTGATACGTCTCCATCATTCTTTGAGCATCTTTTTTTTTACTTTCTGGGGCTCATCATGTACTTTCCCTTCAAAGCGCCCCCATTGTTTCTCGTGGAGAATGGCGCTTAGAAACCCAGATCAGGGCTCCCAGTGTGCTCACTGTTCTAGGTCCTCTCTGTGGACAAAGCTAGGAAAGGTATGTAAGTATATAGAAAACACACACATATACACATACATAGGAATGAATACTACTGCAGTAACTGTCAGTTAATATTTAAAACCATGAGTTGGTAGCAGTACCCCCATTCCCAATGCAATACCTCAGGCTTCTTTCTAGCCTTCCTCCTTCCATGCATGCAAATATTATCGCTGGCAGTGAGAACTTTCCCTTCTATTATTTGTTCATTTGTTCAATGGAACTGACCTCCCCACCACCCCAGCCCCCTTCTCTGCCCCACCATGCCCTCTCTGCACCTCACCGCCCTGCTCCCTTGCTGGACACACCACATGTGGCACTCCTTCCTCTGCTCACGTCCTTCCTCAGGCACAAGCACTCTGCACAAGGTTGGGAAGGAAGGGAAAACTGAAAAGGAAGTGGCTGACCACTCCCCATTTTGAAAACATGCACATGTGTGTGCTGTGGGGGTGAGTGTGCCGCCACCTGCCAGAGCCTGTCTCCACTGAAGCATCTCATGATGCTCTCACATCCTTCCATCTCCCATTGTCCTCCAGGGCTCTGGGGAGGGGTAAATAATAACCTGAACATGGGTCCTTGGGATGGGTGAGTGATGGTCTGTTGCCCCACCCCCCATCTCGCCTAGCAGCCCATTTAGCTGTTGGATCTATGGTCATGGTGGGTGGGTGTGGTGCCGACAGGGCGGTGGGGAGCCTGGGGGCCTTAGCTTTCCTGAAGCACCTGCACGACACACACCTGCTGGCCCCCTCCACTGGGCCTTGGTTCTCAGGAGAGCCCATTCTCGTCTCCTCCCATCGCCTTGACCTTATTAGCACCAGCAAGCACCCGTGAACCCCTGAGCCATCCTGCCTGAGCGGAGCCCAGCCCTAGAAGCAGCTGGCTGTGCTGGCAACTGCCAAGCATGTCTTGGGCAGAGTTCCCAGAGGTGGCAGGTGCACCTGACCAGCACCTCTGTGCTTGGCTACTGTTCCCAGCAGCAGCTGTGCTCCTAGCGTCCCCGCCCCCAGCCTCCACTGCCTGACACCCTGGGCAGATGCTCTCTGGGAAAGCATTCCTGCCACCTGTGGGCTGATCAGAGGAGCTGAGGTGCTCCTGGGTCCCCAGGCATGTGGTCTCCGTGGGTGGTAGGGGCAGGAGTGGGGGCAGCCTGGTGCATCTTCAGAGCAGCTGGGGCCCCTCTGCAGGGACAGCAGGGAAAAGGAGAGGGACTCCCACACCAGCCTTCTCCCTCTGGCATACCTGTTCCAGAGCAGGAGCAGAGGGCCCTTATTTATGGGAGTTGTTGTTTAGTCACAAGGTCGTGTCTATTTTTGTGACCCCATAGACTGTAGCCCACCAGGCTCCTCTGTCCATGGGATAGTTCAGGCCAGAATACTGGAGTGGGTTGCCATTCCCTTCTCCAGCGTCCCACCCATCCCGAGAATGAAGTGGGTCCTCTTACCTCATCCCTCAGCTTTCTCCTTCCCCCCTGGAGCCAGACCTGCATCCTTGATGGGTGTAGCAGCTCCTTCTCCAAGAAGCAGGCGGGGAGAATTAGCCACGTACAGAGCTCTCTTTTCTGATGGTCACAGTAATAGATGCTCTTTATAGAAAACCTGGAAGTAGAGACAGCAGTGAGGATGCAAAGCTGGCACTTGCTGAAACCTTGGGCCCATGTGGGCACGTAGGTGGGCTGCACTGCCTTTTTCTATGCTTGCCCTCCCTCTGACCGGGCCCTCTGTCCCAGGCCACAGAGGAGAAGGAGGAGATGGAGGAGCTGCAGGCCTACAACCGGCGGCTGCTGCACAATATTCTGCCCAAGGACGTGGCCGCACACTTCCTGGCCCGCGAACGGCGCAACGATGAGCTCTACTATCAGTCGTGTGAGTGCGTGGCCGTCATGTTTGCCTCCATCGCCAACTTCTCTGAGTTCTACGTGGAACTGGAGGCCAACAACGAGGGCGTTGAGTGCCTGCGGCTGCTCAACGAAATCATCGCAGACTTTGACGAGGTGCAGCTGGGCCCCGACACCCCCTTTCCCGTCACCAGTGTGAGCAGAGATGTCAGGAGCCCTGACTGTGTCCCATACACTGCCTGTGTGTATTTCCTCCCCATCACCATGTCACAATGGGGAGGCCCAGACTCACAGACATTAAGCGTCTTGCCTTGGGTCACTGCCTGTAAGCGGCAGAGCTGGGGTTTCAGCCTCAGCTGCCCCATCGAGGCCCCGCCTGGCTGACTCACCAACCACCCCCATCACCTGCCATTTCTCTTGTGCCATCTTGGGCTGGACAGGGCCTCAGGCTGGGACTCAGCATTTGAGAGAGTCCAAGGGAGGAGGGATTCCCAGGCTAAAGGAGGAGGTGGGACCAAGTTGCAAAGCCTTGAACAGCAGAAGCAAAAGCAGAGACATTTTATCTGTTGAGTACCTAGTGTGTGCCAGGCCCTGAGAAATACTGTACCCAGTAGAACAGTCTCAGTGCTGGGAGCTCACCATGTAGTGAGTGTGAGAGGGACAAGCCTAGCAGGAATACAGGGGCCGGGGCACGGAGCACAAACACTAGCGAGATGCTGGAGCTGGGACCAGGCAGTGTCAGAAGCAGCCCTCGAGGCTCCCGGGCATTGCAGTTACTGGAGTTGGCTGAAATGGATGTGGACAGGCTTCCGGCAGACCCTAGAGATAGGAAAAGAATGGCCTGATGGACAACAATGAGGAGGTTTCCCTGGGAGGGGTGGGGCCCTTAGCCAGCAAAGGGAAAGGCAGCTGCCAATCCATATTGGGGGAAAGAGCCCCAGAGGTGACTCGTGACCTGGCCCCAGGGGCTCTTGTATGTGGCTGGGCTATAGTCCACAGCCTCTAGACAGCCAGTGGGTGAGTGCTGGAGGAGGCCTGGCTGTTGGGGAGCACCGAGGCTTTACACTGAGTTGGTGATGGAGATGGGCCCCTCTGTGTGAACTGGGGTGACACAAGGGCTATAATGCTACACTCCCCTGCAGACCTCAGTACCCAGTTTCAGGGTGACCCAGGTTTGGCCTCCTTCTTCCCAGATCATTAGTGAGGACCGGTTCAAGCAGCTGGAAAAGATCAAGACCATCGGCAGCACCTACATGGCCGCCTCGGGCCTCAATGACTCCACCTACGACAAGGTGGGCAAGACCCACATCAAAGCCCTGGCTGACTTCGCCATGAAGTTGATGGACCAAATGAAGTACATTAATGAGCACTCTTTCAACAACTTCCAGATGAAGATCGGTGAGCCTGGCTCAGAGTGCTGAGGGTTTGTAGGGGCTCCCCAACCCCCCTCTCCCATCCTGCTTCCATGACCCAGTCCAAGGAGGCTGACGTTATAGTATGTACCTGCCCAAGGGGTGGGGGTGGGCACCCATCACACAGCAGAGTTCTCCTGGGGCCTAGAGGTGCCTCCTCTGGATGGTGGTGAGCATGGGACACTTTTTCTCAGTTCCTGCCTTTTCTACTTACTGTGCCCACCAGAGAGGCTTTGTGGGGGATGCTGTGTGCCAAGGGCACAGGGCTCTCTGTGGGAGAGGCTGGAACTCAGAAAGGAGTTATTGATGAGTTCTAAGTGGTTTCTGTGTGTGTGTGAGCAAGATCTAGTCGATGTGAAGGTTCTTCTAATCTACACAAACTGGGGAAAGAAATGGTGAGGATGTGGAGATAAGTTGAGTCCACGTATCTCCCTTGGATTTCTTCTTTGTCAAATGCTTTGGCCCTTGTTGGGTGGCTTTGAGGAGCTTCGTAGATGCTGTGGTATCTGGGGGGCAGGGCTGCTGCAGGGGAGAGGGGACAGCTCTGAGCAGAGTCCCTAGGCCAGTTTCAAAACAGGCAGAGCTATATTCTACTTGTTTAGAAAATATTTGAACGAAACCCTATATAATTTTTTTCAATTTTTGTATTTATTACTTTATTTAATTGAAGTATAGTTGATTTACAATATAATATTAGTTGTGGGTATACAGCATAGTGATTATACTCCAAGTAAAGTTATTATAAGATACTGGCTATATTTCCTGTGCTATACATCTTCTTTGTATTCCTTTTGTTGTTTATTACCCTAGTCTTCTATTCTGACACTTTTCAACTCTACAGAAGAGCTGCAAGAATAGTGCAGGGAAAACCCATATATATCACACTTGCCTATTTGCTCCACTACTGCATCCACTAAATGATCTGAGAAACACAATTCTGTGTTGCTTGATAAGGTTCAAGGTGTCTCACTGGCTCATTTTGTCCTTATCTTGTCAAGGATACCCAGGCTTTCAGAACAAGAGTTACTTTTTCAAAAGAAACAGCTTTGTCGAGCACTGCTCTCTGCCTCTTGAGGATGGTGGAGATAAAGAATGCTTTCCGAAAGAGCAGTCCTTTGTCAAAATTTTAATGTATTATCAGCTCCCTCCCAGAAATGTCTCAGGCCAAAAATGATTCAGATTTCAAATTTTTAAAAAAGGAACAGTGATTCACCAGCAAAGATACTGGTATTTCAGTTCTCAAAATTAGCACATTAAACTGAAATATGGATGCTTAAAAGTCAATATTGTGATCATGAAGGTCCTCAGGAGATCTTTTGTTCTGGCCTGAGTGCTGGGAACTGGCTTTCCCTGAGGAGCTGGCTGTGCGGGCTGGTGGGCACATGCCTGCGGACTGGACCAGGTTTTCATTTTGCATCAGGTGCTGGAAAGCCAGACCAGAGCCAGCTGGGGGTGGCTTTAACTGGTGAGCAGTCTGTGCTTCTGTGTAAACGTCACCCCTGGTTTCCCATGATGTTGCCATCCTTGTTTTCCTTCACTCTACCTCCCCAACTCCACTGATCTGCACTTCTCTCCTGGCATGTATGTTTCTGTGAGCTGCCCCAGCTCCCACACTGGACCAGGACTAGGGATTGAGTGGCAGGCAGACAAGGAGCTGGGCAGGCAGCTGGGAGCTTTGTGTGGCAGATCCTGCCCTACAGATGCAGTGAGGGAGATAGCTCAGCCTGGGAATAGCATGTGGGGTAAAAAGCTACCCGTGGCTTGACGGACCCAAAGAGGAGGTTGGTGGAGGGAAGAGTTTTGAGGACTGATGACCTTTTTGATTTAGTGAGTGGTCAAGGGGTGTGTGCGGGAGCTTCTGCTGTATTTGTGTCCACACGCTAAGAAATAGTTAAGCCACAGTTAGGCTTAATGAGGCCCATCATGAGAGACAGTTTATGTAATAGGAGGGAGTGCCCTGGGCCTTGGAGATGGGGCAGAAAATATCTAGAGAATGCTGGTTGAGGCAGATGTGTCTGGGAAGAACTTTGCTGGGAGAGGAGGAAGGGCATTCGAGGTAGAGACCAGCACAGCAGAGGCTCAGGGGCAGGGCTGCTCAGTGTTGTCTTGGGCAGGACTAAGAAGGCAGACAGAATGGAGCAGAAATGGAGGAGAGAGAGAGAGAGGGAGAGTCCACATGGATGTGGCAGATTGCTTCCCAGCATCAGTCACTGCGGCATTATCGCCCTGGTGCAGAGAGGAGAAACTGGGCAGGGAAATGGGTTAGGAGGCAGGTTCTGAGAATGAAGAGTGGCGGCACCTCTGGAACAGAGAAGCAAGGCGAGTCTGGTATGCTGAGTCTTAAAAGTGGAAACTTAAATGCCACCAGGAGAGGGGTGATTAAAAAACGGCAACTAGAAAACGCAAAAGGTCACTGGAAGCCTTAAAGAAAGCAGTCTAGCAGTGGATTTGCAGGAGCTGAGTGTTGCCTGGGTGACAAGGACACAGGAATAGTGGCTATGTGAATGGGTTCCTGTGGTCTCGAGTTAGTAAGTGTGCAATAGGATCAGAGCAGTGGCAGCTGAGGGGTTAGGTATAGCCTCAAGCCAGAAGGACTCTGGGTGTCTTCAGGCCAAGAGTCAGGGGGAGAATCTGCCAAGAATCGGGGGATGAATGCTATCGAGGGCAGGCAAGAAAGAGTTGGTCTGAACCCTGATGAGAATTCTGATTCCTGTCCACTGCAGGGCTCAATATTGGCCCCGTGGTGGCGGGGGTGATTGGAGCCCGCAAGCCTCAGTATGACATCTGGGGCAATACAGTGAACGTGGCCAGCCGCATGGACAGCACCGGTGTGCCCGACCGCATCCAGGTGAGTGCAGGAGCGTCCACCTCCATGTCCACTAGGGGACCTCTGTGTGATGCTAAGCGGTCTTCCAGCAGACTGCTCACAGTTCCTAGTCAGAATTTCTGCAGCCATATTTGAGAGAGACGGGGTGGTTGGTGCTGATGCAGTGGAAACTTGGAGAACACAATTGTGTTTCAGGCCCTCAGTACCTTGGACAGATCTTATAGCCTGCGCAAAGCCCTCTACTGGCGACAGGAGGAATTGTGGGGAATGGCACAGCCAGCTGCCCATGCCAAGCCGGGGTGCTAATGCCACACACCAGACACACAGAGCAGACACAAGGCAGGCGGCTGCACGGAGCAGGATTTGCTAAATGGAGCTCAGAGCACTCAGGGCTTGGTTTTGAAAATGAGACAAGGCCACGGGTCCCTGGATGGTGCCCCCACCAGTCTTAACAGCCAAGGAGCCTGGTTAGAGACCTGTGCAGACTGGTGCTCTCCAGCTGCTTTTCTTTGTTTTTCTCAAGCCTTGCTTGATCTGACACAGCGAGGCCCTGAACCGTGGAACCTCAGTTAGCCTTCCTGGTCTCGGTTTTCCCAAGTGCAAACTGGGCCATTTTTAGGGTCCTTGCTCACACTGACACTGCTTAACCATCCCCTAACTTCACTCCCTTGTGGGGCCTCTGAACAAAGGGACTGACCCCAGCACAGCCCTGGCTGGCCTGTGGGTGTTGCCTGAGGGGCCTGGCCAGGTGGCCTCCTCTCACCTCCATCCTGGGGGCATGGGGTGTGGCGGGGGGAAGAGAGTGGGACAGAAAGGTGGGAGTGGGGGTCCTGAGGAGAGACGGAGAGAGAGGAGGGGTGTTCACAGAGCTTAAACTACCCCCCCCCCCAACACACACACAGATGTGAGAGACTCAGTAACCGACAGCAGGGCACCTACCTTTACACAGGGCTTACCTTTCACAGAATGTGCTGCCCCTTCCTCCCTGGCTGGACAGCAGGTGTGGACAGGGGCCCTGGCAGGGGTGCTGGCCATACTCAAAAATGGCTCTTGGATCACCCTGTGGTGAAGCTTTAGTCTCATTGCTCCTCCTGTCACCTCTGCTTGGCCCTTCGCCCTGCAGTAGTGTCCTGTCATTTACTGACACTGCCTGTGAGGCCTCCTCTTTGTTCCAAAAGCCAAAGCAGAGGCAGGCAGCACAATCTGAAGTGAATCTGGGCTCTAGCATTTACCAGCTGCGTGACTTCAGGCAAGTGGCATAGGTTTTCTGAGCCTGAGATCATAGTTCTCATCTCATCGGAAGAAGAAATGAGATCAGCAGTGGTTCTCAAACTGTCTGTGGTGGAAAACCAGTTTCTAGAACCTTCTGAAAGTTCTGGAGTGAGGCTTTGGTAAAACACTTGGGCACGGATTGAAGGGAGTCAGAGGGCTGAGAGGGCCTGAGAGCTCCCCTCAGCTTCTGTGGTTCTCATTGTGGAGGACAACGACAGCGCGTGGCCACAGGCACGTTGAAGGGCTGGCCACCCCACCTGGCGGGGAGCGGGGGCTGCCTCCCTCTGGGTTCTGAGGCCCTTCCTTGGAGGAGCTGCCCCACGGTGGGGCTGCCACCCACCCTTCGGAGTCAGGGGCAGTCAGGTCATTGATAGCCTGTCCTCTCTCTCTCCTTTGCCTCTTAGGTCACCACAGACATGTACCAGGTGCTGGCCGCCAACACGTACCAGCTGGAGTGCCGGGGTGTGGTCAAGGTCAAGGGCAAAGGCGAGATGATGACCTACTTCCTAAACGGAGGGCCCCCGCCCAGTTAGCAGCCACCGCGGACGCCATGCAGCCTGGCCTCCAGAGACACGGCGGAAGCCTCGCCCCAGCCCGCGAGGCCGCCCTGAGATTTCCCACTTTGACTCCGGAAGCAGCCTCTGCCTTTGCGGGCGGGAGGGCTGGCGGTCTCCGTCCACGGCCCGAGGTGCCAGCGTCCTGCGAGCACCAAGCTGACCAAAGATGTCTCCCTCTGTTGAAGGCGCCGCCACATGCGGTCGGAACCTCGAGTTTTCCGACTGACGGAGCCGCCGCGCGCGTAGAGGAGCGGCAGCAGGGATCCGGCTCGGCAGGGCAGGGCAGGCCGCCTGGGCGCAGGGCCGCGGAGCCCGGCCTCCGGCGGGCGGGAGGCGGCGCCACTCTGGCTCGGCCCGGGGCTGCTTTTCTATGTGAGCCTTTACACTTCAGACCGAGGCGGCGGCTCTGCAGGCCTCGGCAGGCGTGCTGGCTTTTGGCTGGACCGTGGCCTTCATCGCGGGCCTCTCCCACAACCCACAGCCGGTGCCCCTGGAGGGGGCAGAACTAACTGCGAGGGGGAGGCCAGAGGACTTGGAGCAAGGAGTGGTGGTTCTGAGAAAAAAAGAAAATATTTATTAAATAAAACAAAACACGTTTCTGTGCCCTTCTTTAGACTATGCTAGTTGTATGCGTGTAAGAGACCCACAAGCAAACCAGGATGCCACTGGGGAGGGAGGGCAGGGATCCCAACTTGTCTTTTTGTATTTTTTATTTTGTATTATTGAAAACCTTGGAGATCTAACAAATATACCAAATTCTATATTTTGTAAATTCTCTATATTAGAAAACAGCTGTGCACAGCAGGGCGTTTGTGCTCATTTGTACTGTATGTATGTACTGGAGTGTGTGTGTGTATGTGTGTGTGTGTTTATGCTGTGGAACTGTTCTCATTCAGGACACCTGTTTCCCGCACCTCAGATTTCCCCAGGTCCAACCAGAGCAGTGAGCGTGTCCTTTTGGAGTTCCATATGTAGGAAGATGCATGCACACGTTAACCCATCTTTCTCCCTCTCTCTCTCTCTCTCTCACACACACACACACAAACTCGTCACCCCTACTAAGTAAAATGCAAACAGAATAAACGAAAACAAAAGCCTCTTTCCCATCTCAAGCCAAGCTGGAGTCAAGGGAAGCAGCCTCAACCGGTGGCAGACAGCAGGGCCTCCTTCCACCCTTCCGCTCTCCGAGATGTCAGCTTTTGCTTTGGGCAGAAAGGCAGCCCCTGCAACCCTGGGAGCTCAGCTGGCGTGGTGGTGTGTGAAGGCTGGGCTGCCTGGCTTCCTATGCTGGCCAAGGTGCAGGCCTCTCTCTCTGGAGATGATCCCTCAGGGAAGGAAAGGATGGGGGCTTTGCCCTCCATCTACAAACCAGAGGAAAGAGTGGAGGCCAATCCATGGGCCAAAGCCAGCAGAAATTTCATTTTGTCTGATTTCATTTGGCGGGGGGGGGGGGGGGGGGGGCAGTCAAGTACACTAAGAAAAATTTCTATTTTTTATGTCCTATGAGGGAGGCATTTGGAAAATGATATACTGTCATAGAGACCTTATTCAAACAGAATCCTTGGGTCCTGTGCCCAGATCGCTTCATTCTGTCTCAGGGCAGCATTAGTCTCGCCTCCCATGTGAGCCTGAAGGAGGTGAGAAGGCAGCTATATGCTAGCTGCAAAACGTTACTTTGACACCCCCCTGTGCCACCTCTCAGTGGACACTAGCCCTGCCCTCCCCTTTCTACATACCACCTCCCACCCCAATCGAACACAATTCTGAGAAGCGAAGCTTATGGGCCTTACACTGGCAGCCTTCTATCTGTGCTTTTGCCGCTCCATCCTCTGAATTCTCTATCACCCTGCATCTGTCACAAGGGGCTGGCATTCTCCACGGAGCTGTGTTCGAGTCCCTGACCTCTCCATACAGCCCGCCAGCGGTGCTGGGTTTTCCTTTTGCTCCCAACCTGAGTCATGTGTGTGCTGGTCTCTCCAGTGGTCCCCCTGCTGGCCATGGCCTCCCTGGCCTTGTGCTACCCCCACCCCACCCCGGCAGTGACTGGTGACCACGTGCAGTGCTAGCTCTTCCTTCCCTCCAAGGGGCGTGCACTCTTTTTATCCCTGCTCTTGCAAAAATGAATACAATTATGATTTCCCATGGAAATGGAAAAGTCTATTTAAATAATTCAACTATTAAACACTTTCACTGGTAATGTGTCCTGGTCTAATTTGCGTCTTGGGTGGTGGGCCTGTTTCCAGTGGGAAGAACAGTGCTCTCAGAGCGGGACACGTCCTACAGAGGACATCTCAGAGGGTAGAGAGCACCCCTAAGTGGGGACAGTGCACTGCTGTGGTGAGAATGTTGGCCAAAGACTGCAGTCATTGTGGCAGCAGGTGACCTTGGACGTGCCAGGGTGCAGGAGCCCACGGGATAGAGAGATGAGAGGTACCAAGGGAACAACCAATGAAGGATGGAACCAGAAAGATCCAGGACCAAGGGGAGGATGTAGGAAAAGCACCCAATAAACATGGCTTCATTTAATCCTCCTAGCCACCACATTTCACTGAGGAAGGAACAGAGAGGTTGAGCATCTCCCTAAGTCCACACAGCTGGTAATTAACAACCAAGATGAAAGCGGGCCTGTCTAGCAAGCCCACACAGATACGTTAACTTCACATGTGTCCAGGACTCCTCCTTTCCTGAGACGGAAGGAAAGGTGGTAGGAGGGCAGGGGACCCTTTTCAGCAATTCCCAGCTGCTGCATCCATTAAATGCAGGGTAATATTTGGCTTCAGGAAATGAAAACAGTGGAGCTTCGTCAAATAAAATTGAACACAAGTGAGAATGAAGGAACTATTGAAAGACACTTCACTGGGGTTCACTGCAATAATGGCCATAGAGGGACACAGTATTCCTGGTTCTAGGTAGGCCTCCTATTCGAAAGAGAATAGATATCATTAGGAATTCAAATATGTGTGGAAAAGAATGTAATTGCATACAGCTAAAGTTTATTTATAATTCATTCATTCATTATTTTTGCCTGTGCTGGGTCTCCATTGCTGCACAGGCTTTTCTCTAGTAGTGGCAGGCAGGGGGCTACTCTGCAGTTGCAGAGCACCAGCTTCTCACTTTGGTGGCTTCTCTTGTTGCAGAGCATGGAAGATCCTGCATATCTTGGAGTAAGTAACCTGTGCACCACAACTATTAAGCCTGTGCTCTAAAACCTGGGGGACGTAAATACTGAAGCCTGAGCATTCTAGAGCCTGTGCTCTGCAACACAGAGCTAAATTTTAACTTAGAGATCTTTCAGGATCTTTTAGGAGTGCAACCATGGGAAAGCATCAGTCAAATCCATTTCAAGGGCAACCTGCCTTCACTAATCATTTTACCTTGCTACAAATGACTTGGGTATCCTCCAATCTGCATGTAGCCTAAACAATGAGAGATTGGCCTGAGTTGTTTTCCAGAAACGTAAGAGTTAGCTACATCCTGTTTGAGATGGGCCAGCCAGTTCAGACTCTTAACCACAGATGCCTCACAGTGACCTTTTGAACAGGCAGAGGCCTGTAGCTTAGTTACGTTTGTGCAGAATGAGGGGTTTCTGCATTCCCTCGTCCTCAGTCACCCTATTTCTTTATTGGTTATCCTATATCAGTACCCCATGTCTCTTGCACTGGGGAGGTGGATTTGAGATGCCTTCTCCTGTCTCCTTCCTTGGCTGCCTTGCAAATAAATCCTCAGTTTGCTGCAAACCTTGGCATCTCAGCATTTTGGCTTGCTATTCTTCAGGGAGGATGAACCTGATCTGATAACAGGTTTGACAAGCCTGCCAGAAGAGAAGTCCAGAGGGAGCTTCTGCCTGTAGTGTCAGCCCCTTGCCGGTATTGAGAGCCTGTGAGCAAGTTCAAGCAGCTTCCAGGGCCATTTGTTCCTAGGGCTACCCACCCCGATTTCCTCAGGGAGGGGCCCTGACCTCTAGCATTTAGTTTCATTTTGTAGCAAAGAAGTGGCTTTGAGGTTTGGAAGCTGTCTTTGGGTGAGAAACCTTGTTAAAGAAGTACACCTGTGTAAGACTGACCATATAGATCACGGGTTGAAGGCCCACCTGGTGGAATTGTGGCAGACAATGGGTTAAAGGCTCGGGGACTCCCGGTTTTGTCTCGTTTTATTTTGGTTTTGTCTTGGTTTTGGCTTGGTCTTGTTTGTTCATCCATGTCAGGTTGTCGCTTATTAAGAAATGGCTACTGGGGACTGAGCTTCTTCGTGACTACAGCAAACAGTGGTAGAAAGACTTTGTTGCTGTGACCACCTGGAAGTAAAGCGCTTTCAAAATAAAAAATGTTAATTCAATTCCCTCTTCAAGTCTTCTAGGCTGCATTCTCCAAAACTAGGGAGCTTTCAGTTATGAATCCACGGAGAAGAAGATGGTAGTTTTTGATAGCACAGCTTGGCTTTAGGCTCAAGAACAAAATGGCCTGAAAATGGATCTTTAAATCATAATACAATTTTGCAGCTAGATTTATTTATTAAGTAGGAAGAAAAGTGTGATGAAAATCTAATGTAATTTTTTATGTCATTGTATCTGAGTAAACCTGTGCAAAGAAAATAAGACTACAGCTCAGTAGGAAGGGAAGGCAAAGAAAGCTGTTCTGCCTAATTCTAATGAAAAAGAGGACTTGCTGTTAATTCAGTAGAACACCCTGCTTGCTCCTCCTCCACCCCCATGTGATGGGGCTGCTACTCCTTCCCTGCCAGTGCCCAAGCCACAGCCTCCGGGCCACGGTTGCCCCTGTCTCTGAGAATCAAGAAATAGGAATGGTCTCCCCTCTTATATCCACCAGAAATTGAAAGTTAGTCACTCAGTAGTGTCCAACTCTTTGCAACCCCGTGGACTGTAGCCTGCCAGGATCCTCTGTTCATGGAATTCTCCAGGCAATAATACTGGAATGGGTTGCCATTTCCTTCTCCAGGGATTGGACACAGGTATCCTGCATTGCAGGCAGATTCTTTACCATTTGAGCCACCAGGGAAGTCCAATCATACCCACCAGAGAGCCACGCAAACTCAGGTAGGGCAATCCTACCATTAAGGCAAATTCATACTGAGGGTGTAAATGCTGAGACTGGGCAGTTGATGGCATTGATTTGGGTCCACTCTTTCTTCAACTTCAGGTTTAATTAATCAGAAGAACAATATGCCACAACTTCCTGGCAGTACAGTGGTTAAAACTCTGCCCTTCCACTGCAGGGGACACCAGTTCCATCCCTAGTAGGGGAACAAAGATCCTGCATGCCACACAGCACAGCCAGAAAAAAGAACAATATGCCAATTTATAGAGATGACCCGTAGAAAATGGGTCATCTTTTCAATTTCTGCAACCCACAACCGAATCTGGGCAGATGTTTAAAGTTTATTAAACACCACCCACCCCTCAGCAGAACATAGAATGGTGCTGAATAAAGCTAGGGAGGAGGTAGATGGACTTCATACAGAAACCCCTGGTAATTCAGTATGTGCTGCTGCAAGCCTAGCTACACCAACAGCAGATCCTAATTGGGGCTCGAATTCTGAACATTATCAAGATTGCATTCTTGCAGGACCCAGGATCAGAACAAAGAAGCCTTAGTAGAGTCAGGGAAGCAAAATAGAAACTGGGTAAGAATTTTCAGAATTTCTAGAAAGAGTATTTAAAGCCTATAGGCAACGTGCAGATACAGATCCTAAGACCCCAGAGAATTTAAAAAATGGTTAATGGCTTTTATTGGTGAGAGCAACCTCAATATACAGAAGAAACTGCAAAAAGTGGAAAGGGCTTAAGGAATGGCTATGTCTCAACGTGCTGAAATTGCCTTCAAAGTTTTTAATGGCAGGAAGAAAAGGGAACAGCGGAGAGTGAAACAGGCCGCATAGCTGGCTGCTGCCTTAACACAGGGGAGAGCTAGACCAAATCGAAGAGGGACTAGACCAAATCACAAGGGACTTAGAACAAGGTGGGAGGCCTCAAGCCCTGAACTTCCACTTGAATGGGGCACTCGACAGTGGGACCCCGCAATGAGCATACTGCCAACAGGAGGGACCCTGGAAAAGACTGTCACATTCTAAATAAGATTCTTGAAGGTAAACAGGTGGCACATCAGATGTGTGAGCCGAGAATGACTGTGAACAAGAATGACAGGGCCCAGGACCTCCTCTCAATCCTGCATCCATCAAATATCCCCGTATAGAACTGCAGGTGACCATCACCGTGGGATTTTTGGATTGATGCCAAGGCCACTCGCTCTGTTAAAAATAGTTGGCTTTCTAAACTTTCTTCTGAGGCTAGGATGTCCAGACAAACCTTGAAAAAGCCTTTTCTCCTGCTACTGGACAGTCAGATGGGGAAGATCCATCTGAAGCGTGGCTTTCTATACATGCCTAGAGGCCTCATTCTCCCTCTGGGTTGAGATTTACTGAGTTAAATGCCAAGGGTACCTTTGCACCTGCAAGAATGAACATTAAAATACCACCAGGGCAGGCTTGTACATTGCAGGCTCTATGGCTCTGACCCTGAATAAAACGTCCAGCAACTATCCAAGGAGAGAGATGGCAGAAGGTGAGCTCAGAGGTGTGAATGAATGGGAGGCAGGGAGAACAAACACAGCTGTACCTCTACAGGTTAGGCTTTGCTCTGGGACAAAAGTCCCAAACTTAAAAACATTATCCTCTAAAGGAACAGGGGAAGTGTGGAAGTCAACCCCTGCTAATAGCCTTCCTTGAATATGATTTAATACACCTCTGCCTGTCACCTTCTTGAACTCTAATTTTACCAGTTAGAAACCAGACACAAACTGGTTTGTGCACAAAGAACAACTATTCAAACTGTAGAAGATATTCATCCAGTGCCTAATCCATACACTCTGCTTACTACTTTGGAGATTTTTATTGGCTCACCATTTTGGATTCAAAGAACGCCTTTTTGGGGTATACCCTTGAGTTTTTGAATCCCAAGAGTTGTCCGCTTTCAAATGTGAAGACCTAGATACAAAAGTTAAACAAAAACTTAACAGTACTGCTGGATTGTACTTCCTCATGAAACCGCACCACTAGTCTTGGGACTCAGAGCATAGGTTGCCGAAACCCCAGAACACATCTCAGGGCTAAATGAAGCTCAGGTTCTTTTGTCTCAGTACAGAAAGAATTCTGCAAGAGGCAAAGGGTCAGGAGGAAGTGATTTATTAGTATAGGATGCTTGAGAGAGAGATAAGCAGGCAAGAAAGGGCATGCCACCCTGAGAACTTACTAGGCTACAGTTTATAATAGAGAAAAAAGGGCGGGGGGAGAAGACTATCTTCTTTCTCATTCTTTTTAAAAAGTGTATTTATTTATTTATTTGGCTGCACCAGGTCTTAGTTGCTGTATGCACGATCTAGTTCCCTTCCTAGGGACTGAAACCTGGCCTCCTGCATCAGGAGCATGGAGTCTTAGCCACTGCACCGTCAAGGAAGTCCCCTACCTCTTTCTTGAGTAGACATCCTATTTCCACCATCAGCTCCTTGTCCACATCCGGCAGAGGAGTTTTCTTGACCCTGTGTGGTCAAACTGGGACTGTTGTGGTGCCATGGACATGAGCAAAAAGGCTGTAACATTCCTAATGTTACTCTGAAAGCAGTCTCTACTACAGACAAAGAAGACAAAGAACGCTGCAGTGATCAGCCATGGCAGCTGCCCCTGACTGTGCACCCTGAGGGGATTCAGGATAGAGAAAAAAACGGACCAGTTGTTACCGTGCATATCAAAGCGATGAATCCAACAGCCCAGACTCTTGCATCTTCCCATACAAAGAAAGGGCTTCTCCAGTGCCTCAGATGGCAAAGAATCCACCTGCAATGCAGGAGACCTGAGTTCCATCCTTGGGTTGGGAAGATCCCCTGGAGGAGGGAATGGCAACCCACTCCAGAATTCCTGGAAAATTCCATGGACAGAGAAGCCTGAGGACTACAGTCCATGGGGTCACAAAGAGTTGGACACAACTAAGCGACTAAGCACACATACAAAGAAAAGTGCTCAATTCATAAACTTGAGATGTCTGTTTGCTTTAAGTGGCTCTTCCAATGTTTGACTACCCAGTTTGTTTTTGTGTTTTCCTGCAAAAATTCCTGTATGTCCTGGCTCTTCCCTTACCTCTTCAGTACAGCCCCTCAGAGCTATCCAAGAGATTGTACCCCAGGCTATGTTCTCAGAATTGCCCTCAACATAATTATCAACTTTTAGGTTGTGAATTTTTAAGTTGACAGGATGTTCACAGATGGAAGCAGCTTTGGGGACCAGGGCCAATGCAAGGCTGGGTATGTGGTTTTGACTCATCAAAAGGCACTGGAAGCTGAAGCCCTTCCGAGGCACCCCCCACTCAAAAGGTGGAAGTTCACAACCCTGATGAGAGCCCTCCATCTAATAAGGATAAGAAAATAACTATTTTCACTGATGCCAAATATGCTTTATTGGTGGTCCAAATCCGTGGGGCTATTTGGGGTAACGACTGTTAACTGCAAAAAAGAAGGAAACTAAACATGCCAAGAAATTTTAAACTTAGAAGCTGTCACAGAGCCAAAAGAACTGGCTATTGTCCACTGTGCAGGACATTAGAAATCAGGTTGTCTGACTGCTCGAGGGAATAATCTAGCAGTTCAAGTGGCAAAGCTAGCAGTTAGGACTAAAATCTCTGGGTTCCCAACTTGGCCCTTACCCTTGACAAAATGCTATTCAACGTAGTCTCCTGAAAACTCAGAAGGGGCTAGTGAATGGGGATTTGACTGGAGTCCTCCTGGCCATTCTCAGGAGTCTGACTATAAAGGTACTCCAGGAAGGGTGGGTTTAGAATAGACAAGGTAAGGTGCTTACCCATGAACACCTGATGGAAGATCTAATAAATTATTTACACAAGCGCACCCACAATGGGAGAGATGCCACCCTGCAGTGGATTCAGAAATTTACTATAGGATCAAACATGCAAAGGACAATTCAAAAGGTGATACAGAAATACACGGTATGTGCTAAATAATGCTAACACTGGGCTACTGCCAATCAAAGAAGTTGAGACTGGGAAGTGCTGGACTGGGAGAAGATTGGTAGGCTGAGTTCACTGTGAGGCCAAGAGCAACTGGAAACCTTAGGTACTTACTAGTATTTGTGTCTTACTAGTATTCTACTGCCTGGTGAGAAACATTTCCCTGCTGGTCTGAAAAAGCTGCTGAGGTTGAAAAAGCCCTACTAAAAGAAAAGAATTCCTAGGTTTGTGTTCTCTATATCCATTCAGAGTGACAGTGGAGGGGCCTTTATAGCAACTCAAGTATCTGAAGCTTGAAAGCTTCATTAGAGTTGCTATGAAGCGTGTAACTTTTTCTTGACATGTACACACTGCTATATTTATTTTTTACCTATTTTATTTTTGGCTGTGCAGGGTCTTCATCGCTGCATGCTGGCTTTCTCCAGTTGCGGAGATCGGGGGCTATTCTCTAGCTGCGGGGAGTGCAGGCTTCTCATTGCAGTGGCCTCTCTTATTGCAGAGCACAGGCTCGAGGCGCACTGGTTCACTAGTGGTCATGCACAGGCTTAGTTGTTGTGTGGCATGTGGAATCTTCCCAGACCAGGGATCAAACTCCTGTCCCCTGCACTGGCCAAGTGAATTCCTATCCACTGTGCCACCAGGAAAGTCCACGCATGTCATTTCTAGTCTACTGGCAAAAGGAAAGATGAATTATAATCTTAAAAAGACAAGTCGCTTGACAAATTTGAGCTATAATTCCCTGGAATAAGGTCTTACCAGTTGCTCTGCTTTGAGTGAAAGTAGTCCCTAGAAGCAAGCTCCAATTGTGCCCCTATGGAATGTTCTATGGGAGAGGATTCCTATTTTCCAGAAATGGTTTAGGAGACCAAGAGGGAACTTTATACAAGAAACCAGACATTGTCGAATACATACAATCATTGGGAGCTACTCTAACTGCTCTAAGTGTTTGGCCTAGCAGGTTATGTTTCCCACTGCTGACTTCTTTGCTGATTTACACCCTCTGTGGTAACCAAGGTTTGTTTTTGATATCTGTAAGTTTAAGTTCATTTGTATCATTTAAAAAAACTAGATTCCACATATGAGTGATATCACTTGGTATTTGCCTGACTTAGTATGATGATCTCTAGGTCCACCTATGTTGCTGCAGATGGCATCATTTTGTTCTTTTTTATGTCTGAGCAATATTCCATTGTATGTATGTACACATCTTCTTTATCCATGCCCCTGCTGATGGGCATTTAGGTTGCTTCCTTGTCCTGGCTACAGTAAGTAGTGCTGCAATGAACATGGGGTGCATGTATCTTTTCAAATTATAGTTTTCTCTGGATACATGCCCAGGTGTGGGATTGCTGGATCATATGATAGTTCTATTTTTAATTTTTTAAGGAACCTGCATACTGTTCTCCTCAGTGGTTGTGCCAATTTATATTCCCACTAACAGTGTAGAAGCGTTTCCTTTTTCCCACATCCTCTCCAGCGTCTGTTGTTTGTAGACTTTTTGATGATGGTCATTCTGACTAGTGTGAGGTAATATTCTCATTGTAGTTTTGATGTGCATTTCTCTGATAATTAGTAATGTTGAACATTTTTCCATGTACTGTTTGGCCATCTGTATGTTGTCTTTGGAGAAGTCTCTATTTAGATTTTCTGCTCATTTTTTGATTAGGTCCTTTTTTTTTTTATAGAGAGCTGCATGAGCTGTTTATATATTTTGGAGATTAATCCTTTATGAGTTGCTTCATTTGCAAATATTTTCTCCCATTCTAAGGGTCTCTTTTCATCTTATTTATGGATTCCATTGCTATATAGAAGTTTTACATTTTTTTTTCAGTCCTGTTTGTTTTTGTATTCATTGCTTTAGGGGGTGGGTTGAAGAAGATATTGCCATGATTTATGTCAGAGTGTCTATGTTTTCCAGTAAAAGTTTTATGGTGTCTGGCCTTACATTAGGTTTGAGTTTATTTTTTATGTATGGTTCATTTTTTTTTAACACATAGCTGTCCAGTTTTCCCAGCACCACTTATTGAAGAGACTATCTTTTCTCCACTATATAGTCTTGCCTCCTTTGCCATAGATTAGGTGACCACAGGTGCATAGCTTTATTTCTTGGCTTTCTATCCTGTCCCATTGATATTTCTGTTTTTGTGTGCAAGTGCCATTTTTTTTTTTGATTACTGTAGCTTTGCAGTATAGTCTGAAGTCAGGGAGTCTGATGCCTCCAGCTCCATTTTCTTTCTCAAGATTGCTTTGGCTACTTGGGACCTTTGGTGTTGCCATACAAACTTTATTTTTTTTTTTTTCAAAAAATTCCATTGATAATTTGATCGGGATTGCATTGAATCTATAAATTGCCTTGGGTAGTCTAGTATGGTCATTTTATCAGTCCTGGGTTTAGATTCAAAGACTGGCAGGTTGATTTTACTATGATGCTGAAGAACCACTAGGGCACTCAGGTACTTACTGGTTTTCTTGGACACTTAAACTGGTTGTTTGGAAGTATTTTCCTGCTGTTCTGAAAGTTTCTGAGGTTAAAGCCCTACTGCAAAAATTCAATCCTAGGTTTGGTATCCATGTCCATTCAGAGACAACAGGAGGGCCTTTGTTGGAGATTACATGCTTCTTGGCAACCACGTCTATCCTGGACACTGGGTCCTATTGAAATCTTGGCAGAATAAACATCCAGAAGACCAGTTCCACACTTGCCGGACTAGACCTTCCCAGTGCTACTTGTGCCCCATTCCACAGTAAAGAGGAAGAGAATTAAGACATGGCCTCATCACACTCGTGGTAAGCTCATCTTGCAGAGATCAACAGAAACCATGCAGTAGAAGACAACCGTGACAGAGATCATCAAAACATGGCTGTCCCAGACCCTGGCACTGGCTTCTCCAAGTGGGCAAGTGGACCTCTAGCAGTCCCTAAGTTGCTTTTCAGAAGGAAGCTACAGGAAAGAAACTGAGGTGAACAGCACTGTTGCAGTAGTAACTTTGTGAAGCGAAACTTTTCAAAAGGCAGTTTAAACAGTTTGTTAGGTCACCAGAATGATTATTTTCTTTTCTTATGATTTCTCTTTGTCCCTAACTTTCCAGGCTTGTAAGAACAATGGTGAGGATTTTTCAGACTTTGGCAAAAGCAGGTTATCTCTCAAGCTCTTGATATGTCATCCAAAACTATTTTTTGTATTTCACATGTGGACCCCTTGGTTGTGCCTGTCATCAATTTTCAACCATCCCTAATGTCACTGTGACTTACAATAAAAAGTCCTTGGATGTAACATACCAACTTAGGCAAATCAACAGAATTTCCTGTCCCCTGTTTTTTTTGACTAAGTTGAAATTTGGTCCTCAGATTGAAAAAAAAAAAAAGACCTTGGTCAGGATATTATAGAAACAGTACCTATTTTTCCCAGCCTATGTCACTTCCATGTTTAACATCTAGGTGTCTGAGACAAACTGAGAATGTTGAGAAAGTCCAATAAGTACAGGTAAGACACAGATCCCTAACTAGACCGTCTCTTAGGAGTCTGATGTCTGGCATTCTGTGTGCCCCTTCAGGGTATGTCTTTTTGTCTATCATTGGTTTGACTACCAGTGAAGGTCTTGACAGTTGGCAGATACGTGGTATTGATTATTGGGATTGTGAAAAGGGAATGTGGCCTGCCATTCCAGTTCAAGGATCAAGCTACCAGCCACCATAGCCACTGCCCATTGCTCCCATGGTGTGCACTGAGGGAAATTCAGTATGGAGAAAAATAGGATGTATATTGTGCTTTGGATGCTGGACTTATATAATTAAGGTGCATATCTATGGAATAATTTGAATGAGCCCAGACTCAAAAGACCCCAAACAGCCAAAACAATTTTTAAAGAACATAGCTTGAATCACACTTTTGACTTCATATATACAATGAAGCTACAGTAATCAAAATAGTATTGTCTAGCAGAAAAACAGACATAGATAAATGGAACAGAATAGACAGCCTAGAAATAAACCCACACTTCTAGGGTCAATTAATCTACAACAAAGGAAGCAAGAATATACACTGAAAGTGTCTCTTCAAAAGTGGTACTGGGAAAACAGGATAGTTACATGTATGAGAAACTAAAACCCTATACATTTTCTCAAACCTTATACAAAAACTCAATAGGTTAATACCTAAATGTAAGACCTGAAACCATAAAATTTCTAAAACAGAACACAGGAAGAACACTCTAACACAGACCCTCCCCAAATTGCTATAATTTGTCTCATAAGGCCAAAGACACAAAAGCAGAAAAAAAGGGATTTAATTGAACTTGAAGGCTTTTGCACAGCAAAGGAAATCACTGACAAAATGAAAAGAAAACCTACTGAATGGGAGCAAATACTTGCAAATGGCATGACCAATAAAAGGTTAACATCTAAAAGATAGAAATAGATTATACAACTGAACATCAAAAAAAAAAAACAATTAAAAATAGGCAGGAAACCTAAATAGACATTCTTCCAAAGAAATATACCAGATGTTCCACAGGCACATAAAAAGATGCTCACCATCATTAATTATCAGGGAGATGAAAATCAAAGCTACAATGAGATATCATCTCACACCTGTCAGAACAGCCCTCCTCAAAAAGAACACACATAACAAATGTTGGCAAGGATGTGGAGAAAAGAGAATTTCACAAAACAATCTGTAGGTGCCAGTGTTGTGATACTGAAGGTCACTCAGTTGTGTCCGACTCTGTGCGGCCCCATGGACAGAATACTGGAGGCCAGGCCAGAATACTGGAGTGGGTAGCCGTTCCCTTACTCCAGGGGGTCTTCCCAACCCAGGGTTCAAACCCAGGTCTCCCGCATTGGAGGTGGATTCTTTATCAGCTGAGCCACAATGGGAGCCCAAGAATCCTGGAGTGGGTAGCCTATCCCTTCTCTAGGGAGCTTCCTGACCCAGGAATTTAACCGGGGTCTCCTGAATTACGGGTGGATTCTTTACCAGCTGAGCTATCAGGGAAGCCCTAGTGCTGTGATGCCTCAGGCCAAACAACTAACTGGGCACAGACACAGTCCCACCCATCAGCAGGAAGGCTGCCTTAAGGCTTCCTGAGCCCATGGCCACCTCTAGACAGGTCCATAGACACAGCCCTGCCCACCAGAGGGCCAAGACCCAGCTCCAGCCATCACTGGGCAGGAACCAGCCCTACTCTAGAAGAAGCCTGTGAAAGTGAAAATGAAGTCGCTCAGTTGTGTCCGACTCTGCGACCCCATGGACCGTAGCCTACCAGACTGCTCCGTCTATGGGATTTTCCAGGCAAGAATACTGGAGTGGGTGGCCATTTCCTTCTCCAGGAGATCTTTCCAACCCAGGGATGAAACCCGGGTCTCCCACATTGTAGGCAGATGCTTTACCATCTGAGCCACCAGGGAAGTCCCAAAAGCTTAGATACAAGCAAAGTGAGGTGCAAACCACTAGTCTGCCTCTAAACCAGCCTCACCCACCAGGGAGCAGACATCAGACAAGGGAAAATTACTACCCTGCAGCCTGCAAGCCCAGTCCATCCACAGCAGGCCAGACCCTACCCTGTGACCATCTGGGCCCTGTCTACTAACAGGCCAACTGAAGCTTCAGGACACCCCAGGCCCCATTATTCAACAGGGCCACTCTGGGTACAAAAGCCTCTTTGTGTCTCTCATTTCCTGTTTGTAGATAAAACACTTTAGTCTCTAGGCCTTCCCTGAGTTCCAAAGAGCAGACTCAAGCAGTTACTAAGTCTGGAAGTGAGAGAAGCAGAAACCAAGGAAAAGCAGTGAAGCAAGTTAAGTAATGATAGCTTAAACAAAACAATCCTACCTAGGTCCTCCTCAAGGGATATATATATAAGGATATATATACAAGGGATATATATATATATGTAACAATTTGATGCATATCTTTGAGTTGTTCTGAAGAAATTAAGACTCCTACCCAGGAGGACGATAGTGATTACCTGCTAACCACAAGCAGAACACATACTGGTTGGAACCAGAAGGTTGATGATTAAAATTCCTGAAATGCTGCTACCCTGTTACCACACCAACAACCAATCAGAAGAAGGTCATGCCCTCTGCAACCTTCACCCCAAAAGTTGCCTTTAAAAACCCTTCCCTGAAAGCCATTAGGGAGTTTGGGTCATTTGCACACAAGCTGCCTGTTCTTACTGGGCACCCTGCAGTAAATCCTGTACTGTCTTCCACACCCATGTGTCAGTAGCTTGACTATGCTGTGCTGTGGGCTAGCAAACCTAAGTTTTTTTCAGTAGCAGCTTTTTCCCCCAAGACTGAGGACTGATCAAAAGCTAAGGGGAACTGAAACCATGGGTTAAATGCATTTCCTCTGCTTTCACTAGTAAGTTAGTTTAAAAACTTGCATGTCTTCCAAGGGGTACATAGCCTAAAAAAACAAGATGTTCGCAGCTATGCCTACTTCAGTTTAGTCAGGAGTCAGCTGTGTCTAGTTCAAGCTGAGCTGGTTAAGACTAGGCAGGACCACCAATCTTTCAACTGGGCACATGTGAGCACCCTCTCAGTGATGTTTTGATATCAGAGGGCTGAAAATTCCATCCTCAGAACACACCAAGGCTGGTAGCCTAGTTATGCCTGCACAAAACATCAATTACCACACCTTTTCCCAATCACCTCTCCCCATACTCCCCATGCCTGCCTGTCCTGCTTCTTTCTTCTTTACCTCATGAACACCCCAAGGCTGTTGCTTTCGGGGAAGCAGATTTGAGATCTGTTCTCTAGTCTTCTTGCTTGACTACTTTACAAATAAACCCTCTCTTTGCTGCAAACCTCAGCATCACAGTATTTTGGCTGGCTATATATCCAGCAAAATGAACCTCCCACCCTGCTGTGGGCGGTGGAGAGCAAGGCTCGGGCAGGCACATGAAAACACACACCCAGGCATGTGCACATACCCAGGGCACACCGTGACAACAAAGGACACAGTTCACACCTTTCCATCTCCATCTCCCCTGAGCTAATCCAGAGAACATGCTTGTTTCTCCCAAAGGTTTATAATTTTTTTCAAAAGCACATCCATACTAGAATGTTAATTAGCAAGGGCACCATTACTATGTAGAGTTCTGAACACCATTTTAATGCTGACAGGATCACAACAAACTGTGGAAAATTCTTAAAGAGATGGGAATACCAGACCACCTCATCTGCCTCCTGAGAAATCTGTACATAGGTCAAGAAGCAACAGTTAGAACTGGACATGGAACAGACTGGTTTCAAATCGGGAAAAGAGTACATCAAAGCTGTATATTTTCACCCTGTTTATTTAACTTATATGCAGAGTACATCATGAGAAATGCTGGGCTGGAGGAAGCACAAGCTAGAATCAAGATTGCCAGGAGAAATATCAATAACCTCAGATATGTAGATGACACCACCCTTATGACAGAAAGTGAAGAACTAAAGAGCCTCTTGAAAGAGGAGAGTGAAAAAGTTGGTTTAAAACTCAACATTCAGAAACTAAGATCATGGCATCTGGTCCCATCACTTCATGGCAAATACATGGGGAAACAATGACAGACTTTATTTTGGGGGGCTCCAAAATCACTGCAGATGGTGACTGCAGCTGTGAAATTAAAAGATGCTTGCTCCTTGGAAGAAAAGTTATGGCCAACCTAGACAGCATATTGAAAAGCAGAGACATTACTTTGCCAACAAAGGTCCATCTAGTCAAAGCTATGGTGTTTCCAGTAGTCATGTATGGATGTGAGAGTTGGACTATAAAGAAAGCTGAGCGCCGAAGAATTGATGCTTTTGAATTGTGTTGTTGGAGAAGACTCTTGAGAGTTCCTTGGACTGCAAGGAGATCCAACTGGTCCATCCTAAAGGAAATCAGTCCTGAATATTTATTGGAAGGACTGATGCTGAAACTCCAATACTTTGGCCACCTGAGTGGCCACCTGACCTATGTACGGATTTCTCAGTGGCAAAGAACTGACTCACTAGAAAACACTCTGATGCTGGTAAAGACTGAAGGCAGGAGGAGAAGGGGACCACAGAGAATGAGATGGTTGGATGGCATCACCAACTCAATGGACGTGAGTTTGAGTAAATTCTGGAGTTGGCGAAGGACAGGGAGGCCTGGCGTGCTGCAGTCCACAGGGTCGCAGAGTCAGACATGACTGAGTGACTGGACTGAAGTGAACTGACAAAGAAGAAGCAAAATCGCTAAAACTAAGGCCAGATTTGATCCAACAGGGGGATGACTTAATGGTGGTGGTGATGTTAGCAGGAAGGCACAGTGAATTTTGGTGCACGAAGGAAGTTGAAGCTAAATGTTCACCAGGTAGCCATATTACATTAAGACTTTCAAAATTACAAGTACATCTACAGAACTTTTCCTAAAATGAGTATCACCTGAGAGGCACACAGGTAAATCATGTCCTGAACTGTGGTCTTTACACGATAAAACCTGGATGTTTCCATACACAGTCTGTCCACGAGTTACTAATTGATAGAAAATGAGCTTCCCGAACCCAGAAAGAGATGCTGAGCTTGCATCGTCACGGAGCAGGAAAGCATTCTTGGACACAAGGTACACACTCAAAAGTGGTGCTGGACAGGGTCTCACTGTCACTGGACAGGAGAACTGTACTGGCAGGGACAAGCACACTAGGGAAACCCACAGCATTTGAATCTGCCTAGGTTGAAACAACTCCACACTGAAGAGAACCCCGTGCAGGTCATCACGTCCAGCAGGCAGGAGTGACACAGCTGGGCCACGCTGGTTGTGGCAGGCAGCGTGGAGCACAGGTGTCAGGAGGAAAGTTGGAAGCGCTGGTGCTACTTGTGGAGCTGGGGTCAGGCAAGGCGACAGACGACCAGAGGACACCAAGCCCCCTCATTTGGATGAACTTCCCAGTGTATAAAGAGCTTTCATGTACACTTTCTCATTGTGCTACCCCACGCCTAGGGGGGAACGGGAGAAATGATCGGTGCAGCTCCTGCAATGGCTTGGTTACTTGGGGACAAAAACTGTGGCATTAGCCCAGAGGTACACTTCCGTTCAGTGTGCCCACCTGGCTAAGTACCAATGATCCTGGCAGGAACAGAGGGTCCACCCCTCTCCAAGGTTAACAACAGATGAAATGAGATTCAATTACTATAGTATTCTGTAGATTTTATCCTTCCAAAATTTCTAAAAAGCCTTTTGGTGGGTTTTTTTTCTGTCTTGGGAGGAAAAATTTTTTTGCTCTGTTCTTCTAGCCTATCTCCCCTTCTCACTGGCAAAGTCACTGCTTTACAAGACAGACACAAGAACAAAGACAAGTGAGGCCACAGGAGTGGCTGACCTCCAAGGTTTCTTTCTTCTCTGGCATTCCCTAACTAAATATTTGTACAACCCTTCATCTTACCTTCAAGTGCCAGACTACAAGGATGGTGAAAACATAAACACAATCGAAATAGGACTTTAAGATGTTAGACAAAGACAGAAAGACAAATGAGGTGAAAGCACATTGCCAAGGGGGATCGGTGGGAGGATCACCTTCAAACCAAAGTCGGAAGCAGCCTTTGTTCCGTCCTTCTCCTGCCAATCCAGCAGCAGCAGCAGCAGCCACGCATGATGGACGCCCTTTTCTATCGAGGGCCCTGGTCCACGGAGTGGGGAGAGATGAGTGCAGGCCTACCTAGGTTCACAGAGTAAGCAGAGATCCAGAAAGGCAGGATGATGGTGAGAAGACAAAGAGAAAGAAAAGGATTGTTTGGGGTTGAGGTTTAAGTAGCCATTCTGTCCCCACTGGCTTGTCAGCTCCGAACCTCACCATCTTATTCTAATGAGCAGAGCTGAGCTGCCCCCTCCCTTGTTGAGAGCATATTCATCCCCAAGGCCCTTTTCATACTGCTGGCCTATTAGGCCTGTGTGGATTTAAAGAAGTCTCACTGGAATCCATTAAAAAGAAGCCTCATCACTTTCTTCCCCTCAGCCAATTTCCAATGTGGATCCGCCCGTAATCTCTAGTTTGTCAGCATCTCTGGTTATTCTCTTAGACAATTTTCCAGTTTTGCAAACTGTGCTGCTCTGCTTTGACTCTGTTAGCTTGACAGGCATTTCCCTGGCTCATATGGGATTTTGGGGGGTGGGGTGGGGCAGGGAGAATGCATGTCTCTTCAGATTACTCTCTTGAAAGCCATGTTACATTTGCATGTTTGAAGAATGCCTTGAACTCTCACATCCTCAGCATCTACATATTTCCACTCTGTGCTAGAAGGCTGCTGGCTGCCTCCCCACCCCTTTCTCCCATCCAGGCACAGACCGCGTGCACACACATACCTGTGGAGGCCCTGCAGAGTGGTAGGCACTAGGTGGCAGCCATCCAGGAATATCCAATAGATCAAAACAGGATGTTCAAAGCAAATGACGATGAGGCCAAAGCACCCATGCCACATTGTAGCAGGCGAGGTTCCCAGAGGCACTTTCCCCATCTGTCGGCAGTGGTCCAGTACCCAGGACACTGAGGGGGCCCGGAGAGCAGTCTACTTCTTCCAGGCTGAGTGACGTTGGATTATGTGACAACTTAATCCTGTTTACTCACCTCAGATGGATTTTGTTAAGCTCACATAAATCCTGTATGTGAAACACCTGATGTACAGCAGGCATATGGCAAATGTCAGTCCCTCAATTCCCTCCTCTGACTTTGAACGCATCCTCAGCACACTGCCCTAAGTCTGCACACAAGAGCTTGCCAGAGAGCAGGTCAACCGCTACCAAATATTTCAACAGGATCCTTCCTTTGTTTCTGTTTTTGAATTAGGATCCTTTCTTAATTCACAATTTCTGGAAAGCTATGTGCAATGATATATTTGGGGGCATTTGCGTTGCTGTATGTCTCAAGGAACTCAAACAGGGGCTCGGTATCAACCTAGAGGGGTGGGATGGGGAGGGAGATGGGAGGGAGGGTCAAGAGGGAGGGGACATACGTACACCTATGGCTGATTCATGCTGATATTTGACAGAAAACAACAAAATTCTGTAAAGCAATTATCCTTCAATTAAATATATATATATATATACATATATATAGACGCCTATTATATTGAAAGTAACAGCAATACCCATCAGAGAGACCACACAAGGCAGCAAACGTCCTAGCACTCTCTGTGCCCAGCTCTGGGTGATTTACATTTATTGATTCATTCAATCCTCACAACACTTTGCCCAAAGCACAGTTACCTCTACTTCATACCTAAGGAAACTGAGGCAGAGAGGTTACATGACTTCCTGAGGTCACCATGCCAGTGGCAGGGAGAGCCGGTGGGGCAGAGGGGCGCAGGGGAGACAGTCTGGCTCTAAACTCATCATCACTACTTTTTGATTAAGCAATTAGTTACCTTCTACCTTTTGTTTAATGCTTTCAAATATAGGAATGACTTAAAGCAGAATTCCTATGAAATTATTTTATATCAAAGAATCAACCTATGCTGGCCTTCAGCTAGAAAAAGGAAATGTTTGTAACGCATTTACGTTGGTTTGTAACATCAATGAAGCTTTGACATTCGATATCAAGAATCATTAATTTGTGAGTTAGTTTTATGAGAAAAAAAAAATAAACTTTATACCTCTTGCCCTAAAATCTAAGGCACACCTGAGGTTCACCACACTTATGGCAGCCATCTGTCCTGACCATTATACATGTAGGAATTTTAGGAAACAATTTTGCCAGGACATCTATACTGCAGGAATTAGCTGTGACTTCACCCATTTTCAAAGTAATGTGCATTACTTGTATATATATTCCTTATATATTTCAACATATTCCCATGTTGCCTAGCTTAATATTATAGGGTGGTTAGCTAAGAGTGTGAGTTCTAAGACTGATGTGGATTGAAATCCTGGTGCCACCACAAAGGTTAGACTGCGACCGTGTTCAAGTCACTTAACTTCTTTAGGCCTCAGGTGCTTCATCTATAACACAGAAAGCCTTCATAAAGCAATCTGTGAGGATGTTTAGCACATACCCAGTACTATTTCCCCTCCACGCTGGCTTCATTTGTTCTCACTGCTGCTGTAAGAGCCGTGTTGTCAGTAACACACACATGAAGAACCTGCTCTCTGAAAGGCTCTGCCCCACGGAAAGATGAGCACCATTTTTTGACTCATTTAATCTGGAATCCTAGGTTTGACTCTGAGCCTCTGTTTCTTCAAATGAATGTGAAATGGTGCCGCCCTTGTCCCCTAAGGCTGCCGTAAGTATTAACTACGTAGGAGGCCCTACACTGGCCCACAAAACGTGCTAATGAGCATTCTTTTTACATGAGTTGTAGCTATTGTTGCTGTTGTTTAGTTGCTAAGTCGTGTCCAACTCTTTGCGACCCCATGGACTGCAGCACACCAGGCTTCCCTGTCCTTCACTATCTCCTGGAGTTTGCTCAAACTCATATCCGTTGAGTACTGATGCCATCCAATCATCTCATCCTCTGTTGTCGCCTTCTCCTGCCTTCTATCTTTCCCAGCATCAGGGTCTTTTCCAGTGAGTGGGCTCTTTGCAACAGGTAACCAAAGTATTGGGAGTTTCAGCTTCAGCAATAGTCCTTCCAATGAATATTCAGGCTTGATTTCTTTTAGGATTGACTGGTTTGATCTCCGTGCAATCCAAGGGACTCTCAAGAGTCTTCTCCAATCCCACAGTTCTAAAGCATCAGTTCTTCGGCGGTCACCTTTCTTTATGGTTCAACTCTCACATCCATACATGACTACTGGACAAACCATAGCTTTGACTAGACAGATCTTTGTGGGCAAAGTAACGTCTTTGTTTTTTTAATACACTAAGTAGCTTTTCTTCCAAAGAGCAAGCATCTTTAATTTCATGGCTGTAGTCACTGTCCACAGTGATTTTGGAGCCCAAGAACATAAAGTCTCACTGTTTCCACTGTTTCCCTATTCGCCACGAAGTGATGGAACCGGATGCCATTATCTTTGTGTTTTGAATGCTGAGTTTTAAGCCAGCCTTTTCACTTTCCTTTTTCACTTTCATCAAGAGGCTCTTTAGTTCCTCTCACTTTCTGCCATAGAGTAGCATCATCTGCATATCTGAGGTTGCTGATATTTCTCCCAGCAATCTTGATTCCAGCCTGTGATTCATCCAGCTCAGCATTTCCCATGATGTACTCAGCATATAAGTTAAATAAATAAGGTGATAATATACAGCCTTCATGTACTTCTTTCCCAGTTTTGAACCAGCCTGTGGTTCAATGCTTGGTTCTAACTGTTGCTTCCTGACCTGCATACAGGTTTCTCAGGAGGCAGGTAAGGTGATCTGGTTTTTCCATCTCTAAGAATTTTCCACAGTTTTCTGTGATCCACACAAAGTCTTTACCATAGTCAATGAAACAGAAGTAGATGTTCTTCTGGAATTCTCTTGTTTTTTCTATGATCCAACAGATGTTGGCAATTTGATCTCTGGTTCCTCTGCTTTTTCTAAAACCCAGCTTCTACGTCTGGAAATTCTTGGATTATATACTGAAGTTTAGCTTGAAGGATTTTGAGAATTACCTTGCTAGCATGTGAAATGAGAGTAACTGTACAGAAGTTTGAATATTCTTTGGCATTCCTTTTCTTTGGGATTGGAATGAAAACTGGCCTTTTCTAGTTCTGAGGCCACTGCTGAGTTTTCCAAATTCACTGACAAACTGAGTACAGCACTTTAATAGCATCATTTTTAAGCATTTTAAATAGTTTAGCTGGAATTCCATTACCTCCATTACCTTTATTCATAGTAATGGTTTCTAAGGCCCATTTGACATCACACTCCAGGATGTCTGGCTGTAGGTGAGTCATCACACTATTGTGGTTAGGTCCAGGTCATTAAGTATAGTTTTTTGTATAGTTCTTCTGTGTATTCTTGCCATGTCTTCTTAATCTCTTCGGCTTCTGTTAGGTCCTTGCCATTTCTGTCCTTAATTGTGCCTATCTTTGCATAAAATGTTCCCTTGGTATCTCCCAATTTTCTGGAAGAATTCAAAGGGCAAGGGTAAAGTGTTCTTTGTTCATCTTTAGGCAAGGTCCCCTTGAAAACCCAGCCTCAAAGAAATTCACCAGCACAAGAAGGCAGGTAACCAGGGCAGAGCTGGGAAGGGGCTGCTGGGACCAGACAGGAGACAGAACTGATGAGCCCTCTTTCCCACTGTCAGATGGAGCCTGAATGTGCTTTTGTGTGTAACACTTGCACTGCTGTACTATGGGATACAGGAGAAAAGGGCAAATGTGAACTGTGGGTGGGGTGGGGCTAAAAACACCACTTGTTGCCAAGGAAACACCAGGAACAATTCATAAGGTTACGATATTGATTTCCGGAACTCTTTGAGAATGAAGCCTTTTCTCTTCTTGAGATTCTTCTTTAGACTCCACTGTGTTGAGACTATTCTTTACATACCAGCACCACCAATGTAGAAGAAAACGTTTGCACTCATGTCAATGCCACTCACTGTTAACAGGCAAGGAGGATACAAGCCATGTGGCTTCCAACCACACAATGCTGTGACACTGTGTATTTCACCTGTTGAATAAAGAAACCTAGAAAGCTTGGCCACCCAAGGAAGAGATATTACAAGAGTGGCAGCCACAGACACCACTTCTCTTTGAAAAGCTCACTGCTCAAACAGAAGGCTGCAATATGCTAGCACTCAACAGCAGTCCCATGACATTGATGAAGATCATCAGATCCTAGTCAGTATGACCAGAAGACATGGTCTCTGCACAATTCATTTATAACCCTGGGAGTTGGAAAGGATTCTTCTATTAACTTTAGGCCAGGATAATCCTATAGCCAATTTAACCCCAAAATTAGGTTTGACTTTATCACAATATTTTTTAGGAAGAAAGACTCCATTTCCTTAGAAATATAAAGCAGAAAAATACAAAGGCTTGACCACAGACAAAGAATGAAGCCCTGAAAAGAAAGTAAAATTACTCAGTAGTGTTTGACTCTTTGCGACCCCAAGGACTTCAGCCTACCAGGCTCCTCTGTCCATGGAATTTTCCAGGCAAGAGTACTGGAATGGGTTGCCATTTCCTTCTCCAGAGGATCTTCCTGACCCAGGGATCGAACCCAGATCTCTCTCATTGCAGGCAGATGCTTTACCATCTGAGCCACCAGGGAAGCCTTGAAGAATGACCTATAACATGTAGTAGGGCTCAGTGTTCTGAGTGGTGGCTGATTTTGAAATAATTTGTTCTTTTACTACATACTCTATTAAAAGTGAATAAAAAGTCTGTTAAAACAGCAAAAAGAATAGTGAACACACACAAACACTTTGCTGTGTCTCTTGGAAATCCAACAGCCTGGAATGTGTTCTTGGGTTACTCAGTAAATCTTTTGTAATAAAGGCCAAGTGTCTGCCTTTTTGATAGGTCGCTAACCCCAGGAGGAAGCACTTTTGTGACAGAAGGGTTAAAGGTTCACCTGACAAATCTGGTCTCTGTGGAGGCTTGACAAATCAGAATTCTAATGAGATTCTGCACAGTTCAAAATAAATGGAGCTATGCATTTCTCCAGACTGGATTCCACTGTGAAAAAGACCATATTTAATACCAAACAAATGTGCTAACCCAGAGGTAGCAGATTCACTTTATATAAGTCATAAAATTACAAAATTGGGTAAAGGTTTTTCAAGTGTCAAGGCATTTGTCTTAAATGGATTTTCAAGCTTTAACACGGATACTTGCTTTTAGCTTAGGAGCAGAATTCTTACTGGAACAAATCCTCTATTAAACACATAAAAAAAGACCTGAAATGAAAGCCTTTGAAAGCTGGTACAAAGTTGGAGATCCAAGGCACAACTGTAATATGGAAATGTGTGTAAAACAACTGAGGATTTTGTTCCTTTTAGCATTTCACAAGATCCCCAAGTGCAAACATTTTTACCTGAATTCATCAGGAAGACGTCTTCTCTGAGAAACACGCTTTGACTTACTAGATATAAATCAAGGCAAAACTTGTTATCCTTTTTCTAGCCTTGACTTTCAAGAGGTTCAAGAATCAAATTTTATACTCAGTAACAACAATGCATTCACGCTTGCTTCCGGTCTCATTGGTTTTGCTTTTCTTCCCTTAATGTTCATATTTTATTACCATTATTGTGTATGTCTTTTTTGGATATGCTTCCCAAATTCTTTTGGTAAAGAGGCCAGGTATACTTCAAATACACACCCGAAAAAAGCAAGCAAATATTGCAAATACTTTTAGGATATAAAAGGGAGTATCTTTGCTCTCATAGCACACCTTAATCAAAAGCAATATTTCAGAATTACCTTAAGTAAGATAACATACACCTAGATAAAAGAGTGGGCTAAAGCTCATTATTTTAAGAAGTCCTCAGGACTTCAATTTTACCGAGAATAAACATATTTCCTGAATATAATCTTAGATATTTTCATTAACATAATTTAGCTACCTTCATTAGCCTGACCCTGGGCTAGAAATTGTGTGTGCTTTGCTCTTGACCCTAGGTAAGTCATTAAAACCTGGTTACCATAGTGTCCTCTTTCCTCTTGGGAAAACAGTACCTCCTCGACAGTAGAAGACCCATTATGCTTAGGTACGTGCTCTTAGAAATAAAACTGCAATATAAATGCAACATATCACCATTATACACATTAGAGGCCTAAGTGATTCTTTCTCAAGAGCTTAAAAACTTCTTGACATTCATGGCAAAAATTTATCTTTCTAAATTCATACTTTCTTTGGCAACAACATGACAGAGGCAGGAAAGCTATATAAACATGCAAAGATGCAGGCACCAAATAATGAAAGAAAACATTTCTATACATAAAACATTATTTATACCTGTTTTCATTTTTTACATTAAAATATAAACATCCCCTTATCCAAAATAGCTGGTGAAAAAACAAAATGAAAAACAAATGAAGCCTTTAAAGACAGCTGGTGAGTTTTCAAGTGTCCTTGCTGAATACCAAACATTATGACTCAATTATAAAAACAACCAAATTGGTAAGAGAGCTATGAAGTATCAATATACAGCAAAATCTCGATAAACCAGAATAGTCCAATCTCCTGGTTAATCAACTATTTACAAAAAACTCTTCTTGCTTTAACCATTAGTTTATAAAAAACTTTCTCAAGTTTTACTTTCTAAAGTAAAGCGAACCAGTTAACTTTCTGGCTTAGTAACTACAAAATACCAAACATAAATCAATTTCATTTTGATGATTTAGGATATCTCTCAGAATATTCATAATTTCTTTGCAGTTTTGTTAGGGGCAGAAAATTGGAGGGAACTGGAGTTTCTTGTATTAAATAAATCCCTGAAATGGTAAGCTTTCACTGTCTTCTTTTGCCTCATTCTCCTAAAAAGGAGAGTAGCAAAAAGGTTGTAGTCAAGCAGGATTTCTCATTGTAAGCATACCTATATATACTGGTTTTGGAAACAATGCAGTTTGGTGACTTTACCCCTCTGGACAATTTTTTCTGCTTAATTAATATACCCAGTAACATGAATTATATGTAATGAGTCCACTGTTTATCTGGATATCAAATTTCAAACATTATGAATTGCTTAATTGGAATCTTTCCTCAAGAAAATCACTCATGAAGATGATTTCATACCAGAAAGTGAAAGTGTTAGTCTCTCAGTCCTTGTCTGACTCTTTGCAACCCCATGGACTATAACCCACCAGGCTCCTCTCTCCATGGAATTCTCCAGGCATGAAATATTGGGAGTGGGTAGCCATTCCCTGCTCCAGGGGATGTTCCCGACACAGAGATCAAACCAGGTTTCCTGCACTGCAGGCAGATTCTTTATCATCTGAGCCACTGGGGAAGCCCTCAAAACCAGAGGAGTTGTAGATTTTGCTAAAAGAACCAAAATATTCTTCCTCTAATAATTCACAACTGCTTACACAATCTTTACAGTTATTGAAAAGCACCACTTAGTAGGTGCTTAACTCCTCAAAGCCATGAAATAATAAGAGGAATAATAAGAAGTACTGAGAGAAGAGTTACTTTCTGATTCTTTTAGAACAACTCAGTGTTTCCACAGGGCAGGACCCATATCATTTGGTGGCATGTGAGATGACTTTAGGCGAGATACACAACACAGAATTAAATAATGCTGAATCACAGTGTGAAAGTCATTCCCTTTATAACTTTCTTTTAAACTTCTGATAATTCCACAGAGAGAGCCCATTTTGGTGCTACGTAACATCTCTCACTGCTACAAAGAAAGAGTAGGTTTCTTGGATTCAGAGCCTTGGTAGTCATTAGCATCCAGTTAGAATCTAACAACATCCTGTTTTAATTTATTTTGTAGTTCCTTTTTTAATGGCAAACTGATGCTGGTTTTTCACTTGGAGTAGAGGTTAGTTTCTTTTTAAAATTTTAAAGATAAATATTAAGTAAATAACAGCATGTGCAATACTTAAGTGATTGAAGTTTGGCCAATAATGGCTATAGCCTAATGACATACTTTAAAAAAGTGATTTCAAAAGAAGGTATAAATGCGGTCACTGTGTTTTCAATACTTATTACGCTCCAGGGATAAACTCACCATAGCCTTCTCCTACACCAGGCGATTTCCAGAGTTAAGATTCAAGCAAAAATACAAAAGGAAAAAGAACCCATTCCACACCAATCTGGACTTCATAAACTCATGGTACAATAAATGTGCAAATGATCTAATATTTAGTAAGTCATTTGTTTTACACATAAACTTTCCAATTCACTGCAGCATCATTTATTTGGTCTATACTAATGCCTCACAAAGGCAAACTGGGGTTGTAGAGTTCCTGCTTGGTTCTCAGAGCAAGTACCACACACACTTTTTGACTGAATTCTCCAGCCATGATTCAGAGCTGCTGGCCAAGTCTTCCAATGGCAAATGACTGTTCTTCCACTGCCATTGCCGTGTAGAGAGGTCTCCTCATCTTCTTCTGAATGATAATCATGGCCAACATTCTGCTGAGAAGAGTCTGCCTACCAGGTATCACATGCTCACAGGCATGCCAGGCTGACTTAAAAAGGACAGCTGGAGAGAAAGAAAGCAGAGGTTCTCATTTGTGGTGAACAGTTTCTTCATCACAGTGGTAGTGTCCTTTCTTTTTCTCCTTAAGGCAAGGCAATATGTCTGAAGGATGGTGTCAGACATCATAATCAGGAGCTTTGCCCTGCGCTTGCCTTAGCCAGATCTGCAGTGTAACAAATGCTCCCACAGTCACGTGAAAAAATAGCTGCCAGAGATTGCGCAGTTCATACAGATACATGTTGCACAGACAAATTAAACCAAAAGTCAAAAAAGATTTGACATTCCGCCAGCTGGTATAGTAGACAAGTAAATAACACTGTTGAAAATATAAAAATGAATGATGATTAGGGTTACAGGAAGAAATAGATGCTGCAACTATAAAACTTTAACAGGCCACAGGGTGAAATATGAGTGTGGAGTAAGGGGATTTTTCAACTACAGATAAGACAATGTAATATCTTTAAGACATTCAGCTATGAAAGCTCCACCGCTTAAGAGGGAAATAGGTTTCTCCTTTTATGTTTTTCATTTTTCAAAAGAAAAAGCATTTTGTATCATATTTTAAATAGATAACTTCCATGCAAACAAGCTAAACAAATTCCTCAAGATGACAGGCAACTAAGAAGCATTCTTAGGATCTTAAGGGTTCTTATTCCAGAAAAGTTACAAAAACTCATACAAGTTATTCAGCAAAACTGGCTCATATAATCTGAATCTGTATATTAATGAAATCAACAAATATTTACTTGAGTCCAAGGAGCTAAACTAGGTATAGGACCTGAGAGAACACTTGCGGGAGAATTTATTCAATGGAAATTTATTTATCTATTTAGCGTTGTTCTTTAGTTTTATGTAAACAAAGACCTCATTCAGATGGAGTTTACATTCTACTGGAAGAAGACAGATTATAAAGTTTATATATAAATGTATGTGTGTGTGTATGTGTGTGTGTGTGTGTGTATATATATATACATATATATATATATAAAATCAAGTAGTTATGTTCTAAAAAGATTTTTAAAAATGGGACACAGAATGTAATGAGTCCTGATTTAGAAGATAAAATACTCCCTGCACCCAAACCCTGGCATTCACCTTTCCTTCTTTATTTTTCTCTATATTATATTTATTAACATACTTCAAAAATATGCTTATTTTATGTGTCATCTATATTCTTCCAATGAAATCCAAGCTTCATGAGGGAAGAGGTTTTTAACTGCCTTGTTTACTCACTTTTCTCCATTGCCCCAAACAGTGTCTGGTATGTATATAATAAGTGCACAATAAAAATCTGTTGAATCAATGAACTGTTTTCTAGAAGATATCTAAAATTCCAAGTCTGGGATATATAGGAATTACATAAGATCACAAAGTCTTAGGAAAGAGGCATAGGTCTCTGTGCGAAACTATATCCAGACTTCAGAACAGGAAGAACATTAGAGTGTTTGTGACAATATAGAAAGAATGTGATGTTCTGCTTAATGTATTTAGTTCTTATACAAATCACGACTGTGTTTGCTATCCAAGCAAAATTTAATTGGAAAAATTTATTTTTTTGGAGTGTTTTGAATTTAAAAAGTTGAAAAAATATAGGAGAAACTTTCTTTTGAAATAATTTTAAATGCAAGAAAAGTTGCAAAAGCTTTTCACTCCAACTAAATGTTATCCTCATATAACCACAGTATAATCATCAAAACAGGAAATTAACATTGATTTTAATACTATTAAGTAACCTAAAGACTTCACTTGAGTTTTGCCAGTTGTTCCATAAAACCCTTTTCCTGGTCCAGAATCTAATCCAGGACTCCATATTTCATTTAGTTGTCAGGTCTCCTTGAATCTTTAACAGCTCCTCAAGTCTTTCTTTGTTTTCCATGACCTTAACAGTTTAAAGAGTACTGATCAGTTATTCTGTAAAATGGCCCTTAATTCTGGTTTGCTTGATATTGTCTCAAACTTGAACAGAGGATATCCCCTTTTGGAAAGAAGAATACCAAAGAGGTAATGTGTGATGTGTCAAATTACTTACTAACGTTGCTCTTTTGGTAAGGTGGTATCCAACAGGTTTCTTCACTAGTTACTATTTTTCCCTTTGTATCAGTATCCTGTAGGAGGATACTTTGAGATTATGTAGGTTTCTATCCCATCATACTTTTGCCCACTAATTTTAGCATCTATTGATGATTCCTGCCTGCCACAGGTGTTTGCCAAATGGTCACTTTCAATTTACATCATTCTCTACATTAACTGGAAATTCCACTATGAAGATGAGCTAGATTACCTGGTATTTTTTTTAAACAAACATTTAATTTGTGGTTTTCAAAGGCTTTAAAGATAATGGTCTGTACCCCACAGATTACTTATTAATTACAAAGAGGAAAAAGATACTTTTGCAATGGAGATATCTATGAGGCATCACTTAATCGAATGATCAAATTTACTACATGCCTCTTGACATATAATTAGAGGTATATAGCATACTATCCTACATAGTATGGTCACCGAAATAATTAACCTGAATCTAATCACAAGAGACACATCTAGATTATGGGGCATTCTATAAGGTATTTGCCTGGACTGTTAAAAAATGTCAGGGTTATGAAAAACCAAAACAAAATAGAACAACAAAAAGGCCAGGAGATGGCATTGTGTGTTAAAAGATACACAACCACCAAACACAATGCATAATTTGAAATCAGAGGAAAAGAGCTATAGAGAACATTTTGGAGACAACATAATCTCAATATGAATTCTATGTTAGGTAATATTGTATCAACGTTAAATTTCTTGGGTGTGATAAAGGTATCACGGCTACATACAACAGAATGATGTCTCTGTTCTCAAAAGACACACACTGAAATTTTCAGAGGTGAAATATCTTGATGTTTGTAACTTACTTTAAAAAAAAAAACAAAACTGCAGGAACTTCTGCTTCTGGGAAGATGGAGTTGATGCACTGTCCTCTATTCTTCCCACTAGGTACAACTAAAAACCCTGGACATTATATATCAGACAAGTATCAGATGACTCTGGATGGTAAGGCAGACAGGCTAAGGACCTTAAGTCTCAAGGAATGACACATTGGTAAATTACCTAAGTTTGATTGTTTGTTTTGCCTCATACCCCACACCTGGAGCTGAAGAAGTTGACAACTTCTTGGAAAACCATTGGACGCACACCAACAAAACAAAACTCAATAAAATTTTGCTTTCTCTAGCCAAAAGACCCGGAGAAGGCAATGGCATACCACTCTAGTACTCTTGCCTGGAAAATCCCATGGACAGAGGAGGCTGGTAGGCTACAGTCCATGGGATCACGAAGAGTCAGACATGACTGAGCAACTTCACTTTCACTTTTCCCTTTCATGCACTGGAGAAGGAAATGGCAACCCACTCCAGTGTTCTTGCCTGGAGAATCCCAGGGACAGAGGAGCCGTCTATGGGGTCACACAGAGTCGGACACGACTGAAGTGACTTAGCAGCAGCAGCAGCAGCCAAAAGACCAAGAGTGGTGCGATTTTCCATGACAGAAACTTGTACACAACAACTATTCTACTACAGCCAAACACCACCAAAACCAAACCAAACCAAACCAAACAAGCCAAAACACACACACACACACACAAACTATGACCACCCACATTGACCCCATCAAAGCCTATGTAGGGAGCCTATAATGCTCTAAGGAGATGTTCTAACTCTCCAGGGCTTCAGAGAAGGCAAGTGGGAAGCCAGAACTTTGATTTCCACTGGATGGTAGGAGTCCCTCAACCCCACCCCATGGTGTATCACTGGAGACTAAGAAGGACTGCAGATTCACCTCCACTGGGCATTAAAAAGACAATGGATTTCTCATCAGAAGCTATGAAGTTCAGATAAGAGTGGAACAACATTTTTCAAGTGTTGAAAGAAAATTAGCTGTCAATCCAGAATCCTATATCCAACAAAAATATCCTTTAGGAATGAAGGAAAAATAAAGATATTCTCAGATGACAGAAGACAAAAAGAATTCATCACTTACAAATATACTCTAAAAGAATGTCTAAAGGAAGTTCTCTAGACAGAAAGGAAGCCAAAAAAAATTTAAAAAAAGAACCTTGGAACACTGGATAGAAAAGGAATACAGCAAAAATACATGTTAATGACTACCTTTGCCTTTTTAGAATTTTCTAAATTATGTTTGATGATTGAAGTAAAAATTGTAACAGGGTCTGATATGTTTCTAAATATATGTAGAGGAAATATTTAAGACAATTACAAATAGAGGAGGACAAAGAGATATAAAGAGTTACAATTTTTATGCTTCACCTGAACTCAAGTAAAATGATGACACCAGTAAACTGAGATGAGTAAGTAAAGTGTAATACCTAGAGCAATATTTAAAAATTCATACAAAGAAATACATTCAAAAACATTACAGATAAAACAAAATGGAGTTCTAAAAAACATGTTCAAGTAATGCACAGGAAGACACAAACAATAAAACAGAAAAATGAAAAAGCTGAAAACAAAACATAAGATGGCAGACATAAGCCTTAACATGTCAATAGCTACACTGGATATAAATGGCTTAAATAAAGAAATTAAAAGATAGAGATTGGCAGGATGTATTAAAAACATAACAAACTCTATGTTATCTACCAAAAACTCACTTCAAATGATACATGCGAGTTTAAAGTAAAAGGGTGGAAAAAGATGTAGCATGCAAACACTAACCAAAGGCAAGCATGAGTGGCTATCCTACTATTAGATAAATATAAAAATATTTTAGGACTTTCCTGGTGGTCCAGACTCCATGCTTCTACTGTAGGGTGCACAAGTTCCATCCCTGGTCGAGAAACTAAGAACCAGAAAGTGCAGTCAAAAAATAAAAATGAATAAGTAAAAAAATTTCAAAGAAAGTAAAAATAACCAGAGACAGAGAAGGATATAATGATGAATGGATCAATCAATTAAGAAGAGCCAGCAGTCCTAAATGTGTATGAACCAAACAACAGAGATGCAAAAACTGATAGAACTCAAATAAGAAATACACAAATACACAACTATAGTTGAAAATTTCAATACTCCTCTGAGTGTGCATGCATGCTAAGTCGCTTCAGTCATGTCCAGCTCTTTGTGACCCCATGGACCCCATGGATCCCATGTAGCCCACCAGGCTCCTCTGTGCATGGGATTCTCTAGGCAAAGATACTGGAATGGGTTGCCATTTCCCCCTCCAGGGGATCTTCTTGACCCAGGGATCAAATCCGCATCTCTTATGTCTCCTGCATTGGCAGGCGAGTTCTCTACTACTGGTGCCACCTGGGAAGCCCAACAATTAATAGAACTAGCCAGAAAAATCAGCAAAGGCATATAAAAACTGAACAACACTATCAACCAACTGAACCTAATCAACATTTACAGAACACTCACTTAATAACAAAAGAATACACATTCTATTCAAGTGCCCATGGAATATATACCAAGACAAAACATATTCTGGGCCACAGAACAAACCTCATCAAATGTAAAATAACTGAAATCACACAGAATATGTTATCAAACTACAATGGAATCAAACTAGAATAATAGAAAGAAAATGAAAATATTCAAACACTTGGAAACTAAGCAACACAATTCTAAATAACCCATAGGCCAGAGAGGAAACTGCAAGGAAAACAATTTTAAATACACTGAATTAAATGAAAATACAACATCTCAAAATATGGAACGGAACTAAAGAAGTGCTGAGAGGGAAATCTGTAATATTAAATGTACACATTACAAAAGAGAAAATTCTCAAATCAAATAATCTAAGCTCTCACCTCAAAAGAAGAGTCAAATAAACCCAGAGCAAACATGAGGAAAGACACAATGGAGGTAGTGCAGAAATCAATAAAAAAGAAAATAGGAAAAAACAATAAAACAAAGAACAGGCTCTGTGAGAAGATCAATGAAATTAGTAAGAGTGATCAAGAAAAGAGAAGATACAAATGATCAATATGAGAACTGAAATAAGAAATATCACTACATATTCTATAAACATCAAAAAGATAGTAAGGGAATACCACAACCATCCAACACACAAATTTGATAACTTAAGTGAAACGGACAATTTCCTCATAAAATGCAAACCATCCATTGTAAACAATTATGTGAATAGCTCTATAACTATTAAGAAAATTGCAAGACTTATTAGGGTTTTCCTGATGATCCAGTGGTTAAGAATCTACCTTGCAATGCAGGGAACACTGGTTCGATCCCTGGTCCAGGAAGATGCCACATGCTGCAGAGCAACTACGCCTGGGTGCCACAACTACTGAGCCCACGTGCCACAGCTACTGAGGTCTGCACACCTAGAGCCTGTGCTCTGCCACGACAGAAGCCATCAAGAGGAGCGTGCACACCACAGTGAAGGGCAGCCTCTGCTCACCGTAACTAGAGAAAACCGTGTGCAGCAACGAAGACCCCCCCACAGCCAAAAAATAAAAATAATCTCTTTGTTTTTAAAAAAGAGCTACTAATAACTAAGTAATCAAAGCTGTGTGGTACTGGCAGAGGAACAGACACATAGATCTAAAGAATAGAATAGAGGATCCAGAAACAGATCCACATAAACATGCTCAACAGATTTTTTCCAATGCGAAAGCAACTCAGTAGAAGAAAAAAAAAAGGAAAAACTGATAAATTAAACTTCATAAAAATTTAAAATACCTGAACTACAAAAGACTCTTAAGAGGATGAAAAGACAAGCTAAGACTGGGAGAAAATATTTGCTACATATCTGACAAAGGATTAATATCTAGAATATATAAAGAACTCTCAAACTCAACAGTGAAAGACAAACAATCCCATTAGAAAGTAGCCAAAAGACATGAACAGACATTTCACCCAAGATGATACACAGGTGACAAACATGAAACTACTTTCAACATCATTAGCCCCCAGGAAAACAAAAATTAAAACCACAATGAGATTATCACTACACATCTATCAGAATGGCTAAAATAAAAAAAAATACAGACAACACCAAATGCTGACAAGGATTCAGAGAAACTAGATCATTCACACAATGCTGAATGTAAAATGGTACACTATGCTGGAAAAGTTTCTTAATAAGCATGCAACTACCATGACCCAGTAATTGTACTCCTGGGCACTTAGCTCAGGGAAATGAAGACTTTTTTCACATAAAATCCCACCCATGAAAGTTTACAGCACCTTTATTTATAATAGCCAAAAACTAGAAACAATTCAGATGTCCTTTAATTGAGTGAAAGATCAAACAAACTGTGGTACAGCCATACCATGAAATACGATTCAGCAATAAAAAGGAACAAACCATTGATATATGCATGGATAAACCTCCAGAGAATTACGCTGAATAAAAAATACCAACCACAAAAGGTTATATATACTATATGGTTACATTCATATAACACATTCAAAATGAGAAAATTATATTAATGGAGAACACAGTAGTGGTTGTCAAGAGATTAAAGAGGGATTGGGGTTGGGACAGGAGGGAACTATTAAAGGCAACATGAGGAGTCTTTATGGTAAGGACTATTATATACTTGACAGCATTGATATGCATTTTGATGTTGTATTATAGCTTTCCAAAGTGGTTACATTGGGGGAAAACAGATAAATGTTATATAAGCACTCTTTATGACTCCCGGTGAGTCTAATGATCTCAAAATAAAAACTCTAATAAGAAAAACAACTTTACACATTCATTTTACCTGCAACTTACATTATAAACAATGAGTATATACCTCATATACATAAACATACAAAAAAAGAATGAGATAAAGCAAATGTTGTGAAAGTCAACTGGTGATTCTAGGTGTACCAGTTTCTCAACTTTTCTGTAAGTCTAAAGGTTTTCAAAATAAAACACAGAGGGAAAAGTACAGTCTCTAGTTTCTTCAGACTTCCTCTGATTTCCTATTTTATGTTTTTGGTCATGCAATGCAGCTTGCAGGATGTTAGTGCCCAGATCAGGAATTGAGTCCATGCCCCCTGCTGTGGAAGCATGGAGTTCTAACCACTGAACTGCCAGGGAATTCCCAGACTTCCTATTGTAAATGCTCCAGATGGAGATGATCTCTATCTGACTACATCCTGTTATTCTGTAAGTATCCAGAGCCTGGAGGAAAAGGCAACCAACCATGTAGTAATGACCTTTGAGGTCTGATCTAGAGGAGATTAAAATATATCCTGAAATTGGAGATACAGCATATCACATGGTAAAACCTAATCACTTAATTTTTCCTATGGGGGAAAACAACATTATTACCACTCCGCTAATCATATTTGGAAAGCATTCAGTTTCAAGCCTGTCAATATGAAGGATATATATTTTTTAATTTTCTTTTTTAAAGTATATATCTGTTTACTTCTCAAGTTAAAAGAAGACCTGGGTGACATTGCTCTACTATGAGGCTACTCTTAACTGTCAATGCTTTCATCTGTTCTGAGAAAGTTAACAACGGTACGCCTATCCTTGGCAAGAGCACTGGTTCTAAGAAAACCTCGATTCAAGTCACTGACCGACTGTAAGAACTGTCTAGGCTGCAGCGGAAAATGGTGATAATAACAGGATTGGTGTGGGGCTTTCTTTGAGGATCAAATGGCATAAGGAATGTAAAGGGCTTACCACAAAGGAAGAGCTCAACACATTTTTGCATTATTATTAGCATTTAAAATTATTTCATTAAGGTAAAACAGCTAAAAGTATATTTTATAAGGATAATCATTCATGAAACTATTTTAAAGCCAATATTTACCTCAAATTGCTTTAGAATATGAAATAGTACACATAAGTTTTGAGCTATAAACCTATAGCATTATAAAATTCATGCAAATATAGGAATTTTTCTTAGAGATAGCAGGATATAGTGGAACGAATATGACATTTAAAATCTGAAGACCCAGTTCAGTTCTGACTCTACCACTTGCTGGCTATGTGTTTCAGATTTCTCTTTTTCAAAAAAATTAGGATAATATAACCTCTGTGATAGACTGTAGAGATTAAAAGATGAAATCTACACAAGAATATTTCATAAAATTAAAGTACTGTGACATCAGTGAAGACAAGCTTTCATATCTCCTGCATGAAATGTCATTCATTGTAACTCAATCTGTCAAATTTGACAGAAAAACAATTTCTAGAGCTAACACAGATGACTAAGAAAAATTAGGGGATTTTAAAAAGTGGGGCCACTGAAACTAAAATTTCTAATATGTCTTTACATAGAAGTCAAACACATATATTTAATATATTTCCCTAAAGATTTCTTTTGAGTTTTAGGTACCTTTTAGTTGCAGTACTGAATCTAACATTTTCTATGCAAGACAGAGAAATGTGTCACCTGTAAGTGTTAAGTCAAAAGGCCTTGCTTGTTCTAACATGTTTCAGCAAAGACACTTGAACCTGGGTAATCGGCATGGTTAACTCTCTCTTCTCTAAAACATCTGTGCCTCCTCTGGTCTTGGAAATGAGAGTATGTATCTCCCTATCATTCAGGTACAAAACCTCCTCTCTCCTGAAGTCTCAGATCTACTCGGTCTTTGAATCCCAGGGAATCTTCCTTCTCAGCATCCTTTCTTTTCGTATCTCTACTGCCTTTACCTGGAGAAGGGGTAGGTTACCCACCCCAGTATTCCGGGCTGGAGAATTCCACCCACTGTATAGTCCATGGGGTTGCAAAGAGTCAGACACAACTGAGTGACTTTCACTTTCACTTTTCACTGCCATTACCATAGTCTAGGCTTTCATTACCTTCTGCCTCAAAACTAATATCCTTGCTTGTAGTCTCTCTGCTCTGACAATCTACCCTATTCATCACTGTTAAATTAAATATCCTAAAATCCTGCTTTTCCTGTTCCCTCTTCACAGACCTTCCCAGAAGTACAAAATCCTCAACTTGGAGTAAAAGCAGAGCCTGCAAGTTGAATAGTAAGTCACTGGAATATCTAGAAATAGCCTTTACTGCCACAGGCTGATGACCTGCTGCCAATGAAGCCCCAGCACAGGAGAGGGTTAACACTGAATTCACTGGGATCTATGTCCATTCAAACAAGGCAAAGAACTCAGACATTGTTTTATTTAAAGTGCCCAAGAAGTTAATTAGAAATGACACCTGAAGTGACAATAACAGGAAGGTATTTCTTAAAAATGAGAGAGAACCTACCTGGTAAAGGCAGGCTGCTGTTCCAAGAAAAAATGCAACAATGTAATTAAAGTCCTCACCGTCACTCTGAAAAAATAAAATAAAAAGTTACTCTATCTGTGGAAGCCCATTTCCAAAAACAATCCATTGGGATAGGATATGACAAGGTTTATGCACAAATGGTCAAAATTTTCAAAAGTAGTGTATAAAAATAGTCAAGAGTCCTAAAAGAGAAACATAAAACATATCATAAGAACCTGGGAGTGTGAAGTAGGGGAAGACACCAGTGTTCCTCTATGTCTGGGCTTCCCCATCAATTATACCCTACCCAAGAGAAGATGAAAGCCAATGGAAACAAGTTTCTGTGTAACATTAAACGTGTCTCTACTTTCCACTAAAGAAACCATATGAAAAAAAATATATATGAAAATATACAACACCCCAGCAGCCTATAAAGTTAGGCCTGCTTGTTAGGAATACTACTTGACTCAAGTAAATACTGATAGTTTACCTCTAGAACTAGCACATCACTGAACCGTCCAATGAAGTCATTTGACATGATTAAAAACAAACAAACAAAAGACAACCAAAATTGAAAAGCTACTGTCCACTAGAGTGTGCTAAATCCCAATGAGGAAATTCAGTCACATGTATTATGTTAAAACCACTCAGAGGAAAAACAGATAGATTATGCATAAGAGTTTTTCTTTTAAAAGAAAACTAACGGAGACATGTAAAAACCCATTTTTTTCTACTCCTTTTTGGTTCCTTTTAAATATCTGTATTTCTCATGTCTTTTGATGGAGTAGAACATAAAGCCCAAGCAGGAGCATCAAATTTCTTTTCTTCCAGGTAGAAACATTAAATTTGGCCCTTATTTTAGAAAAAAAAAATCTCTCTATACAATAAAAATTTTCAAAAGACATGGGAGTGTCTCTCATGGCCATGAGTTCTTGAAATAACATAAAGTGAACATTCCTTTTCCATTTGCTATTGGGCAAAAGAAATGCCTGTAAGGCAGAGAGAAACAGGCTTATCCTAGTGAGAGGATCTTTAAATAGAAACAATTAATCTGTCTGGGATGGTTAGACCAGTTCTAACCCAGAGACAAGGAAGGTCAAGAAAAAGCCCTTCTACTTTAATAATTCTAAGACTTTTTAAATAAGTTCTGCTTGATTGTTTTTTCTTCTGTCCTTTCAATGATCTTTTTTGATTATAAAAGTTCATGTTCATTGTAGAGAATCTGAAACAAAACGTTACAAAGAGGAAACTCACATAGTCCATAATTATCACAATTTTGGGAGGATTACTGCTAACAATTTATGTACTTCCTTCTAATCCTTTCTGTACAAAAATATATGTACATTGAAAAAATGGAATCATACTTTTATGTACTACTTTTTAGTACTTCACACTATATCATAAAACATGTTCTCAAGATACTAAATGTTTCTCAACCACTTAGTTTGTAATAATTACATAACCTTTAACTGTGGGGCTATACAATAATTTCATTATTGTCTTAAAATCGAATATTGTATTTTCCCTAAATTTATACTATCACTTTATAACTCTCTTAATTGTCTTTGGAACACGTAACAGCATGTTTCTGGAGTAGATCAGAATTGGGTTCAAATCTTTATTTATTAGCTAGCTGTATAACCATGGACTATTATTAATATTTAACTTTAATTCTTTTTTTTGAAAATAAAAGTTGTAGAGATTCAATGAAATAATAATATTGGCAAACACAAAGAACAGTAACTGACACAGTGAGTATTCAAAAACATTCACTAACTTCTCCTTTCCAGAGGTTACTATGTGCATGATTTATCAGATAATTAGGATTACCTTTCAATACTGTTTAAATCTCTAATGTACTAGCCTTGTCCTCTCAGTGAGATCCTAATCTTCCTTCAAGGCAGAAAATAAATCTTACTACTTGCAAGAAACTGTGCACAAAGTAGGAATTCAACAAATGAATGCCAGATTGTGTTGTGCTTTGGAAAATATTTATTTCCACTTATTAAAGAGAATATCTATAAACATATTCTTCCATTCAAAAAATAGTCATTCTTTAAACACTGATGGCCCAAGTACTTGTCCTTGGTGTTATGCGACCAAGGACAGAAAACAAGTCAACACACTATGAGAAAGCTCAACTCTAATCAGGAAGGCAGATACAGAAGGTAACAATTTGCATCCAAAGTGGTAACTGATGGGATAGGTGTGTGTACAGGGTACTGGAGACACATTTAATTCTGGAGAAAAAAAGGATCAGGGAAAGGTCTGTCACAGAAAGTAAAGCTTAATTTGCATCTTGAAGGATAAACCAGAAGACAAGGTAGGACAAGAATTCCAGGCAAATTTATCTTCAGAAGAGGATAGGAGGACTTCAAGGCCTCCTATTTAGGCAACATTTGAATGATATCATACACTAAGTTGGGCTTCCCGGGTGGTTCATATGCTGCAATGCGGGAGACCTGAGTTTGATTCCTGTGTTGGGAAGATCCCATGGAGAAGGGCATAGCAACCCACTCCAGTATTTTTACTGGAGAATCCCCATGGACAGAGGAGCCTGGCGGGCTACAGTCCACGGAGTCACAAAGAGTAGGACACAACTGAGAGACTAAGCATATACAAACACTAAGTTGGGAATATAGGAGGAAAAATGGGCTTGAGAGAAGAAAATCTGAGTTCATTCTGGATAAGGTATTTTGGAGTTGCCAGTGAGATATCAAAATAAATAAGTTTAGTAAACATTTAAGTCAGCTTCAGGGAAGAGTTTAACCTAGAGATCTAGTTTAGTAGTCATACATTTAAATTGTAGTTAAATGAAATAAAGGAGTATGACAATGAAATGCAAAACACATTTAACTGGCTGATAGACTGGAGAGAGGAAAAATATAAATATAAAGGATATTTGGGGTCAAATATGAATTGTGAAATCTGAAAACAGACTTTATTATTAGCTAATATGACCTTGACCTTAAGTTTCTTTGGTTTAATAAAGGCATTGTGATTATGCAGGAGGATGTTCTAGTCCTAAAGACAGACATATTGATTAATTTTGGAATAAACTGTCATAATACTGACAATTTTACTTTCCAATGATTCAGAAAAAAAAAGAAAAGAAAGAAAAAAGAAGAAAGAATGGTAGGTATGTAACAGTTCAGTTCAGTCACTCAGTCATGTCTGAATCTTTGTAACCCCATGGGCTGCAGCATGCCAGGCTTCCCTGTCCATCAACAACTTCCAGAGCTTACTCAAACTCATGTCCATTGAGTTGGTGATGCCATCCAGCCATCTCATCCTCTGCCATCCCCTTCTCCCGCTTTCAATATTTCCCAGCATCAGAGACTTTTCCAATGAGTTAGTTCTTCACATCAGGTGGCCAAAGTATTGGAGCTTCAGCTTCAGCATCAGTCCTTCCAATAAATATTCAGGACTGGCTTCCTTTAGGATGGACTGGTTGGACCTCCTTGCTGTCCAAGGGAGTCTCAAGAGTCTTCAACACAACAGTTTAAAAGCATCAATTCTTTGGCAATCAGCTTAAAGGCTAACTCTCACATCCATAAACAACTACTGGAAAAACCATAGCTTTGACTAGACAGATCTTTGTGGCAAAGTAATGTCTCTGCTTTTTAATATGCTATCTAGGTTGGTCACAGCTTTTCTTTCAAGGAGTAAGCGTCTTTTAATTTCATGACTGCAGTCACCAGCTGCAGGGAGTCCCCCAAAAATTTTGGAGCCCCCAAAATAAAGTCTCTCACTGTTACCATTGTTTCCCCACCTATTTGTCATGAAGTGATGGGACCAGATGCCATGATCTTAGTTTTCTGAATGTTGAGCTTTAAGCCAACTTTTTCACTTTCTTCTTTCACTTTCATCAAGAGGCTCTTTAGTTCTTTTCTTTCTGCCACTAGGGTGGTATCATCTGCATATCTGAGGTTATTGATATTTTTCCCAGCAATCTTAATTCTAGCTTGTGCTTCATCCACCTGGTATTTCTCATGATGTACTGTGCATATAAGTTAAATAAGCAGGGTGACAATATGCAGCCTTGACATACTCCTATCCCGATTTGGAACCAGTCTATTCTTCCATGTCCAATTCTAACTGTTGCTTCTTGACCTGCATACAGATTTCTCAGGAAGCAGGTCAGGTGGTCTGGTATTCCCATCTCTTTCAGAATTTTCCACACTTTGTTGTGATCCACACAGTCAAAGGCTTTGGCATTGTCAATAAAGCAGAAGTAGATGTTATTCTGGAACTCTCTTGCTTTTTCAATGATCCAACAGATGTTTGCAATTTGATCTCTGGTTCCTCTGCCTTTTCTAAAACCGGCTTGAACATCTGGAAGTTCACAGTTCACATACTATTGAAGCCTGGCTTGGAGAATTTTGAGCATTACTTTGCTAGTGTGTAGGATGAGGGCAATTGTGCGGTAGCTTGAACATTCTTTGGCATTGCCTTTTGTTGAGATTGGAATGAAAACTGACCTTTTCCAGTCCCATGGCCACTGCTGAGTTTTCCAAATTTGCTACCATACTGAGTGCAGCACTTTCACAGCATCATCTTTTAGGATTTGAAATAGCCCAACTGGAATCCCATCACCTCCACTAGCTTTGTTCATAGTGATGCTTCCTAAGGCCCACTTGACTTTGCATTCCAGGATGTCTGGCTCTAGGTGAGTGATCACACTTGTGCTTATCTGAGACATGAAGACCTTTTCTGTATGGTTCTTCTGTGTATTCTTGCCACCTCTTAATATCTTCTGCCTGTATTAGGTCTGTAACATTTCTGTCCTTTATTGTGCCCATCTTTGCATGAAAAATTCCCCTGGTATCTCTAATTTTCTTGAAGAGATCTCTAGTCTTTCCCATTCTATTGTTTTCCTATATTTCTTTGTATTGATCACTTACCTCTCCTTGCTATTCTTTGGAACTCTGCATTCAAATGGGTATATCTTTCCTTTTCTCCTTTGCCTTTAGCTCCTCTTCTTTTCTCAGCTATTTGTAAGGCCTCCTCAGACAACCATTTTTCCTTTTGCATTTCTTTTTCTTGGGGATGGTCTTGATCACTGCCTCCTGTACAATGTGACAAACCTCCATCCATAGTTCTTCAGGCACTCTATCAGATCTAAACCCTTGAATCTATTTGTCACTTCCACTGTATAATCGTAAGGGATTTGATTTAGGTCATACCTGAATGATACAGTGGTTTTCCCTATTTCTTCAATTTAAGTCTGAATTTGGCAATAAAGACTTCATGATTTGAGCCATAGTCAGCTCCCAGTCTGTTTTTGCTGACTGTATAGAGCTTCTCCATCTTTGGCTACAAAGAATATAATCAATATGATGTCTATATTGACCATCTGTGATGTCCATGGTAAAGAGGGTGTTTGCTGTGACAAATGCGTTCTCTTGTCAAAACTCTATTAGCCTTTGCCCTGCTTCATTCTGTACTCCAAGACCAAATTTGCCTGTTACTCCAGGAATCTCTTGACTTCCTACTTTTGCATTCCAGTCCCTTATAATGAAAAGGACATCTTTTCTGAGTGTTAGTTCCAGAAGGTCTTGTAGGTCTTCAGAGAATCGTTCAACTTCAGCCTCTATCAGCATTACTGGTTGGGGCATAGACTTGGATTACTGTGATATTGAATGGTTTGGTAGCTGTTAATTGTATTGCTTTTTAAAACCTTTCTGTAAGTTTGAATTCTTTTAAAATAAAATGCTGTGTGGTGGGGGAAACAGGGATACAAATGAAAAAAAAAATGCTTTTCAGTCACTAACAGGAATCTCTACATACTGCTATGAAATGATTTACATAGTTAGATGGAAAAAGATTCAAATAAAAATGAATAGTATACTGCCATTTACAAAGGAATAATTTTAAAAGAATATAGAAGTAAATATATAAATACATATGTATTAACACACGTGGGCTTCCCTAGTGGCTCACTGGTAAAGAATCCACCTGTAATGTGGGAGACCCAGGTTCAATTCCTGGGTTGGGAAGGTCCCCTGGAGAAGGGAACGGCTACCCACTCCAGTATTCTGGCCTAGAGAATTCCATGGACTGTATAGTCCATGGGGTCACAAAGAGTCAGACACGACCGGGCAACTTTCACTTCATTTCACTAACATATGCACATAGTCTCTCTAGAAGGATACACCAGTGGTTGACTCTGGGGAGGAGAAATGGGAAGTAAATTGCCTATTATGAAAATTACAGGCTTTGAAATTTACCATGTACATATTTTACTTGTGTAGGCATGACTGTTGATGTCTGTAGATATACATGCATTAACTTTTTTAAAAGTCATTATGAAAATATCCAAGAAGATGTAGACTTAAAAGAATATAAAGTCAAGCACATGACACAAACCCTATAATTTAAAGGACAAGTGGAGGAAGAAACTTACCAAATAAACTAAACAAGAAGAGAGAGGGAAAAAAATACAATAGGAAAAATTGTTTCATGGAAATGAAGGGATGAGATTATGTCAAGAATAAAGTAAAACATCAAACTATTAACAGTGATTTATTTTATTTGCTTCTAAGTTTTCTAAAATAGACATTATTTTTGAGTTTAAACAATGAATTATTTTCAAAAGCAAGCACTGAACAACATGTGTGATGAGACAGAGAGGACACATAAAACAAAGCCTCTAAAGTGACTGCAATATCTGGTGACCCGAAGGACACTGGTGAACTTAATGGTCACCGAAAGAATTGTAAGGGCAGCAAGAGATCACGGTAAACCACGAGAACAGAGGTAAGGGAATAGGGCACAAATATAGTCTATATGCTCAAAATATTAGAAGGAAACATACATCAAGAAGTTTTTTTAGGGGTTTTTTTGTTTGTTTTTATGAAGATCAGCAGGCTATAGCATACTTATGAACTGAGAGAACAGAGCCAGTAGAGAGGAAGCATATGAAAAACAGATGAATAGCTACAGGTTGGGGAAATATGGGACAGAGGTTTAGAGAGAAACAAAAGTGGGAGTCAGTGGGGGCAGGGTGGACAGGAGATGGGATTAAGGGTGGGGCGGAGAAGATAGGGCTGAAGTAAAGAGCTCAAATTTTTAAAAATCACATTCACCTTCAGAGGATGCTAGGGTACCAATATATTGCTTGAAAAATAACTAATCAAGGGAAAGAATTTTTTGAAGTGAGGATGTTGAGGTAAGCAGAAGCTTCCTATGATAGCCACAGAATGTATTACAATGATACTATTTAAATGTCTGTAATCATTGAGAAATATTCACTTTTTAAACTTCAGTGAAAAAAGGACACAAAATTACATAACGGTATGATATGTGTGTATATATATGGTAGATATTAATAAAATAAGAGAAAATTGGGGGATTTTTCTTTTCTTCTTTGCACTTTTAGTTCCAACTCTTTATGCACAGAACACACGAAAAATGCATTTTTTTTCTGAAGAAAGAAATCACTGCATCTAAACATAGATATAATGCTACTAAATAAATAAAAACTTCCATTGAGCTTTAATAAGTATGAAATTTGTTTAAAAGGTAGTAACAAATCTATGGGAAATAAAGAACTATAGAAATAAAAGCATGTTAACTTTTAGTTATAGTATCCATTATAAACAATTTTAGAATCAGAGCCATAGTAATGAAGTGATCCTTGAGCCTATGTAGTCTAAAACTTTCCTCTTGCAGGATAGAAAAATGAGATCCAAGAAGGTAAAATAACCTATCCAAGGTCACAAAGTTTGCAATTGGCAAATGTGACCCAGGTATTCTGACTTCCAGATCAGCATTTCTATTTCTGTATCAGAATACTCGTTTTTTTTTTCCTAGTGCACCACATGTGAATTACTTCTGATTGGCATCAGCCTAATTAAGATCGTTTTAAGGCTGATCCTTAAAAGATCACAGGAAAAATAAGCCCAATGTGATAAAAGCTTATGCATTCATGAGGTGTCAATTCACAATAACATCTCTAAACTCAGAACAAAGTATGGAAATAAGGGAAAATAATCTAATTTACACGTTACTATGAACACCAAATCAAATTTACCAACTTGAAAAAAAGCTGTACTCATCCTAAACCTCCCCCAGTCTGAACATAGATACCAAAGAAAAGCTTCAGTACTGGGCATTATAATAAATCGTAGTTATCACTCTAACCCTGAACCTTCAAAGACATTAACTACACAGGAATGTTGATTCCTGTGGGTTCTCAAATTTAAATTGCCTCAGGCACCAAGTTAAATACTAGAAGATAAATGTGGCAATCATTTTTAATACTTAAGGAGGGTATTTAGAATTCACAGCCTTAAAAAATCAAATTTGAAGTTAATATATTGCTCAGGACTCAGGACACACACTATACATTTTCAGCTAGATCTAAAAACTATGGCCCTGAAATCAACCCTTTGCTCTTAAATCAAGTATTAAAGAAACGCTGAGGCCACTTAATCTAGGTACTGTCTTTATACTTCCTCTGTTACTACCATGATCTGAGTTAACAGCAATACAGGTAAGTTCAGTACATATAAAGGTTTAAGATCCAAGTTCAGGATTTTGCACTCAAGTCTACACAGTGGACCACCTCAAAAAGATCTACTTTATTGATCAAAAATTATCTACAGCAACTGTAGCGATTATCTCAAACACAAAGTACAGTGATGAACAGAAAAAAGGCTAAGAAGTATGTCTTAAGTTCAGTGGCTTTAATAAGAATAAAAAGAACCTTCTAACCAACACAAGTCACAAACAATGATAAAAGAGATGCTGAGGAAAGATTAAAAGAGAGAACTCAGGTCCCTAATTTTGTATATATTTTCTTTCAGGTTAATTCAAGCTATAAAGGATGTACTGTTGAAATTAATCTAGTTTGCATGCCTAACCTCATCCTGCTAAGAGCTCTAAGCTTATCACAGTGCTCTTTGGAATCTGACATTTTTCTCCATTTGTTAGCCTATTGTCCATTCCATCTTTCAGGAATCCAACACTATATGGAATCCAACACTACATAGCACTCCTTCATTATTTTCATAACAAGACAAGGAAACATATCTCCAAGCTCCAGTCACTTACCAGAACATTCTCTCTATACAGATGTAAAAACCGAAATAAGTGGGACAATGGGAATCTCTATTTTTGGTCCAGTGAATTTCCAAAAGCAGTAATTCTCATTTAGGTGAGAGGATCAAAATTTGCTGGAAAATACCTAAAAACTACTAATGAGTGACAAAGTACCTGCAGATTACATTCCCCCAACGTTGTACTCTTTTGTTTCCTCACTCCTCTCTTAGAGCATCACTGTTTTAGGAACCTCAACTGTTGATGAGTGTATTTGGGTTATGGCAGAACAAAGACTTAAAACAATGCTAAGAGATTAACATAACCAGGTGTCCCTAGCCTCCAGATAGCTAAAAACCCCACATGGAACAATTTACAGTTCCCTGGGTCAAGTGAGAAAGCAATGTTGTTGGGGTGTATTTAGTCTAGGACGACAGTGAAAAAGAACTCCATATCAACCATCCAGAAAGACATATCTTCAAAGATATAAGCATCCCAAACTATAAAAGACCACTATAACTTTTTTTTCCATTCATAATTCACACCATGCTGTTTTCATAACCACCACCACAGTTTTAACGAACTGTTTAAAACAAAAAAACCCTGAAGCTCCAAGGGAAATTGTAGATTAAGAGGCAATAAGAAGCTTAAAAAATGTAGGGAAAATGCTCAGCTTCCTCTTACCCTCCATGAAAATATATACCTTTACTCTGCCTGAAATTTCTGTTTCTTGAAAATCTACCTATTAATTTGGATTAAGAAAAGTGTTTTCCTGCTTACATAATAGGTGCTAATATTAATTTTTAGCATTTAAAATCTGAATGTCATATATTTATACAGTTCAAAAAGTAAAAATTAAGAAAATATATATTGTGAAGATTCCCAATCCTATTCTACTTCCTATCTATCCAGTTCCCACTACATTTATTATTTTCTTATCTTTCCAGACTTTCCTTGTGCAAATTAATGCAAATTATAGTTATTTCCCAGGACATCTTGATGAGGGAAGCTGGGGGCCAAGTTGAGAGAGACTGGTGGGTACAATGTCAGAGAACCTGTTCTGTCTCTCAGCGTCTTTCTCAAAATGGCCATAGTTCACAGACACAAAAATTAGTACATCTGACTATGAAACACAAATCAGACTCCTGAACCCTAGCTCCACTCTGGCTAGGGCTCTGGTGTCCCTACCTGGTTTGTGTGAAGGGGAACAGAACACCCCATCCACCATTTCTTAAGAGCTGGCCAAGTGTAACAAGCTGTACTTTAACTACATAGAGTCACACCTAATGAAATATCAAAGTCTGTAGAATATGCCTTCAGTCTTTGCTTTAATCTGGTGGTGGTGGGGAGGTGTGTGTACATGTGAACAGACTGCTATCTTTAGAGCAGTTTCAGGTTTACAGAAAATTTAAGCAGATGGTACAGGGAGTTCCCATATATCCACTCTTTCCCCTACTCAGTTTCCTCTATCATTAACATCATGCACTAACATTGCAACTGATGAATCAATAGTGACATACTATTATTAACTAAAGTCCACGGTTTACATTAGGGCTCACTCTTTGTGTTGTACATGCTACTGGTTTTGACAAATGTATAATGACATAGGGCTTCCCTGGTGGCTCAGACAGTGAAGAATCTTCATGCAGTGCAGGAGACCCAGGTTCCATCCCAGGGTTGGAAAGATTCCCTGGAGAAGAGAATGGCTAGCCACTCCAATATTCTTGCCTGGAGAATTTCATGAACAGAGCAGCCTGGTGGACTACAGTCCTTGAAGTCGCAAATGAGTCACACACGACTGAGCAACTAACACTGTATATGTACTATAATGACATAACCACTATTATAGTAAGAACAGTGTCACTGCCCTAAAAACCTCATGCTCCCTTCCTCTATCCCTCCAAATCTTTTCACTTACTATCTTTAGAGCACTGCCTTTTTCAAAATGTCATATAGTTGAAATCATTTAGTATATAGTTTTTTTTCAAACTGGCTTCTTTCATTAAGCAATATGAACTTAAGGTTTAGCCATGTGTTTTTGTAGCTTGATAGCTCACTTCTTTCTATTACTGAATAATATTTTATTGTATGGTTTGCTGAAATCTGTTTATCCATTCACCACTTTTTTTTTTAACATGTTGGTTTTTTTTGATTTATTCTGCCTTTTTTTTTTTTTTTTTTTGGTTGTGCTGCACACCATGTGGAAACTTTAATTCCCCTACCAGGGATTGAACCCATGTCCCCTGCATTGGAAACATGGAGTCTTAACCACTGGACTATCAGGGATGTCTCCTTCATTTTATAAGAAATGAAACTGAGGAACCAGAAAGTAAGGTGAGCGATTCAAGGTCACAGAGCTAATCAGTAAGTAGCTCAGCTGGAGTCAACCCTCTCTCTCGCTCTTCAATAAACAAAAATCAGCTCTCACACTTCTATATTACTGTTCTTTCCACTATATCAAGTTTTTAGTTTTTTTTTTTTTAAAGGCAAGAGAAGATCTCATTTATTAGCTTTTTCCAGTCAGCAGTCTCCAAATTGCCTTTGTTTCTTTTTGGCAGGTTGTTTAAGTGGTTTGAAATTGATACCCTACTGGAATAAAGCTAAACAGCTAAGCAACCAGGGCAGGAATGCCAAGAGACAGCAGCCAGCTTCCCTGTGCCTGAAAGGGAACAGGGGCTTTACCTGCATGGCTGGGATGTTCAGGACAGGAACTGGGAAGTCATAAGAAGATACCCAATCTCCCTGGAGGGACAGCTCAGCTGCCTGAAAGCTGTGATGTCCTCTGCTCTTGGCTTCATATGGCTGAGGACTTTCAGAGGGCACTCAAATGGCCACTCTCTTGAGTATCCCCAAACTAACAGCAACTTTAAAACAGAATATAAATATTGATTGGGTTCTTACAAATGATATTTTTAGCATAATACTGGCCAAAAAAAAAAGAGAACTAATTTACAATGTATAAGTGTCAAAAACGATTCAGAGAAAGTGAGTAAAAAGAGAGAAAGGAAAAGGGGAGATGTGCATAACTTCAAAAAAGGAAGTTTCAAAGTTTACAAAAAGATTAAGAGAAAAAGTATGTTCTGATAGCTACAGTCTCTGGAAGAAACTCCTCTTGAAAACAAAATAGTTGGCAATATCTGAAAAAAATTAGCAATTTCAGAGATAGCCATCAATAAACAAGAAAAAAAGAGCAGATAACTCAATAGGAAACCCAAAAGTAGGACGAAAACCTGCCTATGAGTGCACTCCTCTTTCTTCTACTTCTGTCTACTGAGGTCCTTCCAGGTTCTGCTCACCCCCTCCAGAGCTTCCTTCTCGTATCCTGACTCCTCTTTCAAACTCTCTGTACTTGACATTTATTTGTGGACTTCTCTGCCTCCCAATTCATTTCCAGGGCCTGAGACTGCAAGGCCCTTGACACACATATCCTGGTTTTCCCAGAATACCTCTAAACAGTGCCTCCTGCAGAGCAGATAATAAATAAATATGTTTTAGTTAAGTCGAAGAAGCCAACTAGAAAGTAGTGTTTTTAAGGGGAGAGGAAACTAGAGTAGTATAAAGGATACAAAATCTGAGCACAGTAGGTTGTACTAATAACCAAATCAGTCTAAATCAATTGTTTAACAGTAGAATCAAAAGGCACAGTCACCTGAAATTACAAAAATAGCACAGTACCTGCAGGAGACTTTCTATGGCATGAAAGCCTCGAATTAAATTCAGAGCAGCACATAAAAGACTAAGGATAAATGCCACAATCCCTGAAAGAGTTGCTGGCTCCAGTCTCTGGTGAGCTGAAAAATAAAAGAAATGATCAGAAATGAATATCAATATCTCACATCAATACCTGCTCAATTTAAATGGATCAAATACTGGTGAATCTTCATAAAATTATTTAATAATATACCTTACAAATTAAATATTTTTTAAAATGCAAAATGTCTGACATGACAGTTTCATTCCCTTGAACTCAAGTTAACTTTTTTCCTACATTTTTAACAAAGACACCTAATTTGCATTTGGGGTATATAGTGCTAAGGAGTTGTCACATTTGCCAATAAACCATATAGGAAAAAACCCTATATGAGAGACAGCAAAAGAGATGCAGATGTCTAGAACAGTCTTTTGGACTCTGGGAGAGGGCAAGGGTGGGATGGTACAGGAGAATGGCATTGAAACATGTAAATTACCATTTGTGAAATCAGTCGCCAGCCCAGGTTTGATGATACAGGGTGCTCAGGGTTGGTGCACCGGGATGACCCAGGGGGATGGAATTGGGAGGGAGGTGGGAGGGGGGTTCTGGAAGGGGAACACATGTATACCCATGGCAGATTCATGTCAAAGTATGGCAAAACCAACACAATATTGTAAAGAAAAAAAGTCTTTCTTGAATTTGTTACAATTAAAAAAAAAAGAAATTCCAAAAAAAAGTCTACCATTTACAAGTAGCTGCAAATATGTATATTTTTTTAGCTGCAAATATTTGTGAAGGTGACTTTGCTCAGAAATTCACTGCATAATTCCTATTTTTTCTGAAAATGCTTAGAAAACATTTTAGAGGACAAACATAGCTTGCGTTTAAGCAAAGCTCTTCCTTATTTGGGTGCCAGGGCTATAAATACCACAGGATATATGTGAAAGCTCATCTATAACCACTGATCTGAACTCTACAATAGAATGGAACTCTTACAGTTAGGAGGTTCCTGATCTCTGAAGACCACTTGAGGGTAAAACAAGAGTTAATGAAATGACCAGTTTATTTTACAAACACATGCCCTATCCATCGGGGCTTCACAGTGTAACACATTTAGATATACAATAGCTTCCCTTCATCATCCTGCAGTTAACAAAATTAACTATAGAGTCTAAATGAAAACACAAAATTAAATACATAATCATCTAGACCTCAAAAGGGAGAGAGAGGGGAAAAGAGGACAACAGACTATATTTAGATCATTTTATTTTAAATCACTGAAGTGTAAAAGCCCTAACAATGAAGTTAATGAGGTAGAACATTAATATAAAGGCTTAAATCTTTGCAATTTATATTCAGCCATTACAGCAGAAAAGTATCCCTAAATAATCCATAAAAACACAAAAACCCACATGTCACGAAAAAAAGTTATTCCTCAAATTCAGTAGGAATCCAAATATAGGATATATTTTCTTAAATTTCTTCTGTGCCAAAGCTAACTGCTTGTTCTCCCAGTTAATTTCCTTGAGATTAATATGAAAGCAAAAACTAAATGTCTTTGTAAAGTATTAGTACCAAATTTTCTATCACTAGAGAAAAAATTGCACAACTTAAGAATCTATCCAATGGTCTACCAATTAGTTCTATTCTGCATCCCTCCCTCCATCCTTCCCCACTCCTTCTGGGTAGTAAGGGGGAACTGACCTCCAAGCAAAAAAGAAATCCTTAGCAAGGACCTCAAGCACAAAGCCACCTGATAACTAAACAGATTACAGAAATAACACTTCTAAAGCATACAAGTTTATCTTACCAAAAAACCAAATAGTAATCTATACTGTAATTAAGAACCATAGCCTTTTGTGGTCAAGTAAGGAATGGCCATTCTTGAATGAAAAAATGTCACCATTTTAATGTGTTGATCAATACCTATTTAAGAAATAAATAATAATATTTACCAAGTTTCTAACACTTGCCTCTTAGGCTCTTGGAGCACTCTCTTTATAATGATAGTATATGACTTAAAATTTATTTCAAATGACTAGAAACATTTTTAAAGGCATGAAAGCCAATGACTAGCCTCCTTTAACAAGCACAAGGCAAAAATTATGCTGAAGGACAGGCTAGAAAGGCGCCAAATCACAACAAGAAAGAAAATTCTCAAGTGGAGATTTCCCTACTCCCACCCCACCCCCTTCCTAAGACCTGTGGGAACGTTTACTAAGAAAAACTCCATCTGCATACAATGTGAGGCTGACATTGTAAGGACACTTTCTCATTTTAACAAACTGAACAAGATATTTAATCACATTTCAATGAATAATATTACATATTTTTTATTTTATAAAACAGATTTTAGATGAATTATTATCCACAAATGCTTCACACTTCAATTTGGCACCATGATAGGTACTGTTAGGTATAAAGCAGGTTTGGAACAGTAAGAAATGAAGAAATGAGAGGTAATGTAGAAAATAACAGTTTTGTTTAATTCAAAATAACACTACCGGGTCACTTTTTATCTATTTAGCTATTATTGTCTTCTAATATGATGTTTTTTTTTAGATTAGTCTCCTTGAGCCCAATAATTGCATTTTCACATCAAAATTAAAATTTTAATGTGCCAACAATTCATGGAAAGTTTCAAAAAATTCCTAAAGAAATAAGAGCAAATCCCTAGGAACAAAAGGGCTATTGCTTATAGTGAACTAATATATTTATTCAACATACATTTTGGGGCATGATTCTGTGTAAGATGCCACGCTTTACAGGATTAAAAAAAAAATGAATTACCCAATCTGCCCACAAGGCACTTCTAGTCTTTTACAGTGAAATGGACATATAAGCTCATGAAACTAACAAGCATTCTAAGTTAAAAGAGTTAGGAATTTTGAAGAGGAAAGATAACTAGGGGAAAGATGGTGACACCAGAGTGGTAAGAGAACCAAGGTAGGTCTTTAAAGATGGTTAAAATTTAGATACATACAAATGAGAAGAACTGTACTCCAAGCAGAGAAAAGAACATTAGGAGCCTGGAGATGAAAATGGGAGAAGCAAATAATAACAGCATCAACAAAACCTATTGCCACTACTTCTAATCCTTCTAATAGTGGCTGCTCTCAAGGTACCAGGCAGGAAGTGCTTCATATATACAATCTCATTCTATCCTTCCAAGAATTCAACGCAGTACACACTACGGTTGTTGAAGTTTTTTCTGACAGGAAACTATGGTTTAGGAAGATTGAGAAATTTGCCCAAATTGAGTAAAAGAACTGGGATTTAAATTTAGGTGGGTCTTCCCAGGTGGCACAGTGGTAAAGAATCAGCCTGTCAGTGCAGGAGATGCAAGAGACCTGGGTTTGATCCTTGGGTTGTGAAGATTCCCTGGAGTAGGAAATTCCAATATTCTTGCCTGGAAAATTCCATGGACAGAGAAGCCTGGCAGGCTATAGTCCATGGGATTGCAAAGAGTCAGACATGACTGAGTGACTGGGCACAGACACAGCCTGACCCAGAATTCATGCTCTTAACCACTTTGCTACTGGGCACTGCTACTGGTTTTGTTTTGCTCAAAATGATGTTTGTAGAAGTAGGAAGAAATTAGGTCAGAAAGGGAGGCTGAAACAAATTAACAGTCTGAAATAAGAGGCTAAAAATTATGAACAAACTCAACAACAGGGAAACATGGAAGAGCAAGATTGATGATTAAAGCTGTTCTTAAAGAATATTAATCTGTAAATGGGTTGTAAAGACATTAACAGAGAGATAAACAATATTTTCTTAGTGCCTTCTCACTAGGGATACACAATCCCATTTATCTTTCAAAACAGTGCACTTCATGAGGTAGGAATGACTAACTTCTTTGTGTTTGAATTTTCTCACCTACAAATTAAGGTTAAATAATTTGCTCTAAGATGGCTAGTAAGTGCCATCTTCACAATCAGCAGTTGGGTCTGAAAAGCCCATGCTTTTTCTACAACTCTGCATTAAGAAATCTATGATTGAGTCATTGTAAGATACTGACTGAATTGAGGGCCTGAATTAGGATAGTGAAGTAGAGATGGAGAAGAAGAAAGAGGTGAGAGAGATTAGAGAGTCTAAAATTATTAGACTTGGCAACTAACTAGATGTGGGAAACAAAACAGAAAAAAAAAAATCAAGGAAAATGCCAAGATTTGGAGTGCAGGTATTAGAAAGATAAGGGTACTATTAACAAACCCAGTGGAAGAAACTCAGGTTTGATTGAGAATGGAGACATTTTAAGCATATCAAACTTGAAGTGATGGTGAGATATGTTTAAATAAGCAACTGAAGATTGCAAGAACGGTGAGCTGGAAAAACAGATGAGGTCTGCATCTGATGGGAAGGGTTTGGATGAGATTACACTGAAGGAAGTGAGCCAACAGCAAATCCTTGGTAAACACTACTTTTACAGAATGGAAGAGGAGGCAAGGAAGACAGATGTAGAACAGACAGAACAGGAGGGAGCAACAGAAGTTCAGGAGGGGGAGACCATCAAGAAGACGTGGCTTACAATGCCTGTAAACAGGCCAAAGACAATCTGAACTGAAAAAGAAAAAAGATTAGATTTACTGACTAAGATGGCTCTGACCCTTCAGAAAGTATTCACTGGTTTCAGAAGAGTGGCTAAAGGCAAAATTCAGACTGCAAGAAGTTAAATAGCTAGCAAAGGTAAGAGACAGAAGCAGTAAGTGAACACTTCTGCAGTTACAGGAGAGGAAAACAGGATGACAGCTTGACAGATACAATCGGATTGAAAAATAATTATTTTTCCCCAGTAATGGGGTGAGGAAGGAGACTTTAACACGTTTATAGGTGGAACAACAAATTCAGTGAAGAAGAAATAGAAGACTCAAGAGAAAGGAAAAATAACTGGTGAAACAAGAGTATCAGAACAGTCAATTTTGAGTATTCAAAAAGATGGTACCATTCTAACCTCAAACCTCATCATAATACTAGTGTCTACGCCGACTCAGTCAAAGACAAAGTGCAAAAGATGCAGTCATTCAATGATGTCCAAAACACATGGAGAAACAGGTTTTAAAACGCAGAGGAATTTCAAGTCAGTTCTATCTAAATGAGCATAACGTGTTACTAAATTATGACTGAGACTAATTGTAAGGTACAAAAACACACTATTTTTTTTCACTACAAGACCCTTTCGTATCACTACCACTTGTCAAAAACCTGCACGTTCTTCAAGGTTCCGAGGTCGAAAAGTGTTACTTCCTTTTTTATCTTAGAGCATGTATCACATTCTACCTTGTATTTTACTTACTGACTTTTACTTGCTTTTCCCATCTTGAAACCAGACATGCGCTTATTGTCTTTATAAAATGCCCTACAATATTTAAGCATAATACTTCGGAGGGAAAAAAGCAATAAATATATATTAGATTATGAGGATGTGTGTGTGTCTGTGTGGGGGTGTGTGTGTAAGAGAAAGAGATTGGGAAATCTACTTGCATTGTGGGACAACAGCCAAATACAGCCACATTTGCAGGCAACTAATAAGTGGTCTGGAAAACTACATAGATTGACAAAATGCTGATTAACCACCAAGTATTTATGCTAAAAACAGAGGTATTAAAGAAACTGAGAAATGTGTATTAAATTTAGGGTTTCATAAATTTGTTTTGAAGGATATAAAATTTAAAAGAATAACATTAAATGCTGGTGAGGATAGAAGGCAATCAAAACTCTCATACATTGCTTGTGGGGATGTAAAATGTCACAACTACTTCAAAAAACTGGCAGTTTCATAAAGAGTTAAACATACACCTAACCCGTGACCTATCAACTTGACTCCTAATACTTACTTGAGAGAAATGAAAACACACAGCAACAAAAGATGAATGTTTATATCTACAATAACCAAAGACTGGAAACAAGCTATTGTCCAATGTTTACCCTGGATAAACAAATTGTAGTATGCCCACACAGTGACTACTACTCAGCAGTAAAGAAGAACAAACTACAGAGATGCAACATACACATATGACATTGGATTGAGCAAAAGAGGCTGAACACAAGAATTACACTACATAGTCTTGTTTATATAAAGCTCTAAAACAAATAAAACTAAAGTGAAAAAAATCTCAACAATGGTTGTCTGGAGTGAGACAGATTGACTGGGAAAGGACACAAAATACGGAGATGGAAACGGTCCCTACTGTGACAGGGGTATGTACTATCATGGTTTTTACTCTGTATTTTTGATGCTTTGACATCTTGGGGCATTGCAGACATCAAAGGACGGCCTCTCCCAGGACTATTTAATTCCTAGAGATGGCAAACAACCCACCCGCAAGCATGTCTTTCATAAGCAAACCCCACATCTGGAGCCCACACTCCTAACTACAGGGTTCTCATATTCAAGGCCACTATCCCTCTGCCTGAAGCACCCCAGGGGCAGGTATCACTACAAGTATTCAAACTAGCCAATCTTAAGTGTACTTTCTCTGCCTCTCCGGTTCCTTCCTGGGGAAATCACAACAAAGACTTATTTCTTAATCTGTTGGCCAAGCTGTGCCATACGTGAACAAGAGTAAAATCTATATTTTGAAACAGTGTGGTTTATACAACTGTATCCATTTGTTGAACCATACAGCAAATATCTGTGCATTTCAGTATGTGCAAATTTTCCTTAAAAAAGAAAACTGTGGCAAATATTGGGTATAAGATAAGCTCAACAATGTGTTATACAACATGGGGAATGTAGCCCATATTTTATAATAACTGTAAATGAAAAATATCCTTTATAAATTGTATAAAAACTTAATTTAAAAAGAAAAAGAGAAAGAACTGTAGAAATTAACTGTATGTAAATTAAGTGGATAAATGAGGAGTGAGGGGAAGTATAGATGAAACAAGAATGTCAAAATGTTGATATAGTTATAACAGTTGGATGACGGATAATTAACAAAAGTGTTAATTATAATATTCTATTTACTTGATATATGTTTAAATTTTTCTATAATAAAATGTTTAAAATAGAAAACAAGTAAAAGTAGGACATAGTATTTAATATATTGACCCCAGCAGAACATATGTAGAAAAAAGATACCAAAAGTAAGAGAAAGGCCTGTAAAATAATGTTTATCAAATAACTATTAATCAGATCCTAAAATAAATTAATTTAGGAAAGAAAACTGCAAAACAAAAAAGTATATTTAAACTGGGAAACTATACATAAAATATTATGCAGGCCTGATCTGAACTAAAAACAAGTTAAAAGTTAATATTATGATAATTTCCAACTGCCAATTACTTTAAAATTTTCTTTCTTATGATTTTTCTCTCCCTTTCTTAAAACAATAACAAATTCCAGATTCTCCCCATTTTCCAAGTATCTCCTATTAAGATACCATTACAATCTACACATCAGAGTGGAGGCTTATGGAAGTCAAATAATACAAGGAGTTTCTAATAAAGTCTTCCTCCTAGTAGGCCAAGTTGAACCCCTACCTCAAATTAAGGTAATTCCCCTGGATCCTGAGTGTATATTGTAATGAATATATATTCTTAGCAAGTACCAGACCTATGGAATTAAAACTACTGGAGAAGAAAAGACCAATGGAAGTCTTGGAGTTCCCTCAACCCACATATCATCAAAAAATTAATCCCTAAGCTAACTGTTGGAGAAGGCAATGGCACTCCACTCCAGTACTCTTGCCTGGAAAATCCCATGGACGGAGCCTGGTGGGCTGCAGTCCATGGGGTCGCTGAGGGTCGGACATGACTGAGTGACTTCACTTTCACTTTTCACTTTCATGCATTGGAGAAGGAAATTGCAACCACTCCAGTGTTCTTGCCTGGAGAATCCCAAGGACAGGGGAGTCTGGTGGGCTGCCATCTATGGGGTCGCACAGAGTCGGACATGACTGAAGTGACTTAGAGCAGCAGCAGCAGGCTAACTGCAGAGATTGGTGTGACCACCCTAGGCTTGCTTAAAAAGATGCATGTGGGATGATTCCTATCATATTCCGTTTTAACTTTCTAGTTTGTCACCAAAATAGGTGCATCATAGAGGATGACAACAGATTACTATAGGTTCCAACTGCACATGCTTTTCCAGATACAGTCTCCATGCGGAACAAACCAATTAACTCCCTGGCACACAGGTACTAACTTTTGTACACTTTTTTTCTCTATCCTAAAACAGAAGATCAGAAGCATTTTGCTTTTACTTAATACAGATATCAGTAGATTTATCATATTGCCGCTAGGTTTTATGAACTGTGTGCCACTGATTTGTCTACAGCAGGGGTTTGCAAACCACGACCCACAGACCAAATCCAGCCTAACATCTGTTTTTGCAAATAAAGTTTTACTGCAAGACAGTTTCAGCTATTCTTTTACATACTTCATATGGCTGTTTTCACACTATACCAGCAGAGTTGAGTAGACCACATGGCCTGTAAAATCTGAAATATTTACTACTTGGCCTTTTACAGAAAAAATTTTGCTAAATCTTGGCTTATAAGCACTTAACATCTTAACACCTCATAGAATATTATATTAACCTACTTCATTGAGGACCTCACGCTGATAGGACCTGAAGAACATACAGTATATGCTTTGGGTTAGATACCCTGAGATGACATATATGCCAGAGGGTAAAAAATAATCACCAAGATTATAAAAGTCTACCACCTCAGTCAAGTTTCTGGTGGTTAAAGGTCTAGAGAACATTGAAAGTAAAGATCAAGATGCACCTTTCTACCCATACCACTAAGAAAACATATATTGCTTAACATGCCTTTCTAGATTTGTGTATGATGCTTCAACATGTTTAGTAAATGGCAATGGGTGAGGAGGGCCCAAAGCAACAGAAGGATCTAGACTTCAATACAGGACACTTTACTACTCAGCACTTATGACCCAGGGATCCAATGTTGTTAAAAATATCTGTGGGACTTCCCTGGTGGCAAAGAGGATAAGAATCCTCCTGCCAATACAGGGGACATGGGTTCAATCTCTGCTCCAGGAAGATTCCACATGCTGTGGAGTAACTAAGTCCAAGTGCCACAACTATGGAAGCCTACATGCTCTTGGGCTCTTGAGCCACAACTAACAAGAGCCCCTGTGTCACAACTACTAAAGCCCACACGCCCTAGAACTGCTGAGCCCATGTGCTGCAGCTACTGAAGCGTGTGTGCCTAGAGCCTGTGCTCTGCAGCAGTTTCAAGAAGCCACAGCAATGAGAAGCCCATACACAAAAACTAGAGTAGCCCCCACTCTCCATACCTAGAGAAAGCTCGTGTGCAGCAATGAAGACCCAGTGCAGCCAAAAGTTAATTACCTAATTAATTATGTAAAACCTGTGGATAAGAGAGACAATGTTTTGAGCCTGTAGTAACCTGGAAAGAAAAATCATAAAGGAAGCTCCAGGTATTCTGAAGCAAAAACAGCCTTTAGGCAAAAATTATTTTCATTTTCAGAGCTAGTTTTAGGATTGCTTATTAGCCACCACAGAACCTAGTGGCCCTACCACAAAATATCAGATATATATTAATAATCTCTCTCCTCTTTTTTCGTTTTGTCAAATAGGGCAGTTAAGGCATGAGAAATTATATTTTCAATTACTGTCTTTTCTCAATCAGAAGTTACCTTGTCAGCTTATCCATTGGAAAGAAAGACTATAAAACCCAAAAGAACCACAAGAACTGACAAACGTAGCAAGGAGGTATAATAAGGCAACAAAGAACAGAAAATAGATCAAAAGTAACCAATACAAAAAGAGGCAGAAAAAGAGACAAGTATCAAAACCTAAAAGAACAAAAACAAATAGCCAAGATGATAGGTTTAAACCCAAACATATCAATAACCACACTAAATATAAATGGTCTGAATACATAAGTAAAAAGGCAGATACTGTCAAATTGGATTATTTTCCCAAAAGACCCAACTACATGATACCTAAAAAAAAACTCTTTAAATATAAAAATACAATAGTTTCCCAAGGCAATATAAATAAAAGCAAAAATAAACAAATGGAACCTAATCAAACTTACAAGCTTTTGTACAGCAAAGGAAACAATAAACAAAACAGACAGCCTGAGGGAGAAAACATCTGCAAATGTTTTGACCAACAAAGGCTTAAACTCCAAAATACACAAATAGTTCACACAACTCAATAACAAGAACAAGGAAAAAGCCCTATCAAAAAATAAGCAGAAGACCTTCTTCTCCAAAGAAGATATACAGATGGTCAACAGGCACGTGAAAAATGCCCAACATTCTAATTATTAGAAAAATGCAAATCAAAACTATAATGAGGTACCACCTCACACTGGTTAGAACAGCCATCATTAAAAAGTCTATAAATATCAAATGCTACAAGAGGTATGAAGAAAAAGGGACCCTCCTACACCTTGGTGGGGATGTAAGTTGGTACAGTCACTATGGAGAACACTAAAAATAGAGTTGGTGTATGATCCAGCAATCCCACTTTGGGACAAAACTATAACTCAAAAATGTTCACTGCAGCACTATTTACTAGACATGGAAGCAACCTAAATGTCCATTGACAGATGAATGGATAAAGATGTGGTATATACAATGGCATACAACAGCATGGACTTTGAGATTATCATACTAAGCAAGTCAGAAAGAGAAAGACAAATACCATATGACATCATTTATATGTGGAGTCTAAAATATGACACAAAGATGTCTATAAAACAGAAACAAACCTACAGACAAGAGAACAGACTTGTAGTGGCCAAGGTGCAAGCAGGGAGGGGAAGGATGGACTGGGAGTTTGGGATTAACAGATGCAAACTATTGCATACAGAATGGAAAAACAAGATCCTACTGTATAGCACAGGGAAGTATAGTTAACATCCTGTGATAAACCATAATGGAAAAGAACGTGAAAGAGAATGTATAATATAGATAGATATATATAACTCAATCACTTTGCTGTAAAACAGAAATTAACACAACATTGCAAATCACCTATGTTTCATTTAAAAATATATAAGTAAATGTATATATTTTAAATATATAAATAAATGTGTTTATTTAAATTAATTTATTAAAATATTTAAATAAATATTCAAAAAATACATTTACCTATTTAAAAATGTTAAAAACAAATGTTAAAAGAAAAAAGATGGTAAAATATATACTAGTTTAAAAAAAGATTATCATTTCTATATTAATAAAGTATATTGAAGAGCTAAGAATATTACTGGATATAAAGGAAGTAATTTCAAAGTGACAAAGAAGTACATACACCGAAAACAATCCTAAATATTTAACAAGATTTAAAATATACAAAATAAAAATAATAGACCTAAAAGGATAAAAACATAAATTTGCAAATACAGTGAGAGATTTCAACACCCTTTTCTCAATAATTAACAGAAATAGACAGAAAATCAGAAAGATATAAAAGACTTGAACACCATCAAGTAGTTTGATCTAAATGATATTGATCACTGATATTGATATATGATCATCTAGCCAGTAACAGTAGAATACACATTCTTTTCAAATGAACACAGAAAAATCACTAAGATATACTACACTCGGAGAAAACAAGTCTCAATAAATGTAAAAGGATTAAAATTATACAAAATTTGCTATCTGGCTACAGTGAAATTAAATTTGAAATCAATAACAGAAAGGCATCTGAAAATCTCTATATATTTAAAACATATAACATATTTCTAACAAATCCATGGATCATGAAAGAAATCAAAAGGGAAATTCAAAAGCATTCTGAACAGAATGAAAGTGAAAATGCAATAGATTATAATTTAAATTTACAAAATGTAGCTAAAGCAATATTTAGAGGGAAATACACAGTACTAAATGTCTGTATTAAAAAAGAAAGTTCTGAGGTAAACTACCTCAACTTCTACCTTAATAACCTACAAAAAGAAAACTAAACTCTAAGGAAACAAAAGACAGGAAGTAATAAACATCAAAACATAAATAATTAAACAGAAAAAAAAAGTCAAAATAAGCAAAAGCTAGTTTTTTAAGAAAATCGATAAAAATTATAAACTCTATGGGGGAGAATGGATACATGTATATGTATGGCTGAGTCCCTTTGCTGTTCACCATGAAACAATCACAACAGTTAATCAGCTATACCCCAATACAAAATACATTTAAAAAAAAAATCAAAGAAAAAGGATAAACTCTAAGAAGACTAATATCAAACTTTATGCCCCAAAATTCAATAACCTAGGTGAAATGGACAGAATTCTTAAAAGAAACAAACTACTATAAAACTCACTCAAGGAAACCAGAATTGAAAGAGCCACGTGTACCCCAATGTTCATCGCTGCACTGTTTACAATAGCCAAGACATGGAAGCAACCTAGATGCCCATCAACTGACGAATGGATAAGAAAGCTGTGGTACATATACACAATGGAATATTACTCAGCATTAAAAAAAAATTCATTTGAAGCAATTCTACTCAGATGGACAAAACTGGAGCCCATTATCCAGAGTGAAGTAAGCCAGAAGCAAAAACAACAATACAGTATATTAATGCATATATATGGAATTTAGAAAGACAGTAACGAGAACCCAACATGGGAGACAACAAAAGGAACGCAGATGTATAGAATAGACTCGTGGACTTTGTGGATGAGGGTAAGGGTGGGATGATATGGGAGAAGGGCATTGAAGCATGTTAATTGTCATGTGTCTAATCAATCGCCAGCCCAGGATTGATGATCGGGACTGGTGCAGCGAGATTTCCCGGGGGGGAGGGAGGAGGGAGGGGGGTTCCGGAGGGGAAGCATATGTAAACCCATGGTGATATCATGACAATGTATGGCAAAAACAATAAAAAAAAAAAAAAGTTCAACAATGGAAAAAAAAAATAAA